>LR880968.1:765386547-765411113 GCA_904067115.1 Aegilops sharonensis
GAATTATCCGTTTGGTTTGGCCAACTAGATTGGTAGTTCTTGCAATGGGAGAAGTGCATGGCTTCGGGTTCAATCTTGCGGTGTCCTTACCCAGTGACGGAAAGGGTTGCAAGGCACGTATTGTATTTTTGCCATCGAGGATAACAAGATGGGGTATTTATCATATTGCATGAATTTATTCCTCTACATCATGTCATCTTGCTTAAGGCGTTACTCTGTTTTTAACTTAATACTCTCGATGCATGCTGGATAGCGGTCGATGAGTGGAGTAATTGTAGTAGATGCAGAATCGTTCGGTCTACTTGTCTCGAACGTGATGCCTATATACATGATCATACCTTGATATACTCATCACTATGCTCAATTCTATCAATTGCTCAACAGTAAAAAATTTTCACCCACCGTAGAATATTTATGCTCTTGAGAGAAGCCACTAGTGAAACCTATGGCCCCCGGGTCTATTCTCATCATATCAATCTCCATCACTTTTATACTTGCTTTGTTTTTACTTTGGTTTTTAATTTTCACTTTGCATCTTTATACTAAAAATACCAAAAATATTATCTCTATCAGATCTCACTCTCGTAAGTGACCTTGAAGGGATTGACAACCCCTAATCTCGTTGGTTACGAGTAGCTATCGTTTTGTGCAGGTACGAGGGACTTGTGCGTGGCCTCCTACTAGATTGATACCTTGGTTCTCAATAACTGAGGGAAATACTTACACTATTGTACGGCATCATCCTCTCCTCTTCGGGGAAAACCAACGCAAGCTCAAGACGTAGCACCACCCAGTTGGTGTCGTGCGGCTCGGTGATGCAGAACCACCCCGATTGCCACCCCTTTATCGTCTCCACATAGGAGCCTTCGAGCCAAGTGACGTTAGGCATTTTTTCCACCATGGCACCTCCGCAGTCCGCTTGCTGGCCGACCACCACCTTCGGTTTAACATTGAAGGTCTTCAGCCACAGGCTGAAGTGGGGCCTGATGCGGTGGAAGGCCTCGCACACGACGATAAACTCCGAGATGTTGAGGATGAAATTGGGGGCCAGATCGTGAAAATCCAGCCCGTAGTAGAACATGAGCCCGCGGACAAACGGGTGGAGGGGAAATCCAGTCCGCGGACGAAGTGGGTAAGGAAAACCACCCTCTCATGGGGTTCTGGAGGAGGGATGATCTGCCCCGCAACTGGCAGCCGGTGTGCGATGTCCGCGGCCAGATATCTGGCTCCCCGTAGCTTTGTGATGTTCTGCTCCGTGACGGAGGAGACCATCCACTTGCCTCCCGCTCCAGACATGCTTGTAGTGGCTTGAGGAGAAAAACGCGAACTTGGGTGCTGGAGCTCGAGTGCGCAAGAATGGATGACCAAGGAGGAAGAAGGCGTGGGTAATAAGAGGAATCTTGTCCCTTTATAAGGGCGGAAGAAAATATATGCCTCCCCACCTGCCTACTAAAACTCGCTTATTCCCCAAGTGCCGTAATTGATGGCGCGGTTGGGTTACCCACATCCGTATTGATGAGAATCCATGAAAAGGGGACATGATCTCTGCTTTGACAAGACATGCCAAGAAAACCGCCTCGCAATATGTGAAGTAGCTGGTTGAGAAAAACGGTTCGAATAATGACCGGGCCGTGTTATGATGTCATGCTGCCGAACGTGTCAGCAGATTAGATTTGTGGAAATATTATTCTCTCTAAGGTGGTATGTGGAGCTTGTTTTACAGACCCGGACACTATCCTTATGTTCAAGATATTCTATGGAGTATTCGGAGGAAGAACCCGCCTTGCAATGCCGAAGACAATCTGCGCACCGGACTCATCGTAATTGAATCCTGGTTCAGGGGCTACTGAGGGAGTCCTGGATTAGGGGGTCCTCGGACGGCCGGACTTTATACTTCAGCCGGATTATTGGACTATGAAGATACAAGATTGAAGAGTTCGCCCCGTGTCCGGATGGGACTCTCCTTGGCGTGGAAGGCAAGCTTGGCAATACGGATATGTAGGTCTCCTCCCTTGTAACCGACTCTGTGTAACCCTAGCCCCCTCCGGTGTCTACATAAACCGGAGGGTTTAGTCCGTAGGGCAACAACAATCATACCATAGGCTAGCTTCTAGGGTTTAGCCTCTACGATCTCGTGGTAGATCAACTCTTGTAATACTCATATCATCAAGATCAATCAAGCAGGAAGTAGGGTATTGCCTCCATCGAGAGGGCCCGAACCTGGGTAAACATCGTGTCCCCCGCCTCCTGTTACCATTCGCCTTAGACGCATAGTTCAGGACCCCCTACCTGAGAATCGCCGGTTTTGACACCGACAGTCGGTGGCCCTCCCGCACAGGTGCTGGGTGAAAGAGAACAGCGCAGCCGATAGTGGATTGCCTCCCTCTCCGAAGGCGATAGCGTGAACGCTGCACCTCCTCCCCTTCCCGGTGCGACGGGATCCGGACGCCTCCTTCACCAGCTGTAAGGGGGGAGAGAGAGACAGAGGCCAACGCAATCTTGTTTATATATGTGAAGAGGGTGAGAGACTATGAATATAGCAAACGCTAGCAAAGGAATACTGAGCCTCCAGCATGTGTATATATATGTAGTGCGGCGAGAGTGTGGAGAGTGCAAACCCTAGCGAACAAGCGCTGAGGCTCTAGCTTATATAGTACTACATATATACTATAGTACGGACTGAGCTTCGGTGCCTTAACTGCACCTGACTTTGGCTGTATGACAGGTGGGCCAGCCACATTTTGGGCCCACCTGTCATACACCCAAAGGCAGGTGCACTAAGTCAATGAAGTTGCATCCATATAGTACTCGTGTATACTAGTAATATATAGTGGAGTGGTTTTCTTATTCTCTCCATAACAATTATTTTAAATTGTGTAAGTATGAAACGAAACTCTTTTTTTAACGTACCAGTGAAGAAAACTACTACTTCTGATGAACTAACGATCTACGCGTCCTGGTCGCACTTCATGTCCTTCACGTGCGGTACACTACCCTCCCTCAAGTGAACAACCACACATGCGCCAAATTGTCGGAAACGTGTGAGTGTGTGTACAAATAAAGATTTTAATTTCAATTATCCGAAAGGTTTTAGAGTATGTACAGTTTGCCCTCTCTCAATAATTATGGTTTGTTGTGTTCGGCCTAAACTCGGTAAACCTTTACAAAGTTTGACTTCAGTCAAATCTACTATGCGGAGTAAATAAAAATGGAGGGCTACTACATCCATCCGGGTTTTTAGTCCACACCATTTTTTAGTCAAAGTTAATAGCTGGACAAATAAAATTACAGGGGAGCTGAAGACAAAGTTGTCAGAAGGCTTAGAAATCAATACAAAACTTATGCTCTTAGTACCAACATCGATCCTTCTTCGAGGAAACATTTGGTTCATAGCCAAGTGTGTGAGAAAATTGCGCCAACGTGAAAGACGATTGCGTCTCCAATGCAACCAAGGTGAACTGATGAAGGATATCATCTTTGTGGGTAACTAGAAAAGATCACTAATGGAAGACAGCTTGTTTTCCATTGAAAATCGATCAGCTTCACCAGCCGATGCAACCATGAGGCGCAACCATGAGCATCAATAGTTCATCATGGTGATACATCATCTATTTGGCATCAAGTTTGGGTGAGGCACCTATGAAGATCGACAAATCCTCACTGTGGTATGTTTCTTCTCAGTAATCAAGCTCGAGGAAGGAAGAGCCACGTGGCAGAGGACAGTGAGACGGAACAACAATGGCCATCCAATTTTGTGTAGTTCCACTAAAATTGAGGAAGAAAAGCCCGGGTATGGAGATACGCATCGCTGTTTGCAAAAATATAAAAAAGGGATATAGTGTTGTTACTTTGTTGTGGCAAAGGTACACGATTAACAGCGACATCTCAATTGTCAATAAGAATTAACGAAAAGTACACCAACAAACAGAAGCATCATGATTATCTTGATGGAACTAAACCAGGATACCCGAGAAAAAAAGCATTTCTTCCTTTAACTAGTGATAGTATTAGATTAGCAGCAGCAATAGGAGCATATGGACAATGACCGCACAACCACCATGTACTTTTTGTCGAAACAATATGTATACTTCCACCGAGGCATATAACCAGGACAACTTTTTGAGTGGCATTTCCTCTATAATAGTAGGTGATGTTGGACCAGCCGACGAATTCTAGCTACTATACATGGGGAGCTGGGGAGTAGTCGCATAGAAGAAAACCCGCATGCAGCAACCTTGGGAGCTGGACCAGTACAAGAAGTTATACCTCAGGTGGGCGAGATGTCGCTTAGGCGTGCGGGCGCGATCTGCCCACACGATGGCAGTGAACAAGGGCGTGGAGGCCATTTTTCCGTGCTAGCGCCGGCTCCGAGAGGACGGTGCGCATCGGCTTCCTCCATCGCCGACGGCGACAACGTCAACGCTGCGCCTCCTCACCTCCCGCAGCGGACGGGTGTCGGTGTCAAAACCGACGGATGTCGGGAAGGGGGTCCCGAAATGTGCGTCTAAGGTCGATGGTAACAGGAGACAGGGGACACGATGTTTACCCAGATTCGGGCCCTCTCTATATAGGTAATAACCTACTTCCTGCTTGATTGATCTTGATGAATACGAGTATTACAAGAGTTGATCTACCATGAGATCGTAATGGCTAAAACCCAGAAGTCTAGCCTGTCTGATTATGGTTTCCCCTATGGACTAAACCCTATGGTTTATATAGACACCGGAGGGGACTAGGGTTGTACAAAGTCGGTTACAGAGAAAGGAATCTTCATATCCGGATGCCAAGCTTGCCTTCCACGCCCAGGAGAGTCCCATTCGGACACGGGTGAGAGTCTTCGGTCTTGTATCTTCACATCCCATCAATCCGGCCCATGTCCAATAGGCCGGACGCACGAGGACCCCTTAGTCCAGGACTCCCTTAGTAGCCCCTGAACCACGCTTCAATGACGAGGTGTACGACGCGCAGATTGTCTTCGGCATTGCAAAGCGGGTTCCTCCTCTGAATACTCCAAAACAGTCTTCGAACACCACCGTAGAGAACATAATATTTCACGAGTCCAATCTACTGACAACTTTTTGTAGCGTGACACCACAACACCACCTGGTCATTATTTCGAACCATTTTTCGGCCTGCCGTTTCATATTTTGAGATGCGGTTTCATTGGCACGTCTTGTCAAAGCAGAGTTCATGTCCCTTTATTGCGGGATTCTCATCAATACGGGCGTGGGTAATCCAACCGTGCCGTCTGCGTGGCCCTTAGGATACAGGCGAGTTTTAAGGCGAGTGGGGAGACACTTGATATTCGCTGCCTTTATAAAGGAATAAGGATTCACCCCCTTTCTCCCATGCCTTCTCTCTCTATACCCACTCATTCTCGAGCTCCAGCACCCAAGTCCTCATCTCTTCCATCTCATGAAAGCACTCCGATCATATCCGTATCCGGAGCGCAGGGCAAGTGGATGGTCTCCTCCGTCAAGGAGAAAGACATCACGAAGCTCCGGGAGGCCGAGTACTTAGCCAAGGAAATCGCCCATTGGCTTAAGGCCAAGGGGCAAATCATCCCCACCCCAAAGCCCCATAAAAGGGTAGTGTTCATCCTTCACTTCATCCACGGATTGGGATTCCCCTCCACCCATTCGTCTGCGGGCTTATGTTCTACTACGGGGTGGATTTCCATGATCTGCCCCCAACTCCTTCCTCAACATCTCGGCATTTATTGTCTTGTGCGAGGCCTTTCTCCGCATCCCACCCCACTTCGTACTGTAGCTCAAGATTTTCAACGTGAAGCCAAAAGTGGTGGATGGTCAACACACAGAGTGCGGAGACACCATTGTGAGCAAGATGCCCAATGTTACATGGCCCAAAGGTACCTTTGTAGAGACTGTAAAGGGTGGCAACAGCTGTGGTTCTACGTCACAGAGCCTCACGACACCACCTGGACCATGTCTCCTGAATTGAAGTCTGAGGCCCCAATGCAGCTCACCTCCTGGCTAGAGAAGGGTCTGGACTGGGCTTCGTCAGATGAGCTGATGCCGCTGCAGACACGTATCAGGAGCATGGTGGACAAGAACATTAAGCTCGTCAACGTGATCCAGGTGATGCTTGTTCGCCGGATCCTTCCCTGCCAACACCGAACTTGCCATTTGTGGGAGTTTGATCCGGCCAAGCACCAGACCTTGCAACAATTCTTTGGCACCACGCACGAAGATATCTGGAAGGTGCTATTCAAGGGAAACCAGATGTGGCCAGAAACGACAGAGGATCGTGGTCAAGACCTGACTCATCCAGCCAGTCCGGTGAGTTCTCCATATTACGCGGTATATCCTCCACCTGCATATCTGAGAAGATGCCTAAGCTTCCCCGTTTAACTTTTCATGGCTGGACAAAGAAGGCGGAGGGGATCCCGTGTCTGGCTCCATACCCCGAAGACGCAGCTATCCCGCGCCTGATGAAGATGCTGGTTCCGGCGCCCTACCAGGCGCCGGAGAGAAGGAAAAGAAAAAGGCCAAGGAGACCAGAAGCGGTCTCCTCCACAATGGTGCTTCAGACGCGGCGTCTGAAGACACAGAGAGTCACGCCTCCGCTGCCGAGGATGACGAGGAGGAGGAGAGCCACTCTCCCCCTGAGGGGGGAGGAAGAAGATGGCAGCCTCCACAAATCTGGAGGAAGAGGCATCCAAGAAGGGGAAGGTCTCCCTCGCGGATAACTCCGCGTGGGACATCGACAGCAGCCCAGAGCGGCGCCCCCGAGATAAGCCCCTAGCCGGATCATGAGTACTAAAAGACCCTGACGCATTTATATATCAGCCTGTTTACTTCGTAGTTTTAACGTGTTGAACCACGCAATTACAGTCCTGCTCGTTCCGACCTCGAGCGATCCTCATCTTTGGGGAATTCGCTGGACCCGAAGGTGATTGACAGCGGGTCCCTTTCGGCGGCCTCCTCTCCCAGGGCCATGGATGACACCGAGTTGTTGTCCTGAAGGATCCCAGGCCAGGGAGAGATGCAAGAGGTCATCAGGGCGGCGCCAGAGAGCAAAACCTCGATAGTCGGACACATGGGGGAGCAAATCCCCATGGAAACTGGTGATGGGGACCGTATCCAGTGCGTCCCTCAGCCGAATACCATTCCGGAAGTCAGTGCGGCTCCGGATTTAGGCAAGCAGCCTCCTTCAAAAGAAGAAGGTGCGCCTATTCCGCCGGTGACCTCTGTCCAACCAAAGGCACCGGATACTCTACTGGAAGCACTGCGAGGTGCTTCCATTGTTGAGGAACACCATATCCTTATGGGTACGGTGCTTGATAAGGTTCAGTCCATTAAGAGCGGACTGACCGAAGCCTGCACCAGCCTGCTGACATGCTTTGTGGTAAGCGACCTAATTGTGTTAGAAGAATGGCACCGTGTAGACAGTAGCCCCTGAGACTCTGTCCGGTTTGGAAAGAAAAGTTGGACAGAGGATCAAATAACTTTCACAGGAGACTAACTGGACATATCTATGTGAATAAGTAGGCGGCGTTGCTGGCTGCGACTTCTCATGCTGCTGAGGTCTCCGGACTGAAGCAGAGTCTGGAGCAGACCGAGGAAGAGCTCGGCCGTGTGAAAAAACAGATGGAAGACAAGCAAGGTATGTAATGACCTGCTGTATATCCAGAAAGGATAAATTATTTGTGTTGACCAAAGTGCCATGGAATTTGTTAGGAGCGGCGACCAAGGTAGAGACTGTCGGTGTCAAAACCTGCGGATCTTGGGTAGGGGGTCCCAAATTGTGCGTCTAAGGTTGATGGTAACAGGAGACGGGGGACATGATGTTTACCCATGTTCAGGCGCTCTCTATGGAGGTAATACCCTACTTTGTGCTTGATTGATCTTGATGAATATGAGTATTACAAGACTTGATCTACCTCGAGATCGTAATGGCTAAAACCCTAAAAGTCTAGCTTGACTATGACTATGATCGTGTCTACGGACTAAGATCTCCAGTCTATATAGACACCAGAGGGGACTAGGGTTATACAAAGTCGGTTACAGAGAAAGGAATTTTCATATCTGGGCGCCAAGCTTGCCTTCCACGCCAAGGAGAGTCTCATCCGGACACGGAGAGTCTTCAGTCTTGTATCTTCACAGCCCATCAGTTCGGCCCACGTACCATAGTCCGGATGCCCGAGGACCCCTTAATCTAGGACTCCCTCAGTAGCCCCTGAACCAAGCTTCAATGACGAGGTGTCCGGCATGCAGATTGTCTTCGGCATTGCAAGGCGCGTTCCTTCTCCGAATACTCCAACATGGTCTTCAAACACAACGAACGTGTCCGGCTCTGCAAAACAAGTACCACACTCCACCGCATAGAGTACAATATTTCACGAGTCCAATCCGCTAACAACTAATTTGTAGCGTGATATCATGTCCCTGCCTGGTTATTATTTCGAACTGTTTTTCGGCCTGCCGCTTCATATTTAAAGATGTGGTTTCTATTGGCACGTCTTGTCTCAGCAGAGATCATGTCCCCTCATTACGGGATTCTCATCAATACGGGCGTGGGTAATCCAACCGTGCCGTCTGCACAGCCCTTGGTAACAGGCGAGTTTTAAGGCGAGTGGGGAGGCGCTTGATATTCACAGCCTTTATAAGTAGATAACGATTCCTTTCCTTCACCCACGCCTTCTATCTCTCTACCCTCCCATCCTCGGCCTCCAGCGTCCAAGTCCTCATCCTTTCCACCTCAAGAAAGCACTTGACCATGTCCGGATCTGGAGCAAAAGGCAAGAGGATGGCCTTCTCCGTCAAGGAGAAGGACATCACCAAACTTCGGGAGGCCGGGTACCTGGCCAAAGAAATCGCCCACCGGCTTCCGGCCAAGGGGCAGATCGTCCCTACCCCGAAGACCAATGAAAGGGTGGTGTTCATCCCCCACTTCATCCGCAGGCTAGGATTTCCTCTCCACCCTTTCGTCCGCGGACTCATGTTCTATCATGGGCTAGATTTCCACGATCCAGCCCCAAACTCTATCCTCAACATCTCGGCATTTATTGTCGTGTGCGAGACCTTCCTCCGCATTCCACCCCACTTCGGACTGTGGCTTAAGATCTTCAACGTGAAGCCGAAGGTGGTGGATGGCCAACACGCAGAGTGCGGAGGTGCCATGGTGAGAAAGATGCCCAATGTCACATGGCCCAAAGGTACCTTTGTGGAGACCGTCAAAGGGTGGTAGCAACTGTGGTTCTATGTCACAGAGCCCGCGACGCCACCTGGGCCGCGGCTCCCGAATTCAAGTCCGGAGCCCCAATGCGGCTCACCTCCTGGCTAGAGAAGGGCCTGAACTGGTCTTCCTCAGACAAGCTGACAGCGCTGCAAACACGCATCCAGAGCATGGTGGACAAGAACATCAAGCTCGTCAATGTGATCTAGGTGATGCTAGTTTGCCGGATCCTTCCATGCCAGAGCCGCACTTGCCATTTATGGGAGTTCGATTTGGCCGAGCACCAGACCTTGCAACGGTTCTTCGGAACTACGCACAAAGACATCTGGAAGGTGCTCTTTAAGGGCAACGAGACATGGCCAGATACGATCGACGACCGTGGGCACGCCCTAGCCCATCCCGCCAGTGCGGTAAGTCTGTCGTGTTTTAAGGTGTATCCCTTACTTGCTTATTCAGGGAAGATACCTAAACCTACTATTTATTTTTTCAGGGCTGGACAAAGATGGCAGAGCGGATTCGGTGTCCGGCTCTGCTGCCCGAGGAACCAACCATCCCGCTTCTGACGAAGATGATGGTCCCGGCGCCTTACTAGGCGCTGGAGAAGAAGGCCACGGGGGCCAGAGGTGGACCGGGCATTTTAAGTGTTAGAGATGCATAATGCGGTATTGCGTAAAAGCGGGCGAAAGTTGTACGCCTCAGTAGTGCTTAAGGGCTACTGCTGAATGGGGCGATGGGGAGTGAGCTTTCCGCGACGGGGGTTGTCGGATGAACCGAACACAACCTCTAGTGGTACAGAGCCTGTATTATAAAGAAGGCCTGGCGTCATTCCTTTGAAGGAAGTGCTGCTATAGCGAATTTTGGTAGGTTCTATCCCCATTATGCGGACGGTGTCCTGGTATGGCAGGTGACGCGCTGTGTGTTATCACATGAAGTGAGTTCACTGTTTTGACTTCTAGTGGGAAAGTCTTTTGTTTTCCGGAGTGCTGCTTTTGGGTTTCGTCACTTTCACTTGGTGTGTCGAGCCCCTTGTGTTCGGCGTTAAGTCGGCTGGACTGCTTGAAGACCCAACAATCTCTGTGGGTATGGTTTGCAGGCTTCCCGGAGGTACCATGTATTTGGCACAGTCTATCCAGAATCTTGTTTAGGTTGGATAGCTCGTCACTGTTATCCTTTAGGGACAGTGTTTTGTTGTTCGGCCGAGAGCTTTTGAATCCGGCGTTGACCGCTGTACTATTTGGGCCATTTTCCTTATTCCGACCCTGATCCGCGTCGTGATTTCCCATTTCGATCCCTGATTTCGGATGTACACGGGTCGCTGGTGTTGCATCTAGCCAGCCAGCTGTCTTCCCCTGCGCAAAAGCGGGTCATGAGGCTTGTTAATGTAGCCATTGTTCTTGGCTTTTCTTGGCCGAGGTGTCTGGCGAGCCATTCGCCTTGGACATTGTGTTTGAAAGCTGCTAAGGCTTCGGCGTCCGGACAGTCGACTATTTGGTTGTTTTTAGTAAGGAACCTGTTCTAGAATTTCCGGGCTGACTCTCCGGGCTGTTGAGTTATGTGACTTAGATCGTCTGCGTCCAGAGGGCGGACGTAGGTCCCCTGAAAATTTGCCCGAAATGCATCCTCGAGCTCTTCCCAGCTTCCAATGGTATTTTCGGGGAGGCTCTTAAGCCAATGCCGAGCTGGCCCTTTGAGTTTAAGGGGTAAGTATTTTACGGCGTGGAGATCATCTCCTCTAGCCATGTGTATGTGGAGGATGTAATCCTCAATCCAGACTCCAGGGTCTGTTGTTCTGTCGTATGCCTCTATGTTTACGGGTTTGAATCCCGCTGGAAATTCATGATCCAGCACCTCATCGGTGAAACATAGGGGGTGTGCGGCGCCCCTATATTTGGGTGTGCCGTGGTTTTCGGAATTTTGGCGTGTTGCACTGCTATGATGAGCGTTCTTTCTTGGCCCATAGATGGACCTAACTGGGCCATCCTTTTGATGTGAATCCTTAGGCGGATCACATATTGGCTTGTGTGCGGCACCATTCGCCGCTCTCTTTTTGCCGTGAGGTCGTCCATCCGACCGGGTGGCCTTCTTGCTTTTTTATTGTGGGGGCTCTAAGGCCTCCTCGTCGAATTCGGGCAGTAGCTTTATTTTCGGGTAGCTCTTTGTTCGGCGATTGTCACCGTACTTATCTGCGGTGCTGAACACTTTGCTCAATCTAATCCTGAGTGCATCTTCCGCTGTTTTGAGCTTCCGCTTCTGCTTTTTCAGGCCACGCGCAGTGGCGACGAGCCTTTTCTGGAGGTCATTTTGCTCCAATGGTTTGTCCGGCGTGAGGTCGTCCGGACTGTTGTCTTCGCCGGGGACAGATTGTTTATCCAAGTTGTCTTGTTCGGACGATTGCTCGATAGCTTGTTCGTTGTCCACCGGTTCGCCCTGCTCTATGGCTGGGTCTTTGTTGAGGCGGGACTTTGTTCGGCGTTTCTGTTGCCGTTTTGACTGCTTTTCGAGGGATTTATCCTTCGTGGCGTCCCGTTGTTCCTCGTCTTCATTTCCTTTAGGTGTATCCACCATGTATACATCATGGGATGAGGTTGTCCAGCATCCTATAGGTGCTGGTTCATTGTTGTCTCCTACATCGTCGTCCATACCGTCGATGTCTTCGGAGTCGAAATCGAGCACGTCGTGTAAGCTTTCGACAGTGGCTATGAAGTGGGTGGTGGGTGGGCATTGAGTTTCTTCATCGTCCGCATCCCAACCTTCTTATTCGTAGTCCGGCCAGGGCTCTCCGGATAAAGAGAGAGACTTTAGTGAATTCAGGATGTCGCCAAAGGGCGAGTGCTGAAAGATGTCCGTGGCCGTCAACTCCATAACGGGCGCCCAATCGGATTCGATTGGCAAGGGCGCGGAGGGTTCGGAGTCCGGAGAGGAGTCCGACACCCTGGAATCGAGGTCTTCGCGAAGGACAGGGATGGAGTTCGGCTCGATCGCCGTAGAGATTAAAGCCCCCGAGGCGGTGTCCAACCACTCGTCCTCGATCGGGGAATCCGGCTCCGGATTAAGGGTCGGAGCGGATTCTGGTGCGGCCTCCATGGCACTGTTCGGCTGCAGAGCTAGATCATGCCCATCGAGGCAGTGCGGCGCGCTTGGCTGCGGCTCGAACCCGTCGAAGATCAAGTCTCCGCGGATATCGGCCGTATAGTTTAAACTTCCAAATATGACCTGACGACCAGGGGCGTAGCTTTCGATCTGCTCCAGATGGCCAAGCGAATTGGCCCGCAGTGCAAAGCCGCCGAACACGAAGATCTGTCCGGGGAGAAAAGTCTCACCCTGGACCGCGTCGTTGTTGATGATCAAAGGATCCATCGGGCCTGTTGGTGACGACACGGAGGAACTCTCAATGAAAGCACCAATGTTGGTGTCAAAACCGGCGGATCTCGGGTAGGGGGTCCCGAACTGTGCGTCTAGGCAGATGGTAACAGGAGACAAGGGACACGATGTTTTACCCAGGTTCGGGCCCTCTTGATGGAGGTAAAACCCTACGTCCTGCTTGATTAATATTGATGATGTGTGTTACAAGAGTGGATCTACCACGAGATCAAAGAGGCTAAACCCTAGAAGCTAGCCTATGGTATGATTGTTGTTCTTCCTACGGACTAAAACCCTCCGGTTTATATAGACACCGGATAGGTTAGGGTTACACAGAGTCGATTACAATGGTAGGAGATCTACATATGCGTATCGCCAAGCTTGCCTTCCACGCCAAGGAAAGTCCCATCCAGACACGGGACGAAGTCTTCAATCTTGTATGTTCATAGTCTTGGAGTCCGGCCATGACGATAGTCCGGCTATCCGGACACCCCCTAGTCCGGGACTCCCTTAGTCACCGTTTACGTTTAGTGGTTATTATACAGTTACAGGCTCATCGTACAACTTTGTATTTGCTCATGACATGACTAGTTGACCAGTTAAACGCTCCACGTGGCACCTCTAGTGTTGCATCACATTATCTCACTAACATCGTGCCCACCTGTCAACTTGTATCTACTGTACATCTACACTATTATAAAATACATAAAATACACTCTTATAAAAAACAGAGTTGGTGATGATGGTGTGCCTGCCATCCTGCAATATAGGCCGTCCAATTTATATCTGATAAATAGGAAAGAAACTATGGCAATTTTGCAAACAGGTACCCACACACCTCTCCACATTTGCAAATAAGGCCTTCCCTCATTCATCATTTTCTCTCACAAGGTAAACAATTCATACAAATGCATCTTGATGTTACGTGCAACGCATTGGCATCTTGCTTGTAAGAATGAAAACAAACGACAAAAAAATATTTTTACGGTGGTCCGAAGTCATGACCGCGGGCACAGCGGACAAGGTGGCCTTGTATTGGTATGCTGAGTCGTTTGTTTTAACACACAGGAGCTGGTGTGGTGAGTATAGACACACGCACGCATGCACACAAACTCCATCCACGCAACACTCACACAAACACATGCACCCACACACGCACGCAACATTCACACGTACACACGCGGCCACGCACGCAAGCAACACTCACAGGCACACACGCACGCATGCATGCACACACCAGTTCACCACACGACCAACACACACTCTCACGCTCAAGTGCTCAACCTACACATGCATGCGCACACATCAGGCCCTGACAGACACATACACAACCAGGTGATTCCCACGCACGGGTTGGAGCCTTGTCGCGCCTGTGTAAATTTGTGTTTATCTGACCTTTTCCCTATGCGAACTGACAGGTGGGACCCACAAGGAACATGGTCAATTTAACTAGTCAACATGGCGCCACACAGACTATTTGGCCGGTCAACAGAGTGCAATCCGATGCTGAACTATGAGCAAGTGACCTGATAATCAGCGCAAAACGTATATAGTAACCGTAATCAGCTTATTCTGAAGTTCGGTGACCGTATTACGCTTTTCTCTCTGTAGGCCCTCCAAAACTACATCTCTACACGTTCTCGCATGTTACATCTAACAAGTATGCAATACAGCACTACAACTACACTCTAACACAATAAATCATATGTGTTTTTAGTTTTACTAGATATCATATTGTTACTTATAATTATTCAGTTTGCATACATTAAAATTGCCTTTGAAATGTATGGCCAGTATCATCTACCGCGCGGGAAATATCCCGCCCTTTCCTGTTTAATCAGGTTTGTATCGATGGATCGTGCGAAACAGCAGAACTATAGTACTATACAGTACAAGTGACAGTTCACTGGGCCATCGTGTCGTCTACTCCTCCGTCATAAGAGTGGAGCGCTCGCTTTCATAAATCTTCTAGCCCCTTTCGCCGACATGTGGGACAACAAGCTACCGGGCCCACGTGCCATACCGGAATACAGTGCAGAGCAGTCGGGGTGAAGCACCCCAGTCATGGTGCTGGCGTAGTAATGAGCAATGAGGCGTCAAATCACAAAGTTGCACCTTTCCCGCAGTTAAGTTGGAGGGACGAAGTAATAATGCTAAAAAAAGAAGTTGGAGGGACGAAGCAACCATCATTTCACTTGTTGCTGAATCCGCTTCTCCCTCATCTTCTTCAACTTAACCACGTGTTGCTTCTGCCATTGTTCTGCCTCATGTGGGACGCGGATCAGCTTGGTAAAGCACTAACACGTGGGACCGCATGTTATCAAACCGCCAGGACAACATCCTCCGAAAATAAGAAACCTCCCCCGCCATCCGTGCGGAAAAATCACCTCCTTTTTACTAATCTTTGATTCTACAATTTTTTAGATCAATATAATTGAGATTTGTATAGATAGCACACAGGAGCAAAACCAAGTGGTACGGTTAAGGGCATCCACAATGTGTAGCCAAATGTGAAAATAGCTTTTGGCATCATGGGAACCATTGTGGACGGTGTTGCCAAAGCCAAAAAGATGGAACCGAAGCTCCCTGATTGATTGATTGAAGGAATGGAAAAATGCAACGTCTCTCCTCTTTCTCCCATGCTTGGACGCATGTAGTACAGTATAGAGCACATAGTCTACTCCCCTGTCCCTTCTATCACAAATCACAAAGCAGTGAGGCGTCAAATCACAAAGCACGGATGAAGCAACTATCATTTCACTCTTCGCTGACTCCGCTTCTCCATCGTCTTTTTCGAGAAATCATCTCACCGCACTAGTACTAGTAGTAGTACTAGTAAAGGACTTCCTGGATGCAAATAAGGCGGTTGTCTCGGCTTGCAGGCGGCACTTGCGAACGACTTACCGTGGTCTCCCTCAATGGTGTTCTCCGTCGAACGCCCTTCGCCAAACCATAAAAAAAAAGTCGTCGACGTCACCGCAATGGGCAAGGAATTCAAATGTAGTTACTACCTCCATTTTTTTGTACACAAGGCCAGTATATATCAAAATTACAATTTGCAAAGGGCCACTAACACTAATCGAGGCAAAATTGATGGGGTTAGCAACCAAGGACATTAATATCCCCTGCATGCAAGCGGAAGTGAGAAGGTTCGTTTGCATGGCGCTGCATTAATCAAGCGATGAGGAGTGAGATGGTTAGCTCTTTGGTATTTCGAGAAAAAAATACGCATTAATTGACATGTGAAACGAGGATTTATATTGATTAAATCCCGTGAAGGAAAACCCGGCCTTTCTTTTTTAACACTAGTACTCCTAGTACGTACGTACTTATCCTGTTTGGGTCTAGGCCTTCCATTGCCAAACTTCGCCACACATTTTTGCCAAGCTTGCCTAAAGTTTTCAAAATGAGAAGGAAGTACACTTGTGCACGGCTGTCGTGGTCGCACCGCACCCTCACACGGTCGCTCCTGCATGCCGCGGTCGCACCGCACCCTTACACAGTCGCTCCTGCACGCCGCAAACCCAACCAAGGGAATGCACCCTTACTGACACGTGCTGTCGCATGTGAACAAACAAAACTCAGCCATCCTATCGCTGACACATAATTTTCGTTCATAGAGTATGTTTATCCAGCTGCATGTTGGGGAGTATCCGTATGGCCCGTGCGGTGGTCTGTTGGGGAAGAAGAAGAGGTCAGGAAGAAGGAAAGAAGGGTTAGGAGACGTAGGATACTCATCCAACCGCCTGAAATGGTAGGCTGACCCAAGTCAGGCGACTTGCATAACAAATAGTATGTTTTTACACAGCAAAAGATCCATAAAAACAACAACATAAAAGAAAACTATCACTGCTCACGGAAAGAGACGACCTCGTCGTCTTTGGCTGCTGGCGCGAACCAGCCGTCGCTGCCGACCTGTGTCTCCGCACCGTGGTTTTCCTCGGCCTCCAGCTACTCATTCAAGCAGAGCATGCGGTCGCTCTGCACGGACGAGACCACAGCCCGGTTCAAGTCGAGGACGTCCAGTTCCACCTGCAGGAGGGCCTCGATGGCAGCGGCATCCGCGCGCTCCGCGTCGAGTCGAGCCTCCGCCGCCCGGTTCAAGTCCAGGACTTCCGGTTCCACCTGCTGGAGGGCGTCAATGAGAGCGGCGTCCGCGCTCTCTGCGTCGAGTCAAGCCTATGCCGCCCGGTTCATGTCCAGGACGTCCGGTTCCGCCTGCAGGAGGGCCTCGATGGCAGCGGCATCCGCGCGCTCCGCCTCAAGTTGAGCCTCCGCCGCCCGGTTCACATCCACGACATCCGGTTCCGCCTGCAGGAGAGCCTCGATGGCAGCGGCATGCGCGCGCTCCGCGTCGAGTTGAGCCTCTGCCTCCCGGTCCTCCTTTAGTATCGCCATGTTGAACCACTGGTCCGCCTGCACCATGGGGGACTCGGACGCCGGCACGAAGTCTATGTCCATCGTCTCATACCAATCAGGGGCCTTCTGCGCCGCGACCTCCGCAGTGAACATTGGATCGTCTTCCCCCTCCTAGTAACTTGGCTCCAGAGAACTTGGGGATTGGCCCGCCGCAAAGCGATCTTGGGAACGGAGGTCTGTGGCACCGACCGCCGCCGCGATTTCTACGCGGCGCTCCAGCGTCAGCATCTTGTAGTAAGTGATCTTGCGGTGCACCATGGTTTTCCGGCGAACTAGGGGACGCTTGATGCGGGCTAGGGGATCGAAAAGTGGGGGAATGGGCTGGAGATTTTGTGTGGTTTTAGGGCAGTGGCTGGCGTAGGCCGAGCAGCGAAGGTTTTGGTGTGAATAGTGGTTCCGGTGACGACCGGTCAATCGGTTTTGACTGTACATCGCTCTTGTCGCGTTCGCATTGCAGCCCTACACGCTGGACCCTCCACGTCGGTCACCGAATGGAACACGCTTCGTCTTGCGTTTTCGCACGCTTGTGGGACCGCAGTTGAGAGCAAACCGACGTCCCTCCCCCTCCCCCGCCCGCGTCATTTATTATATCACCACTCCCTCCGTTTTATGCGGAGTAAATAAAAACAGAGGGAGTATACTACGGATGAGGATCCCCTGACGTGGACGAACCCATTGAGTAACTGACATGCGGGGCCTAGCAAGCATGGGGTCCGCCAGTAAGTGACCGAAAGGGAGGGTAAGGTAGAGATACCTACGTCAGAGGATCCACTTCCACCATACTACTTTGACCAAATGTTAGAGTACTAATATATGACATGCAACTTACACAAATGTTAGAGTAATAATATATGACATGCAACTTACACAAAGCATACAGGGTCTAATGCGTTTTTCGAGGATAACTTTGACCAAATGTTAGAGTAATAATATATGACGTGCAACTTACACAAAGCATATGGTCAATTTCGTATGTGAAAGGAGTTTCCAATGATATAATTTTCACATTATACATCTCATGTACTCCCTCCGTCTAGGTGTGTAAGTCATCTTACGAAAACCAAATAATCCCAAAACACGTAGGCGCGGTGCATTAACTTCTACCTCGTTTCTTGTTTCTTGACATATGAACCAATAAAGAGATGAGGGTGTGCATGCTTTTAATGACCTGAGACTATCAAACATGACATGAAGTGGTTAGTTCATTGCATGCAATACTATTAATTAGAAAATAAACATTAGTGTCTCTCCTTTTCCCCTCCTCCTTGGTCACGGTGCACAGCCTAAGATGACTTACTCACCTATGTGAAAGGAGTACTATTAATCTTGTCAATAGTCAAATTGGAAACCATCTCGAGTACAAATCTAGGAGTACGTACGAATCTAACAATATTGATTGGGCGTTGTTAATTGTTGATACCTTTTTTTTATCATAGTAGAGATACTTTGACTACACATAAAACTTAATACTCCCTCCGTCTAGGTGTGTAAGTCATCTTACAAAAACCAAATATTCCCAAAACACTTAGGCGCGGTGCATTAACTTCTACCTCGTTTCTTGTTTCTTGACATATCAACCAATAAGAGATGAGGGTGTGCATGCTTTTAATGACTTGAGACTATCAAACACGACATGCAGTGGTTAGTTCATTGCATGCAATACTATTAATTAGCAAATAGACATTAATGTCTCTCGTTTTTCTCTCCGCCTTGGTCACGGTGCACAGCCTAAGATGACTTACTCACCTAGACGGAGGGAGTATGTAAAGTAGAAAGGATAAGAGGAAGTATATTGTACGTTGAAAAATGAAACAAACATCGAATACCCTTTATATATGATTTGCAGATGCTATTATCACCAGTTCAAAATTTTGAATCCGCCTTAGGTATCACGTGCCCCCACTCGTTCCCTCTCGATTTCATCTCGGGGTCCGGAGATCTATTGAAAGAGGACTAGGGTGGGTACATGCGAATGATACTCGGCGGAATGTTCAAATGAGGCATGCGGGAGGATGGACTCGACTGGAGAGCGACATGATCGATGGAGAAGAGGGTTGGAGAGGAATGAGAAATAAGAAAAAGCCACATGATTACACTTGAACGGATCAAATAAACAATAAGTTGTCTTGCTTGGCCTACATACTGAAAGGCCTAATGCACAACGCGGATCACTGACGCTCGAATATGGCCGGGAAAACAGGGAAACCGACAAAGCGCAGACTAGTCCAATGGAGGAGCTGGCCCACGACCTCCTCGCCACCGACAACCGTTCATGTGGGTCATTGGGGCCAACAACGGGGCGCAGCTCCAGCACCGCCTCTGGACACGGCGACCGCGGTGAGCGACACGCTCATATCATCGATAGACACGGTCGGTTTCAGTGTGCCGAGGGTGGCGTTAGTGCTGTGGTACGACCAAAGGTATGTTTGGTTTGTGCCCAAGGTTGCCATATCAAAGCATTGGGTAGCCAAAATTTTGGTTGAGGTATTGGATGCGCATGATTTCGCCGACATTGGCAAGAAAAATGAACTAGAGTTGGCTAGAGTTCATTGGCATGCCAAAGAAATGGCAACCATCCAAACAAAGACCAATCTTTGGGTCATGACCAAAATTTTGGTAAGGTGCACTTTGGCCACAATCCATACACACCCCAACACCCGGCTCGTCAAGGATGCACGGGGCGCTGCGACACGTCCGCGGAGTGGTGTAGCGCGGCCAACTACATCCTATGGACCTGAGACCATACCGGGTCGTCTTGCTTTTTCAATGACATGCGGGGATCGCATTTGAGCAAAGGGCATCTCCAACGTTGCCACGACCGCAGCTGACTACCCTGGCACACCAAAGCCCTCGTCTCTCGCGTGGTGCGTTCCCAGCCGGCGCCAGCTGCGGGCATTCATGTCTTCCATTCGTATGTCGTCCTTAAGAGGCTCGGTGCCCGAGGAACCAACTTCAGCGACTTAATGACGCACCCGGACGCTTGGCCTCACCGGAATGCGCTACTTAAAGCAGCAACGCCCAGCTAACCTCCACGCCATAGCGCATTGTCCTCCTACCTGGCACCACATCTGCCATGACCGCAAGTGCGAACGCTCTGCGGGAGAGCTTGTCTTCGGGGATGAAGCTCCGGGTCGCCGCCCTCGCTCAAGTCGCCTCTCGCGACGCAATAGCGGCGTAGCCGAACGCGGACGCGACCGCACAAGCGGTGGACAGGCTGGCGGCCGACGATGGGAGCACCGTCAGCCACGCGTCCTACTTGCCGCCGTCCAACGTCCGGCACCTCCGAGGTCGGGGACTCCTCCGAGGATGAGTAGGGCATGGGAGGCGGCATGGCATGGTGTGCCAACTGGCCGGTCCGTATCCCGTGTTCTACTCTTCCTTGCCGGAGACCGCACCTTCACTTCACGGGTCTTGAACCCCGCCCCTGTATATAGAGATCGCAGATGGAGGACGTCGGTCGCCGCCGTAGTATAGGTTTAGGGTCGGGTTTATTTTATTTTTTTGTCCTATAAATGTTCGAAATGTAATGAAAATCTGCCGTGTTTGCATTAATCTCAGCCGGTGTATATGAACTTTAACAATAATATACATATTGTAGGAGTACTAGCAAGATGCCCGTGCGCTGCACGAAATATCAAGATCTTGTGGGAGAAAAGGATGAACGAGGGAAAGCCTTATCTGCATATGTGGAGAGGAGTGCGGGTAAATAGTCATAGTTTCCTTCCTATCCGTTAGATATAGATCGGACGGCCTATATTGCAGGATGACAGGCACACCATCATCACCAACTCTGCTTTTTATTAAACCGAGAAAAATCTAAAAAAACCAACTAAGCCAACCTCCCAGCATATCACGCGGGAAAAGACCCGGCCGCGCCGTTTTAGTCGAGATTACCGGATTACTAGTAGTAGTATCGATGGATCGCGCGAAGCAACATTTTTTTAGGGGGCGAAGCACCTAGTTTAAAAGGAAAAAGGCGGTACACTCACAGCACTCCTATCATGGTAGCATTGCACCCCACACACGTTCGGTCCTGAACATGGCTCACGCAAACGGAATGCACTTCGGCTTGCCTCTACACTGACACATGGGACTGCACTTGGAGAAACCGACCATGTGCCAAACTCCCCCCGCCCACCGCGCGAAAATCCTCCCCCCCCCCCCACACACACACACAAAAAGTCCCCCCAAATTCGATTCAACCGCCCTTCGGCCAAATATTCCCCAAACCCCCTTTCCCACGTCCCCCCTCCACTCCATTCGCTCCGCCAAAGCCGCCCTCCCCGCCGCGCCGATACGTCGGCGCCGCGGTTCGTCAAGGGGACGCATGGCGATCCTCTTGCTCCCAAAGTACGCTATCGTAGACTGCCGTCCTCTAGCCGCGCCGCCACATCTGGCTACGTTCTTGTGGAGGCGCATGGCGGTCAGCGCCGCCACCGCTGGCGACGTTCTTGTGGAGACGCACGGCGGTCAGCTTCTCCCACGGTACGCGCATTCTAGACTGAGGCCCCGTTCATGTCAGTGTAGCGCTGAATGTTAGCTGATAGACGCTGTTAATCTCACTGTTTGCCAAATTAGTTTACTGTCAATATGCTCTGCTTATGAAGCTTCCTTTCCCTGTTCTGCACTCAATCTTCTTAGCTGAGATGGCATGCCAAGGCCGATTAGTTGCTAAAATATCCTGCCATATATTTATTGTGACGTAGATTGCCATGGTCTAGTAGCCAATCTGTTAGGTGAAATAGCTCTACACCATTTTATACTCGATCTTTGTTGCTGCGATGGCCTTCGATAGTTTGATGGTTGTGTGCTCGGCCTCATTGTCTGCTGAAACAGCCTGCCATAATTTAGCACTCAAATCTGTTTGCTGAATTAGCTTTACATATATTTCGTTACTTAGATCTGCTCGTCCAAATATCTTGCCATAGCTTTAGACATCGACCTAGGTATTTTTTTTCTGGACTACATAAAAAAGCATATATGTTTTTCCTGTAATATCTAGTAGAAGAACTAATTTGTATGTCTAACAGATGGACAAGACTTGGATAACTTCTGCTCGAAGATTCTCCGCTGCATATGTCGAGGGGGTTGAAAACTTCATGAACTTTATTAGAGCTGAGTACGGTGGTCCGAAATCAGATGTGCTCTGCCCGTGTAGCAGTTGTATGAATTCAGTTACAAGACCCCAGTCAACTGTGCAAAATCATCTACACTTGTATGGGATGTCGGTCACATATACTAGGTGGGTTCATCATGGTGAAGCTGTGAACGTCAATGTTATTGACTACGTGGAAGTAGCAGATCACCATCTTGATCTGCCTGATGCTCAGGTGGAAGAGGAGGAGGAGGTGGTGGTGGCGGAGCCAGTGAGTTTGACCAACATTGAAAAAATGCTAGGAAATGCTCGTGCATTCCGTGAACTTTCACCTGCAGAAGAAAAACAGTGGGCCCGCATGTTGGAACAATGCAACGCTGTCACCCCAGGAAATAAGTTATCAGTATTCTCAGCTATGGTCACCTTTCTTCAGGTGAAGACATCTGAGCGGATGACCAACAAATCATTCGATGCGATGTTGGATGCTTTCCGCAAATCTTCCCAGATGCGTCTGAGCTGCCACACACCTACAGTAAAATGAAGAATTTCCTTCGTGCAGTTGGAATTGGATATGATATGATCCATGTTTGTAAGAACATTTGTGTTCTGTTCCGGAAGGATTATGCCAACTTAAGTGATTTCCCAAAATGCAAATCATCAAGATGGAAAGATGGCGATGCTGTGAAGAGGGTTCCTCATAATGTTCTGAGACATTTTCCAATTACACCAAGATTGCAGAGGTTGTTTCATGATGATGAAACAAGAGAGGATGTACTGTGGCATTCTAGGAACCAGGAGTACAGAGATCAGAATGTAATGAGCCATCCATCTCATGGTAGTGAGTGGAAAAGCTTCAATGATAAACACAAAGAGTTTGCTGGTGACCCGAGAAACATTAGACTTGGCTTAGCTTCAGATGGATTTGGCCACCAGAGCGCCACATATAGCATGTGGCTAGTGCTTGTTGTCCCTTACAACATGCCTCCAAATGTCTGCACCAAAGAATCAAACTACCTGATGGCCTTGCTCATCCCAGGTCCCAAAAGTCCTTTAAAGGATTTGATTTGTTCATGGAGCCTCTTGTGGAGGAACTTCAACAACTATGGAAGGGTGTTCTCACTCGAGACCTATATAGCAGCCCACCAGCTGATTTCTTTCTGCGTGCTGTTGTAATTTGGTGCATCCATGATTATCTGGCTTTGGGCATTATGTCAGGGCGAATGACGCATGGTTACAATGCATGTGTTCGCTGTGACAGGAATCCGCTGTCATACGCAATACTTAGCAAGATCTGTTACATTGGACACCGCCGTTTCCTTGCCAAGGACAAGCCGCATCCTAGAAAATACCGAAGACATGTGTGCAATGCAAAGCATGAAAACCGTGATGCGCCAAAGAGGCTCACCGCCGATGAGTTGCAAGTGGAAATAGAGAAGGTCAGGCATATTACACCAGGAAACCATCCTGGTAATGGTAGCAGGAAAAGGAAGCGTGGCATGGTAGAAGAGAGATTATTGTTTACCCGCAGGTCCACTTTGTGGGACTTGGAGTATTGAAAAGATTTGGATCTGCGGCATAATCTTGATGTGATGCACATCGAGAAAAATATATGTGACAGCAATATCGGCACACTTCTTAACATTGAAGGCAAGACGAAAGATACCTTAAAATCTAGGATTGATTTGACACACCTGGGTATTAGAAACGATTTGCAGGTGCAAGATGAAGGTAAACCACGGGATATGGCACCAGCTGTGAACGTCTTGAAAAAGGTAAAAAGAAAAGAATTCTGCGAGGTCCTGTCACGTGCGAGATTCCCACATGGATTTGCTTCCAACCCTGAAAGGAGATTCAGTGCAGATGGAAACAAGGTACAAGGGTTGAAAACTCATGACTGCCACGTCCTACTTCAAAGGGTTTTACCTGTTATCCTTAGAGGATTGGGCTGCCCTGACTTATACAGAGCAGTTGCAGAGTTGGGACAATTCTTCAGGGAACTCTGCAGTAGAAATATCAGGATAGATGCTTTGGAGCGTCTTAGAGACAAGATACCAACTATCCTATGTGACCTTGAGAAGATATATCCTCCAGTCTTCTTTGATGTGATGGTGCATTTGGTTGTTCATCTACCTGATGAGGCACTACTTAGAGGTCCAGTACAGTATGGCTGGATGTACCCTATTGAAAGGCGGCTAGGCACTTTCAAGGGCTATGTTAGGAACAGAGCTAGACCCGAGGGTTCCATTGCAGAGGCCTACATTGCTACAGAAGCGTTGACATTCTGCTCAAAATACATTGAAACAGCTGATCAGCTTAGCAAAGAGGTGGGTGAAGACAATCCCGGGCTCAATGTTTTTGATTATTCTGTTCGAGTTACAGGGAAGAGTCGACAAGAGGACAAACCTAAAGATTTGGACAAAATGGTTTGGTATGTGTTGAATAACTGTCCTGAGATACTACCTTATATCAAGTAAGTGCAGTACTGCAGCTTATA
>LR880968.1:765411737-765435250 GCA_904067115.1 Aegilops sharonensis
AAGACAATCCCGGGCTCAATGTTTTTGATTATTCTGTTCGAGTTACAGGGAAGAGTCGACAAGAGGACAAACCTAAAGATTTGGACAAAATGGTTTGGTATGTGTTGAATAACTGTCCTGAGATACTACCTTATATCAAGTAAGTGCAGTACTGCAGCTTATACATCGTAATCTACTAAACTTGCAGCACATTCTTATATATTTAGATGTTTGATGCGATCACTATGTTGTGCATCATCTACAAAGAGGATTTACTGCCGCAAAATCCAAGAAACATTGACAAACTGGTTATGGCAGGATTTGCGAAATGGTTCAAGAACCATGTAAGCTTTTGAAGTGCACTGTCAGTTTTTTAATATATTGAGTACATAAGATGACCAGCTTGTCTATTTTCTAACCATAGGTTAAGAAGATGTGGGAGGATGGGCAGGCAGTTGATGATGCCCTTTACTCACTAGCAATGGGTCCTGATACTCGGGTAAGACATTATGAATCTTGCGTTGTTGGAGATGTGTGCTATGTCTTGAGCTTGCGTTGGTTTTCCCCGAAGAGGAGAGGATGATGCAGCACAATAGCGTAAGTATTTCCCTTAGTTTTTGACAACCAAGGTATCAATCCAGTAGGAGGACAAGCACAAGTCCCTCGTACCTACACAGAACGATAGCTACTCGCAACCAACACGATTAGGGGTTGTCAATCCCTTCACGGTCACTTACGAGAGTGAGATCTGATAGAGATAATATTTTTGGTATTTTTCGTATAGAGATGCAAAGGGAAAAGTAAAAAGCAAAGTAAAAACAAAGCAAGCATAAAAGTGATGGAGATTGATATGATGAGAATAGACCCGGGGGCCATAGGTTTCACTAGTGGCTTCTCTTAAGAGCATAAATATTATACGGTGGGTGAACAAATTACTGTTGAACAATTGACAGAATTAAGCATAGTTATGAGTATATCTAGGTATGATCATGTATATAGGCATCACATCCGAGACAAGTAGACCGAAACGATTCTGCATCTACTACTATTAATCCACTCATCGACTGCTATCCAGCATGCATCTAGAGTATTAAGTTAATGAAAACAGAGTAACGCCTTAAGCAAGATGACATGATGTAGATGAATAAATTCATGCAATATCATAAATACCCCATCTTGTTATCCTCAATGGCAACAATACAATACGTGCCTTGCAACCCTTTCTGTCACTGGGTAAGGACACCGCAAGATTGAACCCAAAGCCATGCACTTCTCCCATTGCAAGAACTACCAATCTAGTTGGCCAAACCAAACGGATAATTCAAAGAGACTTGCAAAGATAACTCAATCATACATAAAAGAATTCGGAGAAGATTCAAATATTATTCATAGATAAGCTGGATCATAAACCCACAATTCATCGCTCTCAACAAACACACCGCAAAAATAAGATTACATCGAATAGATCTCCACGAGAGAGGGGGAGAACACTGTATTGAGATCCAAAAAGAGAGAAGAAGCCATCTAGCTACTAGCTATGGACCTGAAGGTCTGAAGTAATGTGACACCCCCGATTCAATCATACACTAATCATGCACGCAAATGTGTACGATCAAGATCATGGACTCACGGGAAGATATCACAACACAACTCTAAAACATAAATAAGTCATACAAGCATCATAATACAAGCCAGGGGCCTCGAGGGCTCGAATACAAGTGCTCGATCATAGACGAGTCAGAGGAAACAACAATATCTGAGTACAGACATAAGTTAAACAAGTATGCCTTAAGAAGGCTATCACAAACTGGGATACAGATCGAAAGAGGCGCAGGCCTCCTGCCTGGGATCCTCCTAACTACTCCTGGTCGTCGTCAGCGGCCTGCACGTAGTAGTAGGCACCTCCAGTGTAGTAGGAGTCGTCGTCGAAGGTGGCATCTGGCTCCTGGGCTCCACCGTCTGGTCGTAGCAATCTGGTAAAGAAAGGGGGAAAGGGGGAACAAGGCAACCATGAGTACTCATCCAAAGTACTAGCAAGCAAGGAGCTACACTACATATGCATGGGTATATGTGTAAAGGGATATATCGGTGGACTGAACTGCAGAATGCCAGAATAATAGGGGGATAGCTAATCCTATCGAAGACTACGCTTCTGGAAGCCTCCGTCTTGCAGCATGTAGAAGAGAGTAGACTGAAGTCCTCCAAGTAGCATCGCATAGCATAATCCTACCCGGCAATCCCCTCCTCATCACCCTGTTAGAGAGCGATCACCGGGTTGTATCTGGCACTTGGAAGGGTGTGTTTTATTAAGTATCCGGTTCTAGTTGTCATAAGGTCAAGGTACAACTCCAAGTCGTCCTGTTACCGAAGATCACGGCTATTCGAATAGATTAACTTCCCTGCAGGGGTGCACCACATAACACAACACGCTCGATCCCATTTGGTCGGACACACTTTTCGGGGTCATGCCCGGCCGCGGAAGATCAACACGTCGCAGCCCCACCTAGGCACAACAGAGAGGTCAGCACGCCGGTCTAAACCTAAGCGCACAGGGGTCTGGGCCCATCGCCCTTAGCACACCTGCACGTTGCGTACGCGGCCGGAAGCAGACCTAGCCTAGCAGGCATTCCAGTCCAATCCGGCGCACGCCGCTCAGTCGCTGACGTCACGAAGGCTTCGGCTAATACCACAACGCTGAGTGCCCATAACTGTTCCCACGTAGTTGGTTAGTGCGTATAGACCAAATGGCCAGACTCATATCAAATACCAGGATCTCGTTAAGCGTGTTAAGTATCCGCGAACGCCGACCAGGGCCAAGCCCACCTCTCTCTTAGGTGGTTTCAACCTGCCCTGTCGCTCCAGCACAAAGTAACAGTCGGGGGCCGTCGGGAACCCAGGCCCACCTCTACAGGGATGAAGCCACCTGCCCCGTCAGCCCCCATCTTCGAACAGTATCACAAGTAATGTAACAGTATAAAGTATATAGCATATGCCCGAGATCACCTCCCGAAGTGATCATGGCCCAGTAGTATAGCATGGCAGACGGACAAGAGTGTAGGGCCACAGATGGAACACTAGCATCCTATACTAGGCATTAGGATAGCAGGTAAAGGTATCAACAATTGTAGCAACAATGACAGGCTATGCAGCAGAATAGGATTAACCGAAAGTAGTAACATGCTACACTACTCTAATGCAAGAAGTAGAGAGAGAATAGGCGATATCTGGTGATCAAAGGGGGGGCTTGCCTGGTTTCTCTGGCAAGAAGGAGGGGTCATCTTCGGTGTAGTCGAACAGGGCAGCACCAGCGTCGGTCTCGTAGTCTACCGGAGAGAATAGGGGGAAGAAACAATAAATACAATGCAAACATAAGCATGGCAATGCATGACATGACAATGAGCGATGCTAGGTGTGCCCTAATGCGGTAGTAGGTGGTACCGACGAATGGGGAAACATCCGGGAAAGTATCCCCGGAGTTTTTCCGTTTTCGGAGAGAAGAAGCGGAGGTGAAATGTTGCATGTTTGCTATGCTAGGGATGTGAGGCGGACGAACGGGCTACTTATCCGGATTTGTCTCGTCGTTCTGAGCAATTTTCATGTACAAAGTTTTTCCATCTGAGCTACGGTTTATTTTATATTAATTTTGAAAGTTTTAATCAATTCATAAATTATTAGTATTAATTTAATTCGAAAATGTTTATTGCGTCATCATGACATCAACGGTCAGCGTTGACCGTTGACTAGTCAAACTAATAGAAGGGCCCCACATGTCATAGACTAAGACTAACTAATCTGGTTTAGTTAGTATAACTAAAATGATTAGGTTTATTAATTACAATTAATTAGGATAATTAATTGACCTAATTATGTAATTGATTAATCTAATTAATAATTACTTAATTTTATTTATTATTGTTTTTTAATAAAAAGTTCCTGGGGGTGGGGCCCCGTTGTCAATGGCCCAAAGGGGTGCCTTAGCGGGGCGTGGGCGTAACGGGTGCAGGGGCGAGGCTGCCCGTCAGGCCAAACCCGGGCGACGCCCAGCGTGCGCGGATGGCACTGGCGTGGCGCTGACGAGGCCACGGCAAGGCGGGTGCGTGGCGAAGCGAGCGGTCGCCAGAGGAGGACGTCGGGGCCGTGGAGGGTGCCACCGGACCACCGCGGGGCGGGTCGGCGAGCAGTGGCGGAGGTGGTTACGGCTGAGTGGCAGGGCGCTAGAGCCCGAGGCGACGGGGAGCAGCCACAAGGGCGGGGTGAGCACGGGCGAACGCAACGGGCACGGCCAGGGGGGCGAGCGTGCGTGTTGGAGCAAGGCAGGGGCAACGTGAGTGGAGCGCCGGCCATGGCGACTTCTTGCGCGAGACGACAATGACGAGCACGGCGATCAGAGGATGTAGATCAAGGGGAAGGCAGAGGGGAAAAGCGCGACGGCTCACATCGTTGACGGGGAGAGGCTCGGGGAGGCGCGGGATGCAGTGAAGCCGTCGGAACCAACGACGAACGGCGGCGGAGATGAGCTCGATGGCAAGCGTACGGGCTCTCCCGGCTCGATTCAGAGCACGTAGGCGAACGAGACGACGATGGCGAAGCTCCTGTACGCCTTGGCACGACGAGGGGAGTCCGGTGGCCATGGGGTTCACGATGGCGCGGCATCGGGCGAAGGCGCTGGAAGGCAGTTGGGCGCGGGGACGACCATGCGTGCGTTGTCGCGTGGGAGGCCCTGGCGCCGAGCGAGCGGCGGAGAAGAGGACCAGGGGCGCGGAGGTCCAAGGCGGTCGCCGACAGCCATGGGGATCGAGGCGAGGAGCTCCTCTCCTGTGTGGGCGTTGTGTGGTGGGGGCAGGTGAGGGAGACGAGGGGAGAGGTGGGGATTGTGCGGGGGAGTGGGGTGCCCGGGCTAGGGTTCGATGGGGAGTGGGGGGTTAAGGCGAGGAGTGGCGATGGGACGGCCTGGCTGGGTCTTGTGTTGGCCCAGTTGGGCCAGAGTGGCCCAACGAGAGGGGGGTTGCCCCCCTGTTTTACCTTTTCTCTATATTTCTTTTCCTCATTTCTTTTCTGTTTTATTTTTGTTTCCTATAATTTTAGTTTTTGTAAAATATATACTTTGCATCTAATTTTAGCATTTCAATTTAGTCCACCGACACAAAAAGTCTAGACCCCAAATAATTTGGTTTTGATATTTTATCAATTTGTAAAGGCATTTAAATAATCAGGTTTGCTAATATTTAAATCATTTTAGTGCATTCAAACACATAATAAAAGTGTGGTTCCTTCACAAATATTTAGTAAGGATTATTTGCCCCAAACCAAACATTTTGGTTTTAATGTTCCAAAACTTTTGTTGTTTGCCTTTCTTTGAAATTTGAATTTGGATCGGTTCTGAACTAACGCGAGATTAACAACAGTAACCGTGGGTGTAGCCTAATTATCCGGGCATCACAAGTAAACTACTCACACTTCATCGGAGAGGCTATGGTGTTGATGTAGAAGCCCTCCATGGTGGATGCCCCCTCCGGCGGAGCTCCGGAACAGGCCCCAAGATGGGAGCTCGTGGATACAGGAAGTTGCGGCGGTGGAATTAGGTTTTTGGCTCCTGTTCTGATCATTTGGGGGTACGTAGGTATATATAGGAGGAAGGAGTCCGTCGGTGGAGCATCAGGGGGCCCACGAGGCAGGGGGGCGCCCCCACCCTTGTGACCGCCTCCGATGTTCCTTGGTGTAGGGTCCAAGTCTCATGGATCACGTTCGGTGAGAAAATCACGTTTCCGAAGGTTTCATTCTGTTTGGACTCCGTTTGATATTCTTTTTCTTCGAAGCACTGAAAAAGGCAAAAAACAGCAATTCTGGGCTGGGGCTCCGGTTAATAGGTTAGTCCCAAAAGTAATATAAAAGTGGAAAATAAACCCCATTATAGTACAAAACAATAGATAAAGTAGCATGGAGCAATCAAAAATTATAGATACGTTGGAGACGTATCAAGCATCCCCAAGCTTAATTCCTGCTCGTCCTCGAGTAGGTAAATGATAAAAAGAGAATTTTTGATGCGGAGTGATACTTTGGCATAATTTCAATGTAAATCTTCTTAATCATGGTATGAATATTCAGATCCGAAAGATTCAAGACAAAAGTTCATATTGACATAAAAATAATAATACTTCAAGCATACTAACTAAGCAATTATGTCTTCTCAAAATAACATGGCCAAAGAAAGTTATCTCTACAAAATCATATAGTCTGGCTATGCTCCATCTTTCCCACACAAAGTATTTAAATCATGCACAACCCTGATGACAAGCCAAGCAATTGTTTCATACTTTAACATTTTCAAAACTTTTTCAATCTTCACGCAATACATGAGCGTGAGCCATGGATATAGCACTATATGTGCAATAGAATGGTGGTTGTGGTGAAGACAAAAAAGGGAAGATAGTCTCACATCAACTAGGCATATCAACGGGCTATGGAGATGCCCATCAATAGATATCAATGTGAGTGAGTAGGGATTTCCATGCAACGGATGCACTAGAGCTATAAGTATATGAAAGCTCAACAAAAGAAACTAAGTGGGTGTGCATCCAACTCTCTTGCTCACGAAGACCTAGGGCATTTGAGGATGCCCATCATTGGAATATACAAGCCAAGTTCTACAATGAAAAATTCCCACTAGTATATGAAAGTGACAAAATGAGAGACTCTCTATCATGAAGATCATGGTGCTACTTTGAAGCACAAGTGTGGTAAAAGGATAGTAACATTGTCCCTTCTCTCTTTTTCTCACATTTTTTTATTTGGGCCTTTTCTCTTTTTTTATGGCCTCTTCTCTTTTTTTCGTCCGGAGTCTCATTCTCGACTTGTGGGGGAATCATAGTCTCCATCATCCTTTCCTCACTTGGGATAATGCTCTAATAATGATGATCATCACACTTTTATTTTTCTTACAACTCAACAATTACAACTCGATACTTAGAACAAAATATGACTCTATAGGAATGCCTCCGACGGTGTACCGGGATATGCAATGAAACATGAGTGACATGTATGAAAGAATTATGAATGGTGGCTTTGCCCCAAATACGATGTCAAATACATGATCATGGTAGCAATATGACAATGATGGAGCGTGTCATAATAAACGGAATGGTGGAAATTTGCATGGCAATATATCTCGGAATGGCTATGGAAATGCCATGATAGGTAGGTATGGTGGATGTTTTGAGGAAGTTATATGGTGGGTCTATGATACCGGCGAAAGGTGCGCGGTATTAGAGAGGCTAGCAATAGTGGAAGGATGGGAAAAAGTGCGTATAATCCATGGACTCAACATTAGTCATAAAGAACTCATATACTTATTGCAAAAATCTAGAAGTTATCAAAGCAAAGTATTACGCGCATGCTCCTAGGGGGATAGATTGGTAGGAAAAGACCATCGCTCGTCCCCGACCGCCACTCATAAGGAAGACAATCAATGAATAAATCATGCTCCGAGTTCATCACATAACGGTTCACCATACGTGCATGCTACGGGAATCACAAACTTCAACACAAGTATTCTTTAAATTCACAACTACTCAACTAGCATGGCTCTAATATCACCATCTTCATATCTCAAAACAATTATCAAGCATCAAACTTATCTTAGTATTCAACACACTCAAAAGAAAGTTTCACATATCTTGAATACCAAGTATATTAACTTTAAGCAAATTACCATGCTATTAACGACTCTAAAAATAATCTAAGTGAAGCATGAGAGATCAAGTTTCTTTAAAACAAATCCACCACCGTGCTCTAAAAGATCTAAGTGAAGCACTAGAGCAAAAATTATCACGCTCAAAAAGATGTAAGTGAAGCACTATGAGCAAAACTATCAAGCTCAAAAGATATAAGTGAAGCACATAGAGTATTCTATCAAATTCCAATTCATGTATGGCTCTCTCAAAAGGTGTGTACAGCAAGGATGATTGTGGTAAACTAACAAGCAAAGACGTAAATAATACAAGACGCTCCAAGCAAAACACATATCATGTGGTGAATAAAAATATAGCTCCAAGTAAATTACCGATAGAAGTGGACGAAAGAGGGGATGCCTTCCGGGGCATCCCCAAGCTTTGACTTTTTGGTGTCCTTGTATTATCTTGGGGGTGCCATGGGCATCCCCAAGCTTAGGCTCTTGCCACTCCTTGTTCCATAATCCATCAAAAGAATTCACCCAAAACTTGAAAACTTCACAACACAAAACTCAATAGAAATGTTGTGAGCTCCGTTAGAGAAAGAAAATAAAAGACTACTTTAAGGTACTGTAATTAACTCATTCTTTATTTGTATTGGTGTTAAACCTACTGTATTCCAACTTCTCTATGGATCATAAACTATTTTACTAGCCATAGATTCATCAAAATAAGCAAACAAGACACGCAAAACAGAATCTGTCAAAAACAGAATAGTCTATAGTAATCTGTAACTAACGCAAACTTCTGGAACTAAAAAATTCTACCAAAATTAGAAGACCTGGAAAATTTGTTTATTGATCATCATCAATTGGAATCAATATTTTATCACGTTCTGGTGATTTTTAACAATTCGGGCACTGAGCGCAATGTTTTGTGGAAATTACAGCAAGATCAAATAACTATCATCCAAGAAGATCCAATAGGTTTAACTTGGCACAAACACTAATTAAAAGATAAACCACATCTAAACANTATATTGGTGTTAAACCTACTGTATTCCAACTTCTCTATGGATTATAAACTATTTTACTAGCCATAGATTCATCCAAATAAGCAAACAACACACGCAAAACAGAATCTGTCAAAAACAGAACAGTCTGTAGTAATCTGTAACTAACGCAAACTTCTGGAACTAAAAAATTCTACCAAAATTAGAAGACCTGGAAAATTTGTTTATTGATCATCATCAATTGGAATCAATATTTTATCACGTTCTGGTGATTTTTAACAATTCGGGCACTGAGCGCAATGTTTTGTGGAAATTACAGCAAGATCAAATAACTATCATCCAAGAAGATCCAATAGGTTTAACTTGGCACAAACACTAATTAAAAGATAAACCACATCTAAACATAAGAAAAACAAAAAAACCAAAAATAAAATTGGGTTGCCTCCCAACAAGCGCTATCGTTCAACGCCCCTAGCTAGGCATAAAAGCGAGGATAGATCTAGGTATTGCCATCTTTGGTAAGCAATCCATAAGTGGCTCTCATGATAGATTCATATGGTAATTTTATTTTATTTCTAGGGAAGTGCTCCAGGCCTTTCTTTAATGTAAATTGGAATCTAATATTCCCTTCCGTCATATCAATAATTGCACCAATCGTTCTAAGGAAAGGTCTACCAAGAATAATAGGACATGAAGGATTGCAATCTATATCAAGAACGATAAAATCTATGGGCACATAATTCCTATTTGCAACAATAAGAACAAAATTAATTCTTCCCATAGTCTTTTTAATAGTGGAATCCGCAAGATGCAAGTTTAGAGAGCAATCATCAAAGTCACCGAAATCTAGCAAATCACACAAAGTTTTGGGAATAGTAGAGACACTAGCACCCAAATCACACAAAGCATGAAACTCATAATCTTTAATTTTAATTTTGATAGTAGGTTCCCACTCATCATAGAGCTTCCTCGGGATAGAAACTTCCAACTCAAGTTTTTATTCATAAGATTGCATCAAGGCATCAACAATATGTTCGGTAAAGGCCTTATTTTGACTATAAGCATGAGGAGAATTTAGCACGGATTCCAATAAGGAAATACAATGAATTAAAGATAAATTTTCATAATTAAATTCCTTGAGATCCAAAATAGTGGGTTTAGCAACATCTAGATTTTTATTTCCTTCGATCCCACTTTTATCAATTTCATCATCAAGATCTAAAAACTCCGAATTCTTAGAACGCCTTCTAAGTAAAGGAAGATCATATTCAGTTTCATCAAGATTCATATTGCAAAACAAAGATTTAATAGGGGACACATCAATAACTTTTAGATCTTCATCTTGATTTTCATAGGAATTAGAAGAACACGCTTTAATAAAGGCATCTTTGGAAGCACGCATCCTAGCGGTTCTTTCTTTGCACTCATCAATGGAAATTCTCATAGCTTTGAGAGACTCATTGATATCATGCTTAGGAGGAATAGATCTAACCTTTAAAGAATCAACCTCAAGAGAAATTCTATCAACGTTCCTAGCCAAATCATCAACTTTAAGCAATTTCTCTTCAAGCAAAGCATTAAAATTCTTTTGTGAATTCATAAACTCTTTAACACTATTCTCAAATTCAGAGGGCATCTTATTAAAATTTCCATAAGAGTTGTTGTAGGAATTTCCATAATTATTAGAAGGATTATTAGGATAAGGCCTAGGATTAAAATTCCCTATATACGCGTTGTTACCAAAATTATTCCTAGCAACAAAATTCACATCCATAGATTCATTATTATTCTCAATCAAGGTAGACAAAGGCATATCATTAGGATCAGAAGAAACACTCTTATTAGCAAATAATTTAATAACTTCATCCATCTTTCCACTCAAAATATTAATTTCTTCTATCGCATGCACTTTTTTATTAGTAGATCTTTAAGTATGCCATTGAGAATAATTAACCATAATATTATCTAGGAGTTTAGTAGCATCCCCTAGAGTGATTTCCATAAAAGTGCCTCCCGCGGCCGAATCTAAAAGATTTCTAGAAGCAAAATTCAATCCGGCATAAATTTTTTGTATAATCATCCACAAGTTCAAACCAAGAGTAGGACAATTATGTATCATTAATTTCATTCTCTCCCACGCTTGTGCAACATGTTCATGATCAAGTTGCTTAAAATTCATAATGTCATTTCTAAGAGAGATAATCTTAGCGGGAGGAAAATAGTTAGAGATAAAAGCATCTTTGCACTTGTTCCAAGAGTCAATACTATTTTTAGGCAAAGATGAAAACCACGCTTTAGCACGATCTCTAAGCGAAAAAGGAAATAGCTTCAATTAAACGACATCATTATCGACACCTTTTTTATTTTGCATATCACATAAATCAACGAAGCTATTCCGATGAGTAGAGGCATCTTCACTAGGAAGGCCGGCGAATTGATCTTTCATAACAAGATTCAACAAGGCAGTATTGATTTCACAAGATTCAGTATTGGCAAGAGGGGCAATCGGAGTGCTAAGGAAATCATTATTATTGGTATTGGTGAAGTCACAAATTTTAGTAGCATCTTGAGCCATTGCGACAAACAAGGAATCCAACACACGAGCGAACAAACGGACGAGGAAAAGGCAACGGGAAAAAGAGGAAGAGATTGGGAAAGAGAGGGCGAATAAAACGGCAAGGGTGAAGTGGGGGAGAGGGAAACGAGAGGCAAATGGCAAATAATGTAATGCGAGAGATAGAGATTGCGATGGGTACTTGGTATGTTGACTTTTGCGTAGACTCCCCGGCAACGGCGCCAGATATCCTTCTTGCTACGTCTTGAGCTTGCGTTGGTTTTCCCCGAAGAGGAGAGGATGTTGCAGCACAGTAGCATAAGTATTTCCCTCAGTTTTTGAGAACAAAGGTATCAATCCAGTAGGATGCCACACACAAGTCCCTCGTACTTGCACAAAATGATAGCTACTCGCAACCAACGCGCTTAGGGGTTGTCAATCCCTTCACGGTCACTTACGAGAGTGAGATCTGATAGAGATAATATTTTTGGTATTTTTGGTATAAAGATGCAAAGTGAAAAGTAAAAAGCAAAGTAAAACAAAGTAAGTATAAAAGTGATGGAGATTGATATGATGAGAATAGACCCGGGGGCCATAGGTTTCACTAGTGGCTTCTCTCAAGAGCATAAATATTCTACGGTGGGTGAACAAATTACTGTTGAGTAATTGACAGAATTGAGCATAGTTATGAGTATATCTAGGTATGATCATGTATATAGGCATCACGTCCGAGACAAGTAGACCGAAACGATTCTACATCTACTACTATTACTCCACTCATCGACCGCTATCCAGCATGCATCTAGAGTATTAAGTTAATGAAAACAGAGTAACGCCTTAAGCAAGATGACATGATGTAGAGAAATAAATTCATGCAATATGATAAATACCCCATCTTGTTATCCTCGATGGAAACAATACAATACGTGCCTTGCAACCCTTTCTGTCACTGGGTAAGGACACCGCAAGATTGAACCCAAAGCCATGCACTTCTCCCATTGCAAGAACTACCAATCTAGTTGGCCAAACCAAATGGACAATTCGAAGAGACTTGCAAAGATAAATCAATCATACATAAAAGAATTGGTAGATAAGCTGGATCATGAACCCACAATTCATCGGTCTCAATAAACACACCGCAGAAAGAAGATTACATCGAATAGATCTCCACAAGAGAGGGGGAGAACATTGTATTGAGATCCAAAAAGAGAGAAGAAGCCATCTAGCTACTAGCTATGGACCAGAAGGTCTGAAGTAAACTACTCACACTTCATCGGAGAGGCTATGGTGTTGATGTAGAAGCCCTCCGTGGTGGATGCCCCCTCCGGCGGAGCTCCGGAACAGGCCCCAAGATGGGATCTCGTGGATACAGCAAGTTGCGGCGGTGGAATTAGGTTTTTTGCTCCTGTTCTTATCGTTTGTGGGTACGTAGGTATATATAGGAGGAAGGAGTACGTCGGTGGAGCATCAGGGGGCCCACGAGGGAGGGGGCGCGCCCTAGGAGGGGGCGCCCCCCACCCTCGTGACTGCCTCCGATGTTCCTTGGCGTAGGGTCCAAGTCTCCTGGATCAAGTTCGGTGAGAAAATCACGTTTCCGAAGGTTTCATTCCGTTTGGACTCCGTTTGATATTCTGTTTCTTAGAAACACTGAAAAAGGAAAAAAAACAACAATTCTGGGTTGGGCCTCCGGTTAATAGGTTAGTCCCAAAAGTAATATAAAAGTTTAAAATAAAGCCCATTATAGTCCAAACAATAGATAAAGTAGCATGGAGCAATCAAAAATTATAGATACGTTGGAGACGTATCAATGTGCGGTACAACACCCTTGGACGAGACGAAGGCAGGAAGACACAAAACAGTGCCATCATGAGCACGGATACGTAAAGAGACAACTGAAATGTATGCTAACATAACAGACATTGTTCAGTTGCAGTATATCTCCAGTTTTGAGGATCATCGGTGTGTGGTTCTGTTGTGTTGTCGTTGGTATAACCTGTTCTCCAGGATCACAAAACCCAGAGCTGATGATTATTTCAAATCCATCAATGTCAAGGCGGCGTACCAGACCAACGAGCCTTTTATTTTGGCAAATCAAGCAACATAGATATTTTTCTTGGAAGACACATTTGCACGGAGTGATGACTGGAGAGTATTGCAAAGGTTTGAGCAGAGGAATTCGTTTAATGAAGTTGCACAACAAGATGATGCTTACACTGCTCCTGATGTACAAGATAACACTGATGTTCCTAATATCTTTGTGAACCATCACGTCAATGACGCCGGCGAAAAGATTGCCTGTCGTGCTGTGGACATACAAGAGTTGATCAAGAAGAAGCCAACGTTCAAGGACGTTGAGGACGAAGAAGAAGATGACACCGTGGGGAATTACGATTTAGACTGATACACATGGCGAAGATGTTGACGCTGCTGCTGCCGATGATGATTACATTGCTTTTTGTCGTATTTGCCTGTCAGAAGACGTTTTTATCTACTATGTGAAATTGTGTTTGCTATGACAACTGAAACCTGATGAACATGTTGTTTAGTATTTTGCTGTGAGAACATCACTTGTTATGTATGCTGATTTGTGTTTGGTGATTGTATGACAACTAAAACATGATGACATTGTTGTTTAGTTGTACTCATATTTGGCTGTGAAACTTGAATTTGATGACATAGTTTGCTGTTGGACTGCAATTTGCTCGATGTCTTCGAATGAGAACAAAGCTGACCCGACAAGGCCTCTGCTATTTATTTATTTATATGAGCAAAAGGGGATACCCCCTGATTTCCGTTAATAGAAATCATTAGATTTTCACAACACTACGCCCAGCCTGCTACACAGGTTTCATTCATTACTAGTTTCAGCAAAGTGCTCATGTCGTAGCCACTGAATACATCACGAGTGCTACATACACTGCAAATAAAGAGACAATCATCCTACAGAGCACATCGATTTTGCCCATTATCTACACAAGCTCTTTCATCTCCTTATTGCTGTCAAGGCCGTTCAGCAACTGTTGCTTGGCCATGATCAGAGGAACTACATCTTTAACCTTCTGCTCTGCATCTTCCTCTTTTGTCGTTCCTTCAGTTACTTGTCCAACACCCCAACCTGCTGGTATTGGGATTCGTCGGCTAACCAAATAATCAGCGTAGTTGCATTCCCCCACATCAGCAACTTCGCAGAAATACAAATCACATGAATCTTCCCTTTTCTGCACAAATCAAATTGGAAGATCATCAACCAAACTATTAAAAAAACCAGCAACTGAAAGCAGCAGAACAACACTTAAACATATTATTACCCCATGATTCGGGCATTTGTAGAAGACTCGGCCAGGGTTGCGGATTGTGGTTGAGATGCGACGGATGACTCTGCATGATTTGCAGTAGTGGCACCACACCAACGGCAGCGGGTTGCGATGAGCAATCGGCTGCGGTGCGCGTGCCGGCGGGGGTGTGATGAGACCCACAGGCGATGGTACGGGTAGCGACTTGGCACATATCTGGTTGTTGCCTACTGAAGAGCAGGTGGACGAGCAGCCAGCGGACATGGTTGTTGCGGCCAGAGCTTCTGATGCTAGGCAGAGTAAGTTGAGAAGAGGAGAAGCAAACATTGGATATGTCAGTTTCATTACTTGTAGAGTAGCACAACACTATATATAGTCATAGTCTAGGTTTGGATTCGAACCAGCTACAGGAGCACGTCTTTCTTTTTTCTAAAACTCGGCAACGTCTCTTTACTGGTACACTAGCTTGTTCTGTAAGCCTTCCCAAGTATTTGATTTTCTTTCCCTTTTTTTGCAAGGAAGGAAGGAGGACAAAATTGAGAGTTCGTCGGACTCGAACCCAAGACCTCTCGGTTGAAAACCAAGGGTGCTAGTCACTTATGTGGCGAACGTTCCCTGTGAGGAGGACGACAGACGAACGCATTTTCCTCGCAGTTTTCTTCCTATATATAAAAAAGTTTGCTACTTGGTGTCCGCTTACTCAAAAAACGATTGTGCCAACCTTGACCGTTTGATTGACATTCAACGTCTGTCGCATTTCTTCAGTCTCTTCTTCCCGAGCCGCCAAAGCCAAACCAGCGCCAGCGGGACCGCCTGCTCCCACCTCCCACGGCTAGCTGTGATCTTCCCCGGCAGCTGTTCGTTCCCGTCCGAGGCCTCACCATCGTCCTCTGCCTTGGTTCGCTCGCCGCGGCGCCGCCCTTCGGTGTTGTCAACATGGTCAACAACCGAGAGGAATAAGGAGATGACTGTACATGGTGAGGATGACTGTAGGGACCCAGCAGCGCGCGCAGTAATTTTGTTATTTCGGGACGGATAAGGGTATCAACTGGGTTGTGCGGGACCCGTGGCCCGTCTAGCCCAGGCTTTTATTTCATATGTTTAGCACATGACCAGCCCATTTTGTTTTTTCCTTTCTGAAAAATGGCTAGCCAGCTATTTTGTTTTTTGCAGAATAACCAACATAGGCCTACTTGCTTTTCTACACGCTGCTGGGCCGGAAATCTTTCAAGACGAGGAGGGATGAATTTTGCCTAGAAAATGGGCTATAAGTAATAGAAATGGGCTATAAGTAATAATAAATGGGCTATAAGTAATAAGAAATGGGCTGTAAAATGAAAAAAATACAGCAAGCATGCAATTAGTTCCCAAATACTGTTTTCTTTCAGATTTTGATATTTTAAATTTCATTGTTTTTGTGCGGGTAAAATTTCATTGAATTTAAATTAAGGTATATTTAGATTTAAAATTAATTTGAATCTAGCTAGAAATTTCGGGCCGTATGTTGTTTGGGACAGATTTGGAGGCTGACTTGTGGGTCTACTAGGTTGACGTGTACTTTGGCTTTGTCAACTTAGTCCACAAACGATTCTAGCAGTAGTGACCGTTGGATGTTAATCCAACGGCCGTGCTGCTTCTTCAATATCTGATCTTCTTGCTCCAGCCGCCCAAACCAGCTCCGGTGGGACTGCCTGCTCCCGCCTCCCATGGCCGGCTGTGCTGCCGCATAGGCCGCATCGCCCCACCCTACTTCATAGCTGGCCAGGCCATTCCTCTACTCACCCACACCTCCTGTTATTTTCCGGCGACGGCAGCCGGACTAGTAAACCCTCGTACTCCCCACCGCGTGGGCAACCATTGCCAAGTCTTCCCCGGCTCCGTGTCGTTCCCTTCCTAGGCCTTGCCGTCGTCCACCGCCATGGTGCTCTCGGCGCGGCCTGGTCAACGTGGTCAACGAAGGACATCCATCGGCTGTGGACTGTACGCGCAAAATAATGATTCCTCCACCAGACAGCTGGGACCCACCGGAAGGGCCTCTTTATTTCACGAAAAAAACGTTCCCCCCGCTGACATGTCGGACCCACCAGCTATATCTTCGCACGCAAGGAAGTGCCTCCTTATTACGCACAAAAAATGAATACCCACCCTGCTAGATGGGATCCACCATAGTGCGGGGATGACTTGTGGGCCAACTAAGTTGACGGGGACGGAGGGCTTTGTCAACTTTGTCAATATGAACGATTCTAGCTCCAGTGATTGTACATGTCCATTTAACGGCCATAGTGCTTCTTCAACCTCTGGTCTTCTTGCTCCAGCCGCCCAAAGCAGCGCCGGTCGTACCGCGTGCTCCTGCCTCTCGTGGCTGGCTGAGAGGCCGCGGAGGCCTCACCGCCCCCTACTACTCCCACCACTGGCCCAGGGTATCCCTCTACTCACCCACACCCACTGTTATTCTGGGGCGACGGCAGCCTCACGCCGCAGCCGAACCAGTGAACCCTCGTACTACTCTCCGCGCGGGCTACCACTGCGGCGTATTCCCCGGCTCCGCGTTGTCCCCTTCCTAGGCCTCGCCATTGTCCAGACCACCGCCCTGGTGCTCTCGGCACAGCGTGGTCAACATGGTCAATTTCCGACTTCCATCGAAAGAGTACTGTACATGGAGAGGCTGACAGCTGGGTCCAGGCGGCCGCAAGGAAGTGCCTCCTTATTATGCACAAAATAATTATTCCTCCAACTGACAGCAGGGACCCACCGGACGGGCCACCTTATTTTGCGAAAAAAACATTTCCCCCCTGACTACTGGGACCCACCGGACGGGCCAGTGTATTTCGTGAAAAAAATGTTCCCCGCGCTGTCAGCTCAGACCCACCGGAAGTGACTCCTTATTACGCACAAAAAAATGAATACTCCCCTTGCTAGCTGGGACCCACCATGGTGGGAGCCTGAGTTGTGGGCCTACTAAGTTGACTGGGACGGGGGCCTTTGTCAAGTTTAGTCAACATGAATGATTGTAGCTCCAGTGACCGTACGATGTCCATCCAACGGCCGTAGTGCTTCTTCAACCACTGGTCTTCTTGCTCCAGCCGCCCAAAGCAGCGCCGGTCGTGCCGCATGCTCCTGCCTCCCATGGCCGGCTATGCTGCCGCGGAGGCCTCACCGCCCCCTACTATTCCCACCGCTGACCAGGCCCTACGGCGACGGCAGCCTCACACCGCAGCCGAACCAGTGAACCCTCGTACTCCTCTCCATGCGGGCTTCCACTGCCGCGTCTTCCCCGGCTCCCCGTCGTCCCCTTCCTAGGCCTCGCCATCGTCCACCGCCCTGGTGCTCTCGGTGCGGCGTGGTCAACGTGGTCAAGGAACGACTTCCATCGGACGTGGACTGTACATGGAGAGGCTGACAGCTGGGTCCAAGGCCGCAGCAAGGAAGTGCCTCCTTATTACACGGAAAATAATGATTCCTCCACATGACAGCTGGGACCCACCGGACGGGCCACTGTATTTCGTGAAAAAAATGTTTCCCCCTGACTGCTGGGACCCACCAGCTACATCTTCGCACGCAAGGAAGTGCGTCCGGGCAAAAAAAAACAAAACGATTCGCCCCCTGACCGCTGGGACCCACCAGCGACACCTTCACACGCAAGGAAGTGCGTCTGGGCAAAAAAAACGATTCGCCCCCCTGACTGCTGGGACCCACCAGCTACATCTTCGCATGCAAGGAAGTGCCTGACAGTCAGGACCCACCTGGTCGAAGCGTACGTAGCATTGTCATTTTGGTCGCGAACGTGTACGTACATACTGGTCGTTGTAGAGGCGCGCACGTGTCGTAGTAGAGGCGCGCACGTAGCATGTATAGTACGTACAGCGGCGAGGGTGCAAGAAAGAAAATACGGCCACACACGTACATACGGGCAGGGTCTCAAATGCCTACTCGCACATACGTACATGGCTGGGTCGGAACAGAGAAACAACGTCGTCGTCGTGTTCATGGGGAGGCAACGGAATGCGTCGTGTTCATGGGGAGGCAACGGAATGCGCCGTGTTCATCGGGAGGCAACGGAACGCGTGGGAGCCAACCGGCTGGGTCGAAACGGAATTCATGGTCATGTTCATAGGGAGGGCTTGGATGGAACAGGCGATGGAAACGAGGCCTGGCGTACCGCACAACGGAGGAAACGGCCTTTTGTTCGACCGGCCACGTTCGAAACGGGATCCTGTTCATCGGTAGGGGTCTGGCGTACCGCAAAACAGAGGAAATAGACCTCCTACGGTCGAAACGGGGGTCCTGTTGATCGGGAGGGGTGTGGCGTACCGCAAAATGGAGGAAACGGACCTCCTACGGTCGAAACGGGGGTCCTGTTGATCGGGAGGGGTGTGGCGTACCGCAAAATGGAAGAAACAGACTTGTGTTGGAGCGCTACGATCGAAACTGGGGTCCTGTTCATCGGGAGGGGTGTTGCGTACCGCAAAACGGGACTCCACGGGATACTGTTCATCTCCACCGTCGACCTCCTCCAGCCTCCACGGGCTACCGTCGACCTCCTCCAGCCTCCACGAGCTCCTGTTCATCCAGCCTCCATCGCGCGCTACTCCACTGGCTACTGTTCAACCACCCCTCCACGGGCACCCCTCCACCGTCTACTGTTCATCCAGCCCTCCACACCACGGGGTCCTGTTCAACCACCCCTCCACCGTCTACTGCTCATCCAGCCCTCCACACCACGGGGTCATGTTCATCCAGAGGCAACGCCACCGCTCACTGGTCATCCAACCCCCCCGCCCCCCCCCCCCCCCCCCCCCCCCCCCCGGCCCCCCCCCCCCCCCCCCCCCCCCCCACCCCCCCCCCCCCCCCCCCCGTCCAGGTTCTCCCAAACCACCCCCCACCCCCCCCCGCTCCCCCCCCCCCCCCCCCCCCCCCCCCCGCAATGCTCACTGTTCATCCAATCGATCGGCTTCAGTTAGCAGCAGTAGCGAAGGAATCGCTCCATCGGGTTCAGTTAACAGCCATCGACCGATCGCTCGGGTTCAGTAACACGTAGCCTGCAGTGCAATCGCTCGGGTTCAGTTAGAGCCCAACGCCTCGCTCGGGTTCAGTTAGAGCCAACGCCTCGCACGTGTACGAGAGAAACGCGCATCGCTCGGCCCTCGAGCTCCCACCGTAACCGGTAACTCCCCGAAATTTTCCTCCCCCTCGCTTCTGCCACGGTTTTTTCCGTCATGGACGACCCAAGGAGTGTCATGCAGCTGCGTCTCCGACCCGCCCAAGACGAAAAGCCCATTTTCTGTCATGATTTTTTGTCATAGAAGTAGGAGCCCACCACATCTATGATGATACCGGATTTTGTTACAATTATTGTCATAGAAGTGTCATATGTATGACAGAAAAAAAATTCGTTCGGCCCAAAATTTCATGGATGTGTCTTTTTTTTGTAGTGAGGTGTGGGTGAGTAGAGGGCTGGCTAGGCCAGCGATGGGAGTACGGTGGGGCGGTGAGGCCTGCGCGGCAGCACAGCCGGCCGCGGGGAGGAGGGAGCAGGCAGTCCCGCCGGCGCTTGTTTGAGCGGCTGGAGCAGGAAGAGTAGAGATTGAAGAAGCACGACGGCCGTTGGATGGCCATCCAACAGTCACTTCTTGTGCGTCAACCTTTTTTTAGGAAAGCCTCAAATATGTGGAAAACAGCATACAACCCATCTGCCATTATTTCTAATAATTTACAGCCCATTTGCTAATTCTTAAGGTTTTTTGGAGGCCATATTCTTTTTGTTAGCATTACAACCCATATTGTGGCCACGGTTAAAAAATTATACGAAATTTTGCATATTTCGGTGCGGTCCGAACTGTTTTTAATCCCGAAATTTTGACTCACATTCAAACTGATTTTAAAAATAAATGTATATCAATAAAAAATCCAACAAATTCTCCACGCATAAAAATTAATGTAATTTAAAATCTCGAAATGAAAAAAAGATGTTTGAAACTAATTGCTGGTTTAATGTGTTTTAAAAATGTACAGCCCATTTCTCATTACTGATGGGCCATTTTCGCTGCCACCCGAATGAAAGCTCTCCTCGTCTTGAAAGATTTGCAGCCCAACAGGCCTGACAAAGCGACTTACTTGGCAAATCACAAAAAAACTGGGCTGTGGCTGTGGACCCAGCAGTCAGCCTCTCCACGTACAGTACTCTTCCGATGGAAGTCGGTCGTTGACCACATTGACCACGCCGCGCTGAGAGCAGCAAGGCGGTGGATGACGGCGAGGCGTAGGAAGGGGACGACGCGGAGCCGGGGAAGACGCGGCAGTGGATTCCCACGCAGAGAGGAGTACGAGGGTGTGACGCCCCAAGACCGGAGCTTCAGTTGCCTTCCAGGGTTTCCGAGTTTTGCCATGTGATTTGTTTTGGTTGTGCATTCATCATGTCAGCTCTTGCATTGCATCATCTCATCATGCCATCATATCATTAATTTTTAAAAACTCAACTAAATAAATTGTATGGATGTTTTCGATCCATTTAAATCGAGGGAAGGTTGACTTCTCTTTATAACATACCCTCCCGATATTAGGGAGCTATATTAAAAATATTCCATTGTTTTGGAATCACCATAACCCACTTGCATAATAAATCCCATGCCTTTTCTACTCCGAGTTGACCTCAAAACCTTGCCAATATTTCTTTCATCATTTTCCGGAGTTCCACCAAAAATCCTCGGGCCATTTTTGTTAAATTCTTCATATTTTTGTGAGTCCGGGAAAATTATCCTCGTTCCCAAATTCTTTCCCTAAACCTCTCTTTCTTTTTGTCTCTCTTTATTTTATTTTTCTGCTATATATATAAGAGAGGGAGAGAGAGTGCCTAGCCGGCCTAAGGCCTCTTAGGCCCAGCCCACCTAGCGCTTCCCTACCTGGGCCGGCCTCTAGCCCGCGGCCTCCAGCTAGGCCCAGCCGGCCCCAACCTTCCTAACCCTAGCCCGCAGCCTTCCTCCCTCGACTCCCTCCAGCGCCGCGCGATCCCCTCTCCCTTTCCCCTCGAGCGCCTCCTCCACCCCGATCCTTCCTCTCTGCGCCCGATCCCCTCGTCCTTCCTGATCCCCGCCTTCTCCCCTCGGCCCCCCCTCGCAGCCTCCCGCGCGCCTCCCTCTGCAGCACCAGGCCGCGACCGCGCCTCCTCCTCGCCAAATTCCTGCCGCCGGCGCCCCGAGGAGCCGCGCCGAGCCCCGCGCCATGTCCGCCTCACCTCCTCTCCACCTTCCCGTCGACCTTGCTCCTCCCTCCACCGCGCCATCCGTCCCGAGCCGCGCCCGCGCCACCGGTACTCCTCTCCGGCCGCCAAGCATCTTCAACTCCGGCGCCCCCTGCCTCGGGAAGCCCTGCCCGACGCCATGGCCGCCGCCCGTTTGTCGCTTCCAGCCGTGCCGGCGAGTCCAGGCCGCCCAGCTCGTCCCGCCCCGTTCCCGGATGGATCCGGTGTTCCTGCGGCCTCCTCCTCGCCGCCTCCGCTCCACCAGCCAGCCACCGGAGTCCCCTGCCTCCACAACCACCGAGCCAGGAATGCCTTCCATGGCCTCCGGCCTCCCGGTCCTCTGCTTCGCCTCCTCGCGCCCCAAGCCTCCACCTCGCATCGCGGTCTTCATCCGCCAAGGACGCCAAGACCCTTCCGTGGATGTGTCAAGTACCCCTGCCGCGACTACCAGTGTTTTTTTTGAAGACTGCCAAGTACCATTTTATCAGACGCTTGAACGACTACCACACCGGAACGCCAAGTACACGGATACGTAAAGTTCGACTACACGTGGATGCGACAAGTACCACGACTACCCTCGAGGACGTTCGGTTCCGTCAAGATCGACTTCACAAACTGCCAGTACCCCTTCGGATACGCAAGACCGTCTCGGATATCGACAAGTACCCCTACGGAAACCTGAATCGCCAAGACCGGGTCCGACAAGTACCCCGATGACGTGTACCACTACCGTCGACCCTCGAAGACCCCGTGGACCCCGAACATCCACGGGACATGAACAACTACTTCCGATGACGAGATGTACCACTACCAACGAACATGAACGTCTACTTCCCCTACGCCGTGTACGACTACCATCGCGAGACCGCAAGTACCACGACAACCCCGAAGGGATTCGGAACCGTCAAGTACCTCTTCGAAAACGAACGTGAAACACTACTTCCCCTACCGTCGCCGTGTACCACTACTTCCCTCGGCGATCATCGCGAGAACGTCTACTTCCCTCTACGAAACGCGAACCGTCCCGTTTGATCGATCCGAAGGTATAACCCGTGACGATCGCCGTGCCCGGTTGTCCTTGCGATGACCCCACCATCCATGGGAACCCGGTAATCGGGATCACCCCACCATCCTTGCGTGACTCGCTCACGTCCACACTTTCCTTTGCACCGATATCTCAATCGAGTTATCGGAACCGGAATGTTGCCGTGGCACCATTTCCGTTGTCGTTGCCGTGGCACCCTTTTTCGTTCCCGCCATGACGACTAATGCTTCATAATGCTCTTGTCAACGTTTTCATAAAAAAAATTGCATAAAACTTGCACATGTCATCCGCATCATGATAACAACATTTAAATGTTTAAAATTGTTGTTTGCATTAACTTGCTTAAATGCCATGCTAAAATGATTTATTTCATAACTAAATAACCGTAGCTCCATTTTAAATAATTTATATATGTAAATGGGGTAGAAAAATGCATAGATTAACATGGTAGCATTACTTTGCATGTTTAACAACTCTAAAATATGCTTTAGGTCAGATCAGTACCTAATCCATAAATCTGCATATGGGGATTTCCGGAATTGTTGTTCGTTGTTTCCGGCCTCATTTAACCTTGCCTAAATAGATAGTTTATTCATGCTTCACCTCTTGCCATGTTTAACAACATTTAATATTGTTGGTTCCCTAACCGAGAGAGAACTAAATAAGTGATGTGGTGTTTCGTCAATATGCAACCCGTTGCATATTGAGCCCCACTTAATTTGTAGT
>LR880968.1:765490913-765522356 GCA_904067115.1 Aegilops sharonensis
CCCGAGCACACAATTCATCCCCATCCAAGGTTATACGGCGACCACTCTCGCTTGTGCTTCTTTGCACCCTAACATGCACAACACCTCAATCTTGAAAGAGGGCATCGAGCAGATCGAAGACGGTGACCACACTATGCTAGAGAATGCGGGGTCATTTGGAAGCAGGGTGATGTGACGACGGCTGACTGACTCCTCCCCCACCCTCTCTCTCTCTCTCTCTCTCTCTCTCTCTCTCTCTCTCTCTTGCACAAAATTACCAATCCCTCTCTCCCCCGCACAAAATTATCAATCCCTCAACCCACGAGATCCTTCCCCTCTTGTCCATGTTTTTCCAGCTCTCTCATCAAACATGTTGTCTCTTCTCCTTCCATGTATACAGAATCTGGATGCACATGCATCTCACGTATATTACATGTCTCCATCTTTCTCACAGACCTAACTTCTTCCTCTCTCTTTCTCTCTCTATCTCTCTCCCTTTGTCTCGTTCGGTTTGTCTCCTACTCTCTCGTCCACATACATACAATCTTTCCCGCCCTATCTTCTCCATCTTCAAAATCTCTCTCTGCACGTTTCATTCACACATTGGGATATGTCAAAATGTTTCTTCTATAATGGCCCTATTTGGATCATGGGGTTAGAGCTAGTTTGGGTTAGTTGGGGGCTCAAATAACCCAAAAGTATCCAAACAGGGAGGGTTAGAGTGGGTTAGTTCCATCTAACCCAACTATCCCGGTGGAGAGGTGCTTATTTGGGTTAGAGTGCATTAGAAAATAACTCTAACTCTAACTGTGTTAGAGTATCCAAACAAGGCCAATGGCTGATGTAGAGTTATGGTTGTTTTTGTTGCATCCTACAAAGTAATAACTATGAAATGCATTTAGATTCTCATTTGACTGGGATTATGTGAGTTTGAGCATGTTGTGAAGTACAATAGACCTTGTATACATCTTGGGATTCGACAATGATTGTAACTATTGAATTGTATAGACCATTACATTCAAAGTCAATAGCCTAATATATTTATTTCACAATTTCAACAAATGATTAGTTCACTACAAACTAAGAAAACAAATGTGTACTCCCTCAATTTTTATTTAAGTCCGCGTATTAGCATTGGTCAAAGTCAAGTTTCGTAAACTCTCAGAAAGCTTATAACAAAAAAATTAACCAATAACAAATAAATACCATTAGATTCATTATTGAATGTACTTTCACATCATACATATTCGTTATGGTAAATGTTTATATTTTTCTATAAACTTGGTCAAACTTTAGGAAGTTTGACTTCGGTCAAACCTAATATGCAGAGTTTACTACTACTACACGCTAGTTGCTTAGCCGAATCACTCAACACGCCACACGGGGAGTCCAGTGTCACAAAATTTTGAGGTTGGTGGGAAAATCTCCCGCGACCCTGATTCGAGCAGTGGGAAGTTACCATCATAGCCTTCGGAACAGGCCTACGGATGACGCTAGGTAGCTGGCTGTTGTCGTAACTTCAGGTTCACCCTACCCAGCCAACCCCACCCCGGCACCCAGAGTAGTACACCTGAATACTCCCCATTTTCTAGCCCCACCGCAAAACAGACTTCTCCACGGCACCGCAGCCTTCGTGCTCCTCCCCTTTACATCGGCGCACTCGTCCACCGCAGCGCATCTGCCTCATCGACGACCTCGTACGCCGCACTGGAGCCGGTCCACTGTCGTTGTCGTACACGGAGCCTCTTCCCCGTCATCGTCTTCCACGGTCTCGGATCTACTTCCCGGAAGCCGACGCCAAGCGCAGACGTACCACCGTCGTGGACAATGAACTGACTCCCGTTGCCGACCATGACTCACAGAGGCCGCCGCGACCATTGTTCTCCTCCTTGATTGGTAATGTGTGTATTGAATCACTTAGCAGTACATGTGCAGTTCCAATTTTGTTCATACCTACCCTTCAAATTTCCTGGGTGCTATTGTTCCCGTAAAAGTAATTGGGTATAGCCTCCATTGTCCAACAAAATATCAGCTTGTAATTGCGCTTCGCTCCTGTATCGCGCTGTTCTTGGGTAGGTTTTTCATCTGCAACCAGTATTGTGGCAAATGATGGAAAGGTTTTTAGAACTAGCAAGATGCCCATGCGTTGCACGCATCAAGATGTATTTGTATGAGTAGTTTATCTTGTGGGAGAAAAGGATGAACGTGGGAAGGCCTTATTTGCAAATCTAGAGAGGGTTTTGGGTATCTTTTTGCAAAATTCCCATTTGTTTCCTTCCTATCTGTCAGATATAAATCGGACGGCCTATATTGCAAGAAAAAAAGTATAGAGAAAAAAGTAGACAGTAAAGGAAGTAGAGATAAATATTAAATATATAAAATAAATATCTCTACTCTTATAAAAGAACCGAGTTTGTGATGATGGTGTGCCTGCCATCCTGCAATATGGACCGTATGATCTATATCTGACGGATAGAAAGCAAACTATGACAATTTTGCTAAAAGATACCCGCACCCCTCTCCACATTTGTAGATAAGGAATTCCCTCGTTCATCTTCGTCTCCCACAAGATAAACAACTCGCATAAATGCATCTTGATGTTCCATGCAACGCATGGGCCTCTTGCTAGTAACAGTAGGGAAGAGAGTAGAGATAGCACAAACGTCGGGAAAGGATCGCGCGCGCGCGGGAAAAAGCGGCCGGGCGTGCGCTAGTTTTGGCGCCCGGCGTCCGACGCGCTTTATAAAATCCAACACCCTCCCACCGCTCTGTGTCTTGCCACCGCTCTCTCCCACCTCATTTTCGCCTCGCCGCCGCGTCGCCGGGAAACTTGGGGATGCCGCGGCGTCCGCGTGCACCCCTCCGGCGGCTTCTCCGCCGAGATCCGGTTCCGTGGGATGCGCCTCGGCCTCGGCAATTTTGACACCGCCAACAAGGCCGCCCACGCGTACGACGCGGCGGCGTGGCGACTCCGGTGGCCTCATGGAATATTGAACTTCCCCAACGTGCCGACGCGGGAGCGGGCGCAGGAGCTCACGCCTCTGCCGCGGCTTAGCACCGACGAAGATCGTCGCGACAACCGAAGGCGGGAGCACTGTCTCGGCATAGCCGAGATGGATGAGGAAGCCATGGCGCTGTGGCGCCAACACTTCCCGCAGGACATCATCAATGAGCGCGAGTTCTACACGCAAAGGAGGGCGGAGAGGGATAAGAGGAGGGAGGAGCGAGCCGCCTATCGCGAAGACAAGCGTAGGCGAAAAGCGGACGCTCAATTCAATATGAGGCTAGGAGCAGCGTCGCCCTGGGAATCCGACGACGATCGATATCTTCACGCCTACAGTCAGACGTCGGAGGAGGACATCACCGAGGGGGAGTCGGACGATGAGGAGTAGTTGAATTATCTTTTTTTATCTATCTATGCTGAGAACTATCCTCTACTCTATCTACTTCTCGATCTCAGCACTGTAAATGCTTTTTTAAAGCGCCGCGCATTGCGATTCTGTTGGAGATGCTCTAACATGGCAGACGAGTGCTTTAATGTTGCCCACAAGATGCGGGAGTATTACTAATAGTATATTTTTCTTGCCATGTTGAGATTTTAAAACCACGAGTGCGAACATGCAGAGGAGCAATGAAGACCAAACACGGGATATTCTGGACATCTTCAAGGAGCGTGGCAAGTTAAAGAGGAGCTGCACCGAACCTGTAAAATGAGCTTTGGTAAGTAACACCCTTTCAATTACTTTCGTGTAGCCTCGTGTTCTTCGATGTGTATATGTTGTAGTTTCTATTTCTCTTAAGCGTGGTGTTCTTCGATGTGTAATAAGAAGAGTCTTAATCGTCCTAATGCTTTCGTTTTTAGCTTGATGTAGGAAGTGGGTGTTCTCACCTTGTAGTCCGTTTTTATATTTTTTTTCCTTTTGAATTCACTTCTTCGAGTTCTGTTTATCTGGCTTCTACTAAATGGTTCTAGGTTGCTCTGAGTATTGATCTAAAAAAGAAGTAACTTCATGTCAGGATGCAGTTCCTGCGAGGAGGGAAGTATGGTCAACCTCGAGATCATGTTTCCAAAATGAGGCTGTATTACACACAAGGTTCCAGTTCCCTAATGATGCTGGATTAGACACAAGGTGCAAATTCCCAGATGATGCTGGATTACACACAAGCCAGGTGGAGTCGTCAGCTGTTCGTGTCCTCGTGGCATTAGTAAAGGCTGAAAGAAAGTGTGCAGCAGCCCTTGAGAATGTAGTTGAGTTCCTGAAGAAGCGAAAAGAGCAATCGGATGCTCTCTTCACCCAAGCCAAAGAAGAGATGGAAGAAGCCAGAAATAAGCTAGCAGAGGCAGAGCAGGCTAGGCGTCTCCTGCTATCTAAAATTGTTGTCAATACAAAATTTCCTTCATAATAGCTAGGTTCAAAAGTTTATCCAGTCAGCATGCCTGTTGTGATGTCCGTGCATCTACCGATGTGGCACAATTTTTTTTTCGGGTCATGTCATAACAGCAATTACTTTCCAAACAATAACAGACGAAGCATTGGACATGTTATAGTTCACGCGCAAGCCCGACATTCCAAGTTCAACTTCCACATCAAACACATGTTCACAGATATCTGCACATTTCATACATAATGTCCACAACCATGATTCATTTCAAAGCCAAAAAAATGTGAGGAGAGTTATAAATAAAGAAAAACCTCTACTAGTTCTTGCTACCAGTGCGAGCACAACAAGTCAAGACCATGCATAAATTAATTATATTTTAGTCATTTTTTGTGTTCTAAAATGCCTGCCGGCTCGTGGAAGGACGTGACATGTTGCTGGCACACGCGCGGATTCAATGAAGGCAGGCGGGGCAGTCTTAAGCTGGTTGCACACGGCGAGGAGGCATGCTCAGCCGGGCCTGCAGTGAGTGCGGGCCTCTTGGCTGGCGCGCCGGTTCAATGCCTGCGCTATGAGAGGTCGCGTCCGTGTCAGAGCAATCACTCCCTCCAGTCCTTTTTTGTTTGGGTATAACAAAATCTCGTTTTCCATTCACATTTTACAAGTAAAATTCGTGGACAAACTTTGACCCAAAGTACGATGGGGACTAGTAAGCCAGAATGGAGGTAGTTGTTTTTTTAATCAAAGAAGGGCTTCCCCTTCCGATTTTCATTACTAAAAACCAGCATCTAAATCTAAACCATAGTATTTGCCCTGGAACTACCAGGTTCAACATCTCGCAACATAAACCCATACAACCTCCATCACAAACAAAAAAAACCATACAACCATACGCCAAGGAGGTACGTAGTACTATGAATTCCATTTTCGCTCCATAACAATCGCTCTGAAAACTACTTACTACTTATAACGCGCCATTGAAAATCGGAACTCTTAACCCCGCTAGAAAAAACAATATTTTAAACGTGGCTACTCGATCTGTGGCAACTGGCGAGCCACGACGCTCCAAGTCGTTCACCTGTGGTCCCGACCATCAACTCCTACGGATCAAATTATCACGCGAGCTGACTATTCCTACAAAGGTGCTCCACCACGTACCCGGTACCCGCGAATGCAGCAATCGTGCACCTAGGGTTTTAGGGTTTATTTGTTATCGTCGCCTTTAAGTAACACTCATGTGTGCGAGACAGCGAGAGGCCGACTGCGTGCGTGCGCCTCTTCTCTTCGTATATGTACTCCACCGTTTGTCTGGTGTCCAAAAATATATAATAACTACTAGCAATGTGCCAATGCGTTGCCACATGATCAAAGTAGATTATTACATATTCACCGATTTGATAGAAAAAAAGTCTAGTTTTGAAATACGTATATCACTAAAAATATGTTATGTTTCACTCAAAATATATTCCTTTGGCGTTTTTGATGAGATAAGGGAGGAATGTTGTTGGTTTCAAGATTCGAGAAGTGGTATATGTCTAATTTCTACTCTTACTAGCAAGATGCCCGTGCGTTGCACGGAACATCAAGATCTTGTGGGAGAAAAGGATGAACAAGGGAAGGCCTTATCTGCAAACGTGGTGAAGAGTGCGGGTAAATTGCCATATTTTCCTTCCTATCCGTCAGATATAAATCGGACGACCTACATTGCAGGATGGCAGGCCCACCATCATCACCAACTCTATTTTTTATCCCTACTCTTATAAAAAGCATTGTCGGTGATGATCGTGTGCCTGCCATCCTGCAATATAGGCCGTCCGATCTATATCTGATAGATAGGAAGGAAACTATGGCAATTTTGCAAAAATATACCCACACCCCTCTCCACATTTGCAAATAAGGCCTTCCCTCGTTCATAATTTTCCCCCACAAGATAAACTACTCATACAAATGCATCTTGATGTTCCGTACAACGCATGGTCATCTTGTTAGTTGTTGAAAAAAGCCCATGTGTGTGTGAGAGAGAAAGGGAGAGTGGAGGAGGACGGAGTGCATGTGTGAAAAAGACACAAGGAGTGTGTGTGCGATAGGTATCAGCTTAAAATGAGGCGATAGTGCGTGTGTGCACGATCGAGAGGGTGTGTCTCGAGAAGGGAAGAAAAATCTACATAGATACAAGGAGCAGGAGATAGACATGTATGCGATGGTGGAAGCACGAGTGTGCGGGTGTATCAACCTATCTAGAGGCTAGCTAGTCGATAAATGTTTGTGAGAGAAGTACTAGTCGGGGTGCGAAAGCGAGAGTTTTGTGTGTGTGAGAGAGAGACGGTAGTCGGGAAGGGGAGTGGAAGGAGGAGTTGTGTGTGTGTGTGTCTGTGTGAGAGAGAGAGGAGACGGTAGTCGGGGTTGTGTGATCGGTAAACAAATGAATAATGTCAGTCTGGGATGGAGACGAAAAGGAGACCGCAACAAATGTTGTGTCTACAGGAGAGAGAGAGAGAGAGAGAGAGAGTAATTTTAGTGGTATGAGTCATATGTAGAGACATATAGGGTGTGTGAGAGAATCCCATAGAGAGAAAGACAAAGTGAAGAACGAGTGGAGACTGTGTGTGTGGCGATGAAAAAGAAAAATTAGGTACCGAGTACCAGAGAACAGTAGAGACGTGAGAGATAATGAAAACCGTGTAATGTATAATTATAGGGAGAGTGTGACACTTCTCAAGGGAGACGTCGAGAGACCATGTTTGCGAGGATAGGAGAAACATGAAGTGAGCGTGCGGGTGAGCTGGAGAAAAGAGAGTGATAGCTACCTGAAGGACCATGCATGCGAGAGAGATGGGCGTGAAAGGAGTGAACAAAAAAGGGATTCAAATATTTGAATTCGAGATGATGATACATGTAATCCATACTCGAACCAAAATTGATCTATCAAACATGCATACTCATATGACTTCACGCACATCTATATTATTTAATATGTAGGTATTACTGATCCATACATTTTAGTAGAACATAATTTGGTTAAATTTTTTCGAATTCAACCGTAAGATTTCGAGATCGTTGTATTTGTAAATCATATTATACATATAAAGGAGCAAAATTCTTTGTTGTGCTTTTGAAAGTATATAAAAAAAAATGATGTATATAGAATGTAATTCCAATTGAAAATGGATCCCGCCTGAAAAAAAAAATAGAATATAAACGGGATTCGAATTGAGTTGGCACGGTAAATGTGCACTCTGCAAAATTTGAACAAACCGGGTAAAGTCGCAGTAACCGCCCGAAACCAAAATCTGCGAGATGGAAATCACTACTGCCTATCCCTGCCACGCAAAGCCTATCTGTTGGATTTCTATAGGTTTCAATAGGGGTAGGTTTGTAATTTCACCCAAACGTGACGTAACCGCCTCTCACCCGGATTCATACACGGTGGGCGCCAAAACACAGTGTGTCCTCGGCCGAAATCGACTCCCTCCCTGATTCATATTCATACACGGTGGGCGCCAAAAACAAACTCTCATCGGCAAATATTCGGTGTATGCGAGATTACCGTTGTCGGTGTACTAGAGTAGGGGTACCCTAGTATCCCGAACTCGTGCACGGGCAGTTGCAGCACCCCGCGGCAGGGCTGGCCTGGTGACCGTCAAGATCTTCCGCGGCTCCTTTGGAGCCATTCAAGAACAAAGTAATCAAGACCCCGGCAAGAGGGGCTTGCCGGGAAGACCACTCAAGGAACGAAGGAAACAAGGCCCCGACAAGAGGAGCTTGCCGGGAAGGCTTGTTGAGCGCCGAGCTCCCAAGCGCGACAATGATTCTGCCGCGGCAAGGCGCTTGCCGCGGCAGGTAACCTCTCTTCATCTCCGCTCCAGCTCATCCGCCAACGTGTCTCCACGAGACTTTCCCAAGAACGCGTGTCGATGTGTTGTGCAGCCAGCGGGGAGCAGCGATAAGCGGCGCTGACAAGCTACCATCGTGGCAAACGAGGCGCGCTTGACGGTCCCCGTTACACTGTTCAGGCGACTGAGACGGGCATTAATGACTCTTGTCCCTTGCCGACAGAGTTAGGTATAGACCACTGTACACTGTACAAGTTGGTATACCAACCACTGTTTTTACATTTGTACCCTCATACATGTTGCCACCTGTGGTGACCCCTTACGCCTATAAAAGGAGGCCCAAGTGCAACGTAGAAAGGGTTCGGGAGGACTCCGGCTTAGTTTATTCGACTCATACAAGACTACGCTCACTCAGGCTAGGTTTGGTAGCTTCCATTGCTCCCTAGCAAGAACACAAGATAATCCACAAAGTAGCAGTAGGAGTATTATCTCTCCGGAGAGCTCCGAAGCTGGGTAAATCTGCTCGTGTGCATCGCTTCGATCCGCTCTTCGTGCATCCTTCGCCCCCCTCCGAACCACGAGGGACCAAGGTCCCATAGTTGTTCGTGGGACACGACCAGCTTCCCCGACATCTCTGGCGCGCCAGGTAGGGGAACGCCGAGTTTGTGTGAACCTGATCCAGCGTTCACACGAGCAACAATCTTCATCATCATCTCAGCATGCCACCAAAGAAGAAGACTTCGGCTGCGGTAGGACCGTTCGCGTCCAACCCACCACCTCCGGAGCAGACGAGTGGTGGGGAAGACACTGGCGGAGGAAACGGCGCCGGCGAGAGAGCTCACGATGCCGCCAGGTCCAAGGACAAGGCGGCATAAGCTTCGGCCTCCGAATCCGCACCGCGTCCTTCTCAAGAAGCGTGGGAAAGACAGCGTCATGGTGCTCGCAGCATCATACGTTCGATAGATCAAGGCCAAGCTGGAGGATCCCGAGGCCCTCGAGACCCGCATGCACGCCAGCATGCCGGAACGAGTGGGGTACGGTCGCCTGACCGGGACGCTGCTCCTCCTAACTTGGTTAGGAGTCCGAGCACATCCCGTTCTTCGCTCCGTACGCCGTTGCCACCCTCCACTCCAGCGGAAGCCTTGGCAAGGGCTCAGTTACTTCTAGACTACCCTCCAACGGCCGACAAGGTCGACGAATGGAGGGCCACGATTCAGAGTCTCATCGGCTTCGCCAACGGCGACGTCCCGCGGCAACCAAGCGCCTCGCAGCCACGGCGAGGCGACAAGGCACGAGCCGGTGGAGACAAGACCTACGGGGGTGCAGCCACCGTGCACTCCCCTTCCCGAAGGCCAAGATCGCCGACTCGTCGGATCCACCTCGACAGTGACTCCACTGCGTCGTCGGATCCGCGAGCTCGTCGCGACCAGCGCCAAGTTATTCAAGAACGACAAGACGAAGACGCTCGAACTCGCATCGAGCGCCGAAGAGAAGCGCAGCGTCAGTCTGACCAACGCGCCGGGCCCGCTGTTGATATGCATGCGCCAGGGGAGCCAGGCGACTTGCCGTACGCGGTAGGTTGCCCTGCGTTCACCCGTGAGCTGCGGCAAGTCCAGTGGCCCGATAAGAAAAACTTCAAGCCAGATGTGCCAGAAAAGTATGATGGCAGGACACACCCATCGGAGTTCCTCAGCATCTACACCATCGCGGTGCAGGCTGCGGGGGGACGAGACGACAAGATCCTTGCCAACTATTTCCCTCTGGTGCTCAAGCCAAACGTCAGGTCTTGGCTCATGCACTTGCCGGACAGCTCTATTTCCTCTTGGGCTGATTTGTACCACCAGTTTGTCGGCGCCTTCACAGGCGGCCACAAGCCTCATGGCCAAGAGAGTGACCTTCACCTGCTCGCCCAGAAGGAAGGAGAGTCCCTGCGCAAATTCATACAGAGATTCAGCCGTGTGCATTACAACATCCCCGATGTCCACCCTGCCGCGGTGATCAGTGCATTCCATCAGAATGTACGAAACCGCAGGATGAGGGAGGAGATGGCGATGTGCAAAGTAAAAGACGTCAGCGAGCTCTACGCCCTGGCCGACAAGTGTGCACGTGCTAAAGAAGGAAGAAGACTCCCAGGAGAGAATCTGGGAGCAGAGTCTGATAGTGAAGAAACCGCCCCGGCAAGGAAGAACCGACGGCGGAACAACATGAAGAAGAAAAACCAAGAAGTACTGGTTGTCGAGCAGACCGGCAAGGATGGCGCCGTCAACAAAACCAAGGCTGGTGGCTCCGGCAAGGAGGTTGCCGCTGACGCTGACCGCCAAGCTGTGGCGGCCGCCGATAAGCCTGACAGCTCCAACAAACAGTACTGTAAGATCCACCGCACCAAGGGCCACGATCTCCAGAGCTGCAAGAAAGTCGATCAGCTTGTTGAGCTACAGAGGGCTGAATACGAGCGGCGAGACAAGGAGAAGGCCCAGGAAGGTGCTTGTACGGTTGGTAAGAAGAGACCCGGTCGGGGAGGACGTCGCGGCAAGGCCAAGCAGCGGCAAGGAGACAGACCTCCCCGCGGCCGCGACAAGGAAGAAGACGAAGATGAAGATGACGAAGATATGGAAGACGATGAAGCTGACGAGCAAGAGTTTCAGAAGGCAACAGAGGTCCTTTGCGTTGACGGTGGTGCTTCTCTGCATGCCTCGCACCGCCAACTCAAGCAATGGATGCGTGAGGTTAATGCAGCAGAACCATCCATAGAGTCGCGCAAACCTCTGAAGTGGTCCAGCACGCCCATCATCTTTGACATTGAGGATCACCCTGATCGCATCACGGCGGTCGAGTGCTTGCCGATGTTGGTATCACCAACTATCCGCAACCTCAAGGTCACAAAGATGTTGGTTGATGGCGGGGCCGGCCTGAACCTGATCTCCTCTGCAGTGCTTCAGAAACTTCAAATCCCCGACAGCGAGCTCGAAGAGACTGGCACATTTCAAGGAATCAACCCAGGAAGGAGCAAGCCGAAAGGGAAGATCACATTGCCAGTAACATTTGGCAGCGAGCTAAACTTCAGAACTGAGAGGGTCACTTTTGACGTTGCCGATTTTCCATTGCCCTACAATGGAATACTTGGCCGTCCAGCACTCGCCAAGTTCATGGCAGCCTCTCATTACGCCTACAACCTGCTCAAGATGCCCGGCCCGATAAGCGTCATCTCTGTTCATGGTGACAAGAAGGATGCGCTTATCTGTGCCGACAAGATTTACGGGATGCAGCAGCCGCCACAGATACCAAACCACTTGCCGCTGAAGCTCCCGGGGGGAAGAAGAAGACCACCAAGTCCGGCAAGAGTTCTGATGCCCACTGCGGCAAGCGCACCTCTTCGGAGTGCTGCGCTACCGTCGAGGACGCACCATCGAGCTCCACCGGCAAGTGCAAGAAGATGATGGCAGCTCCGCCGAAGACCAAGAAGGTGCCCGCCAAGGAGGACGGCACTGGTGGTACCTTCACCATCAGTGCCACGCTTGACCCTAAATAGGAAGGCGAGCTCGTTGCTTTCCTACGGGCGAATGTCGATGTGTTTGCATGGCAACCATCTGACATCCCCGGCATTCCCAGGAAAGTAATTGAGAACCACCTAGCTGTCTGTCCTCACGCGCGGCCTGTCAAGCAAAAAGTTAGGAAAGAGGCAGTGGAGCGCCAAGAATTCATAGCAGAAGAGATCAAGAAGTTGGAAGCAGCAGGCCTTGTTAGAGGAGTACTCCATCCCACGTGGTTGCCCAATCCGGTAGTTGTACGAAAGGCAAACGGGAAATGGAGACTCTGTATCGACTTTACAGATGTTAATAAAGCTTGTCACAAAGACCCATTTCCCTTGCCGCGTATAGACCAGATTGTTGACTCCACAGCTGGATATGATTTGCTTTCATTTCTTGATGCATATTCAGGGTATCATCAAATTTTCATGGCACAAGAGGATGAAGAAAAAACCGCATTCATTACACCATGTGGCACATACTGCTTCATACGGATGCCTTTCGGTTTGAAGAATGCTGGTTCAACCTTTGCAAGAGTAGTCCATGATGCTTTTGAGCCACAAATACACAGAAATGTAGAGGCTTACATGGATGACATAGTGGTCAAGAGCAAGTACAAAGCAACTCTGGTTCAGGATTTGGATGAGACGTTTGCAAATCTGCGCAAGATCAATCTCAAGCTCAACCCCGAGAAGTGCGTGTTTGGAGTTCCCTCCGGCAAGCTTCTCGGGTTCTTTGTGTCTCAGAGGGGAATTGAAGCCAATCCCGACAAGGTCAAGGCCATTGAGCAGATTGAAGCACCAAAGCGCGTCAAGGATGTCAGAAGGCTTGCCGGTTGTGTGGCTGCTCTTAGCAGGTTTATTTCTAAGTGAGCTGAGCGCGCCCTGCCATTTTTCAAAATTTTGAAAAAGGCAGGTCCAATGAAATGGACTCCCGAGGCGGAGGCTGCGCTACAAGACTTGAAGAGGTACCTGTCCTCCGCTCCAATACTTGTCGCACCTAAGCCACAAGAGAAGTTGCTGCTGTACATAGCAGCAACCAATCAAGTGGTTAGTGTTGCGTTAGTAGCGGAGAGGGAGACAGATGATGAGCCGGCAACCGAGGCAGACGCATCCAGCGACAAGCAGGGGGCTTCGCCGTCAAGCTCTGGTCCCGACAAGGACAGATCAGCGCAGGTTTGCGACAAGATACAAAGAAGGATGGTGCAGCGCCCTGTCTACTTCGTCAGTTCCCTTTTTACAGGGGGCTAGGTCAAGGTATGCCGGTGTGCAGAAGTTGCTTTTCGGCCGCCTCATGGCCTCGAGAAAGCTGCGCCATTACTTCCAAGCACACGAGATAACAGTTGTCACTCGCTTTCCGCTGAAGAGGATATTGCAAAATCCAGAAGCAACAGGCAGGATTGTAGAGTGGGCACTGGAACTGTCAAGCTTTGGCCTCAAGTTTGAAAGCACTTCAACTATCCAAAGCAGAGCATTGGCAGAATTTATAGCAGAATAGACGCCAACACAAGATGAAGAAATACCAGAGACGAGCATCCCGCCCAAAGAAGCAAGTAAAGAGTGGCTAATGTACTTTGATTGTGCCTTCTCGCTGCAAGGCGCCGGTGCCGGCGTGCTGCTTATCGCACCCACCGGAGAGCACCTCAAGTACATAGTCCAAATGCATTTTCCCAAGGAGCAAGCGACAAACAATACTGCAGAGAATGAAGGGTTGCTTGCCGATCTTAGAATTGCAGTGGACCTTGGGATCAAGAAGCTTATCGTCAGGGGTGACTCGCAGCTTGTCGTCCGCCAAGTGAACAAAGATTACCAGAGTCTGTTGATGGAAGCATACGTTGATGAAGTGAGAAAGCTAGAGGAGCACTTTGAAGGCCTACAAATGGAACACGTTCCAAGAGCTCAGAATGATATTGCTGATGGCCTCTCAAAATGTGCTGCACTTAAGTTACCTGTGGAACCAGGAATTTTTGTGCTCAAGCTGACTCAGCCAACTGTAACGCCATCGACGGGACAGAGCAAGAAGAGAAAATTGGTTTCCGGCGACTACTTTCCGGCAGAGCTCCCTGAAGCCGCCGCCAAGAAGGTCCCTAAAATCAACGCAAATATCACTGAGGAGCAGTCTGCTCCGACAAACCCTATGGTTTGTTTCGCTGAAGCAAGCGCTCCCAACAAGCTTAGCTCCGGCAAACTTGCCGGGGATCACACAGCTCCGGCAGAACCGCAGGTTCTTGCCGTAGAAGCTAATGTTCCCGCAGTAGTAGATGTGCCTTTAGTCCTTGTTGTCGAGCCGCAAGCTCCAACATGGGTGTAGCAAATAGTCCATTTCCTTCAGACAGGAGAACTTCCCGAAGAGCAAGAAGAAGCAGAAAAAGTAGCCCGACAGTCAAGTATGTATCAGTTTGTTGACAACATTCTATACAGAAGAAGACTCAACGCAGTGAAATTGAAGTGTATTTGCCGGGAAGATGGACAAAAGTTGTTGGCAGAGATACATGGAGGCATATGTGGTCACCACATTGGCGCAAGAGCACTTGCCGGCAAAGCTTTCCGGCAAGGTTTCTTCTGGCCAGAAGCCCTCCAGGATGCAACTGCACAAGTAACCAAGTGTGAAGCGTGCCAGTTCCATTCAAAACAGATACACCAGCCAGCTCAAGCTCTCCAGATGATCCCTTTATCCTGGCCGTTTTCGGTCTGGGGGCTCGACATCCTCGGCCCCTTCCCCCGAGCAGTCGGGGGCTTTGAGTACTTGTACGTCGCGATCGACAAGTTCACAAAGTGGCCGGAAGTGGAACCAGTGAGGAAGGTGACAGCAGTCAGCAGTCAAGTTCTTCAGGTCAATTGTCTGCCGTTTTGGGATACCTAACCGGATCATCACCGACAACGGCACCCAATTCACGAGTCGCACCTTCATGCAGTACGTCCAAGATCTTGGCGCCAAAGTCTGCTTTCCTTCTGTTGCTCACCCGAGAAGCAACGGTCAAGTAGAGAGGGCAAATGCTGAAGTGCTGTGAGGACTCAAGACTAGAACTTTTGACAGGCTGTGCAAGTGCGGAAGGAACTGGATTGAGGAGCTGCCGGTGGTTCTTTGGTTGATCAGAACGACGCCAAATCGAGCCACTGGCCAGACACCTTTCGCTCTAGTTTATGGGGCGGAGGCAGTTCTCCCCACGGAACTCGTATACGGGTCACCTCGAGTACTCGCTTATGATGAGCTTGAGCAAGAGCAACTGCGACAAGATGACGCGCTGCTCCTCGAGGAAGATCGTCTTCAGGCTGCTGTACGAGCCGTTCGTTACCAGCAAGCTTTGCGCCGCTACCATAGCCGCAAAGTTAATGCCAGAAGCTCCGAGGAAGGCAACCTTGTTCTTCGGCGCGTTCAATCCGCCAAGAATTCCAACAAATTGACGCCGAAGTGGGAAGGCCCCTATCGGGTGAAACGAGTCACTAGGCCCGGCGCTGTCCGCCTTGAGACCGAATATGGTATTCCGGTGAGCAACTCCTGGAACATAGAGCATCTTCGTAAGTTTTACCCATAGGGCGCGGTTGCTGGGACCCGTTCCGGCAACCACCCTTTTGTACAAGTCTTGCCGTTGTCGCATGTAATCCTTTGCACAAAGCCGGGGCAGACCCCGTGCATCAGTAAAGCCTATGTGTTGCGCTTGTTTGGTCAATTTCATGCTTTCATTATTATTATGCATGTATTATCTAACATTTTGTGCAGCATACACGCCCGGAAAGCAGTAACGAGCCACTAGGCTCCATAACTTTATTTTCTCTTCTTTCTTCTCAAACAAGAGGGAAGTTCATCCACCCACAAGTTAACCGCGGGGAAGGAGAAGATAATGTGGTGTGGGCCACCAAGCGTCGCTCGAGGAACTATCGCCTTGCCGGGAAGTGAACGACAAAGAAGCTAAGTTGCTAAGTTTAAACAACCAGTTTTTAAATTTTTGAGTTATCTTCCTCGAACGATAGTACTTTGTATGGAAAACCTGTGCGCGGAGGAACCAACTCGCGACTAGCTTGCGCCCTTACTTTGTTTCGAGCCCGCTCAACAACTTAAGAGTGCTGCAACTAGTTGCGACAAGGTTGCTTGTCGGAGGCAGCATTGCCAGCAGGCTGCTGAAGTTCCGCACTCAGCGCTCGCGGCGAAAGTGTTTGCACCGACAAGTTCCCCTAAAAGCGTAGGGCACAAACATACAAGGGAAGGAATCAAGTAAAGGAAATAACATTGCAATTGATACCTAAGATAGAGTATATTACAAAATAACTTGTCGCAGATCTAATAGATTTTTCGCCTAAACATGATCTACAGCGACAAGAGAAAGATAAACTTGGCGGCCTAGTCCACGCGGTCGCCGTCGAGCCTCTTGACTCCGCTCACCCTGTCCACAATGGGTGCGACAAGGGCCTTGAGCGCTTCAACGTCGGCGGATGGAGGCAGGGACTTGAGGACTTTGGTGAGGTCGACGCCTGGGTTGCGGAAGGCCACCTTCATCAACACCTTCTGGAGAGCCTCGTCGCAGACTTGGCGCGATTCCTCCGCCAGTTGCTTTGGAATCTCCTCCCGGAGCCGCTGGAAACCCGCCAACACGCCCTTGAGGAACAGGCTAAGCTTGGCGCTGGGTTGAAGGTTCTCGTTGGTGGAGTACCCGAGATCCACCATCCCCAACTCCATCAGCTCATTATGGATGGCGGCGGCAGTGTCCACAAGACCCTCTGTCCAGTGCATTATGTTGTCTCTGAGATTATTCTGGGCAGTCACGGCATTCGACAGCAACTCCTCGGTGGTTTTGATTTTCTCCAGCAGGCCCGTTTCCCTCTCCTTGGCACCGTTCAGCGTTTCCGTCAGGGTGGTCAGTTTCAGCTCCAGATCCTCCTTGGAGTCCTTGGCGGCGTCGAGCTCCATGATCTTCTCGGCGAAACGACCCTGCAGCTTGCCAAGAGTGTAGGCGTCCTTCTCGCGTTCCTGCTTTAGCCCGGTGACCTCCTCGGCGCTCTTTTGGAGAGTGGTCTCCAGCTGGGCCACCCTCGTCTCCAAATCCTTCTTGGCGGCCTCGGCAGCTGCGGCGGCGTCCTTTGCCTCCTGAAGTGGCCCGCCAATCGATTGCTCGTGCACGGCGAGATCTTCCTCATAGCTGTCGAGGTTGATCTTCCGTTGCGCCAGCTCACCTTCTTGCACGGAAAGCTTCTCGTCGGCAAGCCTCTGCTGCTCCTCGACCTCGGCTTTCTCCAAGATGAAGGCCGTGCGCTCCTCAGCAAGCCGCTCCCCCGCCTCTGCTATATCCCGGAGAGTTTGTTTGTTGGCGCGCCGAAGCTCTTCTGCGTGTTCCTCCATGTCAGCTCCCGCCCTCGCGACAAGAGCTTCCCGCGACTCCAATTTGGCTTGTCGGGCGCGGTAGAGCGACAGCAACCTCTTCAGCAACCGCTCCTCCTCAGACTCGCCACTGCTGCTGCCTGGCGTGTCCACCAGCGACAGCCCGGCAGAGGCGAGCAGCTCCACGTCGAAGGTCTCCCCTTCGGCCGGTGCCCTGGAGCTTGACACCCATGGAAGCTTGATGAAGACACCTTCGCCGGCCTTTAGATAGGCGCCGGGCTGGGGCTCTTCGGAGTCTGGCGCGGCATCGGTGGCGGGGGGATCGGCGATCGGTGCAGCGCCTGGCGCTCCTGCGGTCCCGGGACCGTCAGTGCAATCGCCGGACCCCTTCCCAGCCTCTGCGCCAGCAGCCTTGGCGGCCTCCTCGCCGGCGGACGCATTAGAACCGGCCTCCTTCTCCTCCATGTTGGCGGCATCGACATTGTCGCCGCGAGCGTCCTCCTCGCCGGCAGCCTCAATCTCCATCGGATCTCCGGCGGATGGATCTGATGGTCAGAAAAAGAAAGAACAAGTCAAGCAAATGTTCGAAAAAGAAGAACAGAAGAGAAAGAACCCAAGGGAAATTCTCAAGCAAGAAGATTACCTGCAATGGGATCTGTAGCCGCGGTCTCCACCACCGGAGGGTCGTCGGCGCTGCCCCTTGTCGGAGAAGCTCCCCTTGCCGGAGAGCGCTCCCTTGGCGGAGAATTCTCCCTTGGTGGCGTAGTTGAAGCGAGCTGAACTTCGGGATCGACCTCCGGAACCTCCTGATGAGGCTGCTCCGCTCCTACATAATTCAACAAGCTAGATATCAGTGATGAAGGAGCACCCAAGCACACCTAACCGTAAGAAGTGGATTAAACACTTACGCTGGGGGCTGTGCTGGGGGCTGCTCTGTTGAAGGGTTGCCGGATCCGGCAAGGGAGTCCCAGATGTGCCTCCTGTTGCCACAGGGGAATCATCTGAGACGACAACCACCGGGGTCTTGGCCCTCTTCGACGCCCTCTGAGCCAGCGTCCTGAAGAAGGAGAAAGTTCAGAGTGAAGCAAGTCAGATACAAGTTAAAACAGTAAATTGAAGGATTACAAGTAGCAGCGACAAGATCTTACTCTTCCTCTTCTTCCTTGGAGCTGAGGGCGGAAAGATCAAATTCCGCTCTGGCGCGACGAATAGGGGGAGAGGATTCCCTCGGACGCTTGACGGGAGCGGGGGCCGTGACTCCAGAAGACCCAGCGCCCGTCACCGTGGCGGAATGAGGCGCTCCCGCGGCAACGGTGCTTGCCGCGGCGGAGCGCGTCGGGCGGCGAGGCGGCTGTTGGACCGTATGCCGCCCCGCCACTTCTCCAGTCTTGCGGAGGCGTCTCCTTGGCGGGACAGCGTGCTCCTCCTGCGGCAAGCTACTTGACGGCGGAGGAGAGGCGCCCCCGGCAGGCTCGCTCGGCTCCTTGTCGGGCTCGGCCTGCTCCTCCTCACCGACAAACTCTTCTCGGTCGGCAAGGCTTGCCGCCTCGGCCCTCTCTGCCTCCTCGACAGTAAAACCAAACACGCCAGCGGCAGCAGCTTCTGCCGCCTCCTCCAACCTCGTGGCGATGCGCGCCATCTCCTGCTCGGTGGTGTCACGAGTGAGCCGCTTCTGCTCGTCGGCACGGATCGGCACTTCTTCTAAGTCATCGAAGAAATGCTGCACGACGTCGTCGGCGGGCTCCTGCCAGGTTGGAACGATTCCATGGGAATCGCACAACGGCATCATCGCACGGATGTGGTCAAGCGACGAGTTGTTGCACAAGGGCACGACTCCCCTCGGCAACATAAACCACTCGGGGTGATCTGCATCAGGCTTGAACAGCTCCCGCAGCATGCCGTCAAGCTCCAAGACAGTAAAATTCCAATTCAGACCTGGGCGCAGCCTCATGATGTCCGCCGCGTTCTGGAACTCCCAAGCAGGCCTCCCCCTCTCCCGCAAGGGTGCAATGCGGCGACGAAGGAAGTCCGCGCCAACTGCTCCTACGGTCAGCCCGGCATGTCTGAGACGCAAAATCCTAGTCACGGCAATCTTCAACTTGGCGTCCTCTGGCGCCAAGTTGCTCCAGTCGTTGCCGCGCACTATGGGGGTTTTGCGTAAGGCAGTAAAAGGATGTGGGTCCTCCTCTAAGATCCAACACCAGTCAGCCCTCCACTCCTCCCACTTGCTGCGCAGCTCCCCGTCAAGATACGCTTCCTTCTTGCCGATCCTGGATATCCATGCAATTCCTCCAGCAAGCGGCTCTCCTCTCTCTACGCGGGGCATGAAGTAATGGCGGAAGAGCGCGACATTTGGGTGGACCCCGACAAAGTTCTCGGAAAGGTGTGCGAAAACGGCCATGGTGAGGACGGCGTTGGGGGTGAAATCAAGGAGACGAAGGCCATATGTGTTCATGACATCACAGAAAAATTCAGAAAAGGGCGGGCAGAGCCCGAAGTGGAAGAAAAGTGCGAAAAGGGGATACCCGAAGGAAACCTTCTCGGACGTGGCGGCGGAAATCACCCTCGTGCGCGGGTGCGCGCGCGTCGCCGTCGACCAGAAAAGGTAATACAGCTCCCGCAGCTCCTTCCTGTCGAGCAACGGATTGAAGAGGGCTTTCTCCTTCCGCAGCGCCGCGAGCCGATGCGCCTCGGCCGATTTCACCCCTTTGCCCTTATCGGCTTTCGGAGCCATGGCGGAGGTGGTGGAGGAATCCGACGGCGTTGGTGGCACCGGCGGCAATGGGGAGGGGGCGGAGCGTCGTTTCTCTTTGGGCTCGAGCAGAAAGGGGGAAGCGGCGGTGGTTTCTGATGTGACAGCAATGGGCAAGTGGGCGTCTTGCCCCTGTTCCCCCTGCTTATAAGGGGAGAAGTGACGGGTGTTCCGGTTTTCTCATTAAAGAAAGCCCCACGATCTCCCCCACGACGCCACGTCCGGTGCGTGCCGTTCGTGGGAGACGTGGTGGGTCCATGGCGAGTAATGGCGTAATCCAGACCGCGCGTACCCGTGCACTGTTTTGGGCCTGGAACAACAGATCTTGGCGCCGTGTGTGGCCCAGGCCCGGGGGCTCCTGTGGGTGTACTAGAGTAGGGGTACCCTAGTATCCCGAACTCGTGCACGGGCAGTTGCAGCACCCCGCGGCAGGGCTGGCCTGGTGACCGTCAAGATCTTCCGCAACTCCTTTGGAGCCATTCAAGAACAAAGTAATCAAGACCCCGGCAAGAGGGGCTTGCCGGGAAGACCACTCAAGGAACGAAGGAAACAAGGCCCCGGCAAGAGGAGCTTGCCGGGAAGGCTTGGTGAGCGCCGAGCTCCCAAGCGCGACAAGGATTCTGCCGCGGCAAGGCGCTTGCCGCGGCAGGTAACCTCTCTTCATCTCCGCTCCAGCTCATCCGCCAACGTGTCGCCACGAGACTTTCCCAAGAACGCGTGTCGATGTGCTGTGCAGCCAGCGGGGAGCAGCGATAAGCGGCGCTGACAAGCTACCATCGTGTCAAACGGAGGCGCGCTTGACGGTCCCTGTTACACTGTTCAGGCGACTGAGACGGGCATTAATGACTCTTGTCCCTTGCCGACAGAGTTAGGTATAGACCACTGTACACTGTACAAGTTGGTATACCAACCACTGTTTTTACATTTGTACCCTCATACATGTTGCCACCTGTGGTGACCCCTTACGCCCATAAAAGGAGGCCCAAGTGCAACGTAGAAAGGGTTCGGGAGGACTCCGGCTCAGTTCATTCGACTCATACAAGACTACGCTCACTCAGGCTAGGTTTGGTAGCTTCCATTGCTCCCTAGCAAGAACACAAGATAATCCACAAAGCAGTAGTAGGAGTATTATCTCTCCGGAGAGCTCCGAAGCTGGGTAAATCTGCTCGTGTGCATCGCTTCGATCCGCTCTTCATGCATCCTCCGCCCCCCTCCGAACCACGAGGGACCAAGGTCCCATAGGTGTTCGTGGGACACGACCAGCTTCCCCGACAACCGTCGTATCCCCAACCGACTAATGTTGCTGTGATGTAGTAGAAATTTGAAATGGGGGCTAAGTTTGTAAATTTCCTCGCATTTGAGACAAGCGCGCCCTGAATACATGGTTCCCCCCTTCCTCTCTACCTCCCTTTTCCCCATTCGTACTCCGTGGGCGCCCAAACAACCTCTCCACCCCACCCTCCTCCGTCCGCCGCCGTCCGCCACCCCTTCCACCGCCGTCCTCCTCCACCATGCCGGAGCTGATACCCCGACGCTGCCGTCCATTACAAGAGATCGACCTCTCTCATCCACGCCTTCGGACCGGGATCCTTGCATCCCGTCCTCTCGCTTCATCCCCACCGTCGTCCACCTTGCCGGCGCCGCTCCTACGACCGTCTCGTCCACCGTGCCCCGCCGCCACCGTCTACCCTCCTAGATCTGCTTCCACGCCGCCGACAGCCATCGCTACCGCAGCACCGTCAAATTCTCAGCAGATGCGTACACGGCGCCGCACCAGAGGCGGTACTCTTTCGTATCTGCTCAACTTATTTATCGCAGCAAGAAAATAGATCGCCACTTCTTTACTCTGATTTCTTTTCTTGGTTGCAAAGTTGCCTTTGTCCGGTTTGCACCTTCAGATCCACCATGGCACGCTCAACACTATACTCCCAATGCTTATGGTTTTCCCCTTTTATATTCCACACTAGTTAAATCACAGTAGACTAAATTTCAAAATTGGGTCAGTCGATTTTTCAGAGCTCGCCGGAGTTCGCCGGTACGATCGAAGGGGCTCGGGTGGTTGTGGGGCCTCGCCGAACGAAGAAAACTCGATGCGGGTGGGGGTTGGGGCGCGGGTGGGGGTGGGGGTGGCAGAGGAACACAAGCGGTGGGGGCCGGTGGTCCGACCGGCGGCCCGTGTGGTGTTCTTATGGGAAGAATCAGAGACAAGGAAGAAGAAGGGTTAGGAGACGTAGGATCTTCATCCAATCGCCTGAAATGGTCGAGAGACAGCTGGGAGTTGCATTCTTAATGTGCTCTGGTACATCATGTGTGGGCACTGCGCAACCAACATTTTATTATCCAAAATCTGCTTGCTCTTATTTACCATGTTCCTCTTCCGTTCTTCTTTAATATGTACTCTCTCTATTCCTAAATACAAGTCGTTGTATATATTCCACCATGGACTACATATGGAGCAAAATGAGTGAATCTACACTCTAAAATGTATCTGGATACATCTGTATGTGATCCATAGTGGAAATATCTACCAAGACTTATATTTTGGAACGGAGGGAGTATGCTAGTAGTACAGTATGTTCCTTGTACTGAAGATGAGCAGGGGCATTTGCAGTGTAGAGGTCTATACGGTCGGTTGTGATGGACACTTTGAGCCTCTTTGATTCGTAGGATCTTGTAAACATAGGAATAGGATTTGTAGTGGTCTGCCCACTTGAATCCTATAAGAATAGCAAGGAAATGCGGGGAGTTGTGTCGCCTTTGAGAGTTACACTGATATTAACAGTACCGCACATTCACTTGAAGAGAGCTGGTGTCCGAAGCCTTTCTAGACGTACCGGCAATACTAGCACATATATTCCAGCAAGTTCCACTTTGCTGATTTTACTCTGATGCTTAAGGTTTTCCCGTTATATCTACACTATGATCTGTGTAGCTGCTTTGTGTCACACTAGCAGCAGTCCACTCATTAAGATAAACACTGCAATGACTTACAAAATTGGCACCAAGGCATTGAGTGCCATTCTGGATGCAATGAAACTCATACGCTCCCCACCTATTGATTCTTGTTCAGAATATGATCCTAATGACTATTCTAACCTCGAGGAGTCAAAGGCAGATGGACTGTCCTGTTCACCCATCAAGGTGCCTGTTCTAATTTGGCAATGTTTTATTGATTGCGGGTATCTTGCATATGTTGTCTTGCATTTCTTCTACTTTGTTGCACCGCCATCTGCTTAGTTTACTCATCATATATGTCGAGATGCCATGCCCATCCATTATCAATACATATTCCATCTGTCATCATACTATGTTTTTCACTCAAATGTTGTTCTTGTGCATCAGACATCCAAAAGGAAGAGGGTGATTGCCGAACCTGAAGGAGCACCAGCAAGGTCCTTGAAAAACGTGGTGGTGCCGGAGAAATCAGACAGCACCCCACTTATATTGGTTGTACAACCAGTGACACAAAACGTAGGACCGACTCCAGCAGACTGTACCCATACTTCACTGGCCACACCACTAGCCCCACCACACAGGACCTGCACTCCAGCAAAAGGTATACCGATTTCATTTGCCATAGCACCAGCTGTACTATAGAAAAATCCCACTCCAGCAAAAAGTATAGCAAGTCCACCGGCCGAAGACCTATCCCAACTGAAGAGACGGCCAATTCCTGCATATTGGAACCCCATTCCATTTATTCCCAGTTTAAAGACAATGCTTTCAATGTTGTTAGGGACTACGTGCATATATTCCCATCATGGGAAGATTATAGTGAAGACAAACACCATTTTCACATCATACTGTCCAACTTACGTGTAAGTGCTATTATTCATGGTTATTATTTTCCTGTTCTCTACTGATTGAACACATCAATGATTTACATTACATTGTTGTAACTAGGTGAGGGTCAATCTGGATAGTCATGACGACCAAAGCTTGCTTGTGCTTTCCAAGGAAGCATTGCAGCAGTATCGGTGTTACCTGAGGAAATCACACTTTGATGGCAAGTCTATAAACGAATTTCCGGTGAATTCTCCTATGCTAAATTTAGAAGACATTGAATGTAAAAACCTTGTTATGCACTGCTCTCATTCCCAGGATGAGGTACTGTCGATGAAATCACATGACAATTTGAACTTCTACTTTTCCGCATGTGCCTTACGGATCTTTTTTGCAGGAAATCTGCTCGAAGAAGAATTCCGGTTTGAAAAGAACGACAGGATATCGCAAATATGTTGCCTGCTGCTTTGCTCTTGTTAGTACATGTTGTCCTGTATCACTGTACTTGCATACATACCTGGTTCATTATGTGACAGTAGTATGCATGATAGCTTGCTTATCAATTGTTCGCTCCAAATTATCTGATCTGTATGAATGGTTACATAAGTGTAGAATATATCCAATGCCAATGTTTTTTTAGCTCTGCATTGTTCTTGTAAGTACATGCTGTCCTTTATCAGTGTACTTATAATGACAGGTAGTTGTTCATGTACCATCACTCTGCAGCTTATTTTCCTTTGCCCTCCATTTTCTACACATTAGATCTATATTTACTCTTACCATAAGGTTGGTACTGAAGAAGTTTAGATGTCCATTGCTCTTGGCTGTACCTTTTGCCTGTATCGCTGCACTTACATTTATAGCTACTTGGTTATGTAGCATCACTCTTCATCTTATCTCAAATATTCTCCATTTTTTTGTATATTATCACATCTATATTTACTCTTAACAAAATGTAGAATAAAGGCAATGCTTATGAAGAAGATTCTGTGCTAAACTTCTTGAATTGCCCCCCCCCCCATCAGCATGGACAAGGGCTTTATAGAGCCTGTCTTCACCAGTAATGTAAGTTTGGCCTTCCCAAGCCTTCAAATTTTGTTGTGTATATTTGGTTAGGCATGACTGCAACAGCTGTTTATTTTTGGTGTTTGCATCAAATTGCATGTTTAAAGTTTATTATTTACATAAACAAAAGTTTGTCCTTCTCAATTTAAGTTTTCAGTTGTACAACCAAGTTCCTTCTTCATACCATGTAAATTAAACTATACAGAGCAAGTGATCTTCTTTTGCACTGCATGTATGCTTCTGTTCTTCATCCGTAATCCAGTGGTGTGGTGAACCTACCCACTAGAGCTCAATGTCATATTCTGCAATGTCTTAACTATGAACAATGTCATATCATTCTACTATTATTTAAACCGTCTATTTATTTGCCAATCTGAAATGGGATAAATTGACAGCACACTAACCACTGATACTTATGAGTTCTGGATCTGTAATCCAGTGGTGTCGTGAAGCTGCCAACTCCTTCACAATGTCATTTGCTGCCATGTCTTGACCTGAACAATACCATATTGTGTTAATGCAATTTTAAACTGTGTCACTTTATTCGTCAATAAGAAATATGATGAATTGTCAGCACTGATACTTTTATGTGCAAAACTTGTCTTCTGTCTGCTTGTTTATCTTTCAGCATGAGGAAGATATAAGTGTTTAACAAGCGTAGTCTCATCATCTTGCTCACCTGCTTGCGCTGTAGCTCCCCGGCAGGGCTAACCTTTCTTGAACTCTATTGAAGTGCTGTCGGTTTTGTATATTATTTTGTCGGCGTGTTTATTTGCACTGGTGGCGATCTTTGATGCCCAGTGTATGTAATCTGCTGTCTGTTGTACTTTATTATCATAGTGGCGAACTTTGATGCCCAGTGGATGTAATATGCCGTAAATTTTTTATTGTATAGTCTAGGTTTTTTCTTATTCACGATGCTGCAGTTATTTTACTGTATATATGTCACAGCCCTAGAGCTTGCTTGTAACTAGTGGCATTGCATCCATGCATCATGTTTAATTTTCATGAAATTTGAAATGGGGATTGCCTAAACCCTAGCATTAAAGGAATTCAAATAGGCTCAACCAAAAATATTTTTCAGTGATTTCAAATGGCTTAGAAAATGTTTGTCATTTCTGGAAAAATGCTTTAAACCAGAACCAGAGGTGCTGCACATTTTTCATGTCATATTTGGTCACTGGATTAATTCATAAAGTATTTGCATTTGGGCATTTAATGCTAATAAATAATTTAAATGCTCAAATAATCCCAACTGAAATGTTTACTGTAGAATATATTTCCAACAGTGGTCATGAGCAGTGGCATGAATTTTGGGATTGATTTAGTATTTTTAATAAAGCCCTAAAGACTACAGATTAATAGAAAAACAAAAATAATTAAAGAGAGAGAGAGAAGCCCAGCTTACCTGGCACAGACACCGGCCCAGCTCCCGCCCCCCCACCCCCCCCCCCCCGCCCCCCCCCCCCCCCCCCCCCCCCCCCCCCCGCGCGGCGCCGCCCCGGCGCCCCCCCCCCCCCCCCCCCCCCCCCCCCCCCGCGCGGCGCCGCCCCGGCGCCCCCCCCCCCCCCCCCCCCCCCCCCCCCCCGCGCGGCGCCGCCCCGGCGCCCCCCCCCCCCCCCCCCCCCCCCCCCCCCCGCGCGGCGCCGCCCCGGCGCCCCCCCCCCCCCCCCCCCCCCCCCCCCCCCGCGCGGCGCCGCCCCGGCGCCCCCCCCCCCCCCCCCCCCCCCCCCCCCCCGCGCGGCGCCGCCCCGGCGCCCCCCCCCCCCCCCCCCCCCCCCCCCCCCCGCGCGGCGCCGCCCCGGCGCCCCCCCCCCCCCCCCCCCCCCCCCCCCCCCGCGCGGCGCCGCCCCGGCGCCCCCCCCCCCCCCCCCCCCCCCCCCCCCCCGCGCGGCGCCGCCCCGGCGCCCCCCCCCCCCCCCCCCCCCCCCCCCCCCCGCGCGGCGCCGCCCCGGCGCCCCCCCCCCCCCCCCCCCCCCCCCCCCCCCGCGCGGCGCCGCCCCGGCGCCCCCCCCCCCCCCCCCCCCCCCCCCCCCCCGCGCGGCGCCGCCCCGGCGCCCCCCCCCCCCCCCCCCCCCCCCCCCCCCCGACGCTCTGGACGCCTCCCCCGAGCGCCACGCACTCCCCCCTTGACCCCCTGCACCTCTCCCCTCTCCCTGGACCTTTCTCCCTCCTCTGCTCTCTCTCCCCACGACGCCACCGAACATGCCCGTCGCCGCCGCTCGTCGTTGGCGCGACCACCGCCGTCCCCACGCCGAAGGAAATGAGCCGGAGGGCTCTGCTTTGTCGCCATCGACCCATCTTCAACCTCGGGACACCGGAGATCGTCATCGCCGTTCCGTCGCCGTTGAGCCGTCCCCGAGCGCGCTGAGCCTCCCTACGTCATCGCCGTGAGCACCTCGTCATTTTCCCTCTCCTCTCTTCCTGGTTTGCGTGCCGTAGCCGCACTAACCACCGGACCCGAGAGCTCATCGCCGCCGTAGTTCCTCACCGCCGTGGCCAGGGCCACCGCAGCCCGCGCCTGAGCGCGTCACCGTGCTCAGTGCACCCCCAGGAGGTCGTAGCACCCCTCTTTGCCTCCTGCCGTGCTCCCTAACCCCGAAACTAGTTCAACCGAACTCCGGCGGCCGCAAAAGTTGCCGCCGTCGTCGATTTAGACCACTCCGTCACGAGTTGTTGCCTCCGTTGGATGCGCGAGACCCCCAGCTTTCCATAGCCGCAAACCGCGTCCAAAACCGAGCCCTGTAGCGCGAACCTGAGTCCCTCCGCCGCACCTGTCGTCGCCGGCGTCGAGCCGCCGGCGCGTTAGCCCCAGTTGACCCGGGATTTGACCTCCCCTGGCTCATTGACAAGTGGGGCCGCCCCGCTAACTAACCTAGATTAGGATTAACTAAACCTAGTTTAGCTACTAACACGTGGGACCCACTGGTCAGTTGGACCTGGGCTGCCCCGTTGACTCGCTTACGTCATGCTGACGTAGTGCTGACGCAATAACCCATTTTCTGGATTTATTTTAATTCAGGAAATTTCAGAAATACTCTAAACTTCTAAAAATCATATAAATTCAACCGTAACTCCAATGGAAATAAGTTATATATGAAAAATGATCAGAAAAATATGGGGAATCTGTTTATGGCACTTTCATGCATGTTTGAACAAGTTAACCTCACTGAATAGGACAAATGATGATTAGGGCAAATTATGAAATAACATTTGGAGTTGGAATTTGTTCTTGTTTGAGTTCCACTTCAATTAACTTGGCTAGATATTGCATTAGGTGAATTCAGTACCTTAACATGACATGTCATTCATGTGAATGTGCATTGCATTAATTGTATTCTTTCTCAGTTGCCGGTGTTTGTCCCCTCTCAGTAGACGACGTTCCGACGATTGTTCGTTGACACCGATGAAGAACTATATTATCTTCAGAAGTGCTAGGCAAGAAAAACCCCCTTGTTCATTCCGATATAATCCCACTCTCTCGCTCCTGCTCTATTTTACTGCATTAGGACAACAACGAGTCATGTGTTACTTGCTGCGCTAGCTGAACCCCTCTATCCTCTGCATGACCTGTCATTCCACAGTAATTAGATGAAACCCACTAGAATGAGTAGGAGTTGATTGAGCCATGTTGTGCCTACTCATTCATGCTTGTTTGTCATGCCTGCTACTGCTTAGAGTTGAGTCAGGTCTGATTCATCGGGGATGAATCGGAGGTGTGTGAACATGTCCTACTGTGTGTGAGCTAAGTGTGTGAACACGATTTGGTAAAGGTAGCGGTGAGAGGCCATGTAGGAGTACATGGTGGGTTGTCTCATTGAAGCCGTCCTCAGGAACTGAGTTCTGTGTTTGTGATCCATGAAACAGTTACTACCACACATTGGGATCCTTAATTGACTCTCTCGGCTTCTTAACCACCCTTGTCCTCAGTTCGGGAGTTGCAAGTAGTTTCTGGTGTTTGTAGCATGCTGGGGGCCGCACGCAACGCTGACCTTAGGGGTGGGTTGTGTTGCGGTAGGCACGTGGCCCGGTGTACCGATTCGCCCGTTTGGTGTCTCGGGAACCCTGCACACATCGTTCGGGGCTGTATGGGAAACCTCGGCCGGACTCCCTGCGGATGGAACCCGAATAGGCGATAAACCTGGACTAGGGACTTGAGTGTTTAGGTAGGCCGTGGCCGACACCCACGTTGGGCTTCCGCTTGAAGGTTGCCGAGTACATGTCGTGTAAACGGCGGTAAGTGGTGAGAGCGTGTGTGAAGAAGTACACCCCTGCAGGGTTAATATGATCTATTCGAATAGCCGTGTCTGCGGAAAAGGACTTCTTGGTTGCCTATAACAGTTCATAGACAAGTGAAAGTGGATACTCTAAAATGCGCAATATAAGCGTGAGTGCTATGAATGGCGTTCTCGTAGGGAGGCGGGAGCGGGTCCATAGTGGTGTATTGATATGGTGAATATGTGGACTCGTGTGCGCCACCTCAAAAGAGTTACTTGCAGTCGTAGTTCAGGATAGCCACCGAGTCAAAGCTGGCTTGCTGTAGTCAAACTCCACCACCCCCTTTGTTGATAATGATGCATATGTAGATAGTTCTGATGTAAGTCTTGCTGAGTACGTTTGTACTCATGTTTGCTTATTTTATGTTTTGCAGAGAGACGCCAGTCTCGCTAGTAGTTCCGCTTGGACTTCGACGTTTAGCTTGTTACCTCAGCTACGATCTTGTGCCCTCGACAGGATCTGGTAGATAGTCAGGCTTCTCAGCCCTTTTCATTTATAGTTGTCTGTACTCAGACATGTTTAGCTTCCGCTTGTTCTTTGACTTGTATGCTCTGAGTGTTGGGTCATGAGACCCATGTTTGTAATATCTCGCTCCTCGGAGCCTAATGAATAAATATTTAAGTCGTAGAGTTATGTTGTGATGCCATGTTGTATTTACACATATTGAGCATATTGTGTGTATGTTTGAAATGCTTGGTATGTGTGGGATCCGACAAACTAGTTGTTTATCCTTGGCAGCCTCTCATATGGGGAAATGTAGTCTCGTGCTTCTGAGCGATAGTAGTCCGCTACAGCCCGGTTCACCGGAGTCCTGCTAGCCCAGCACTACTGCTTGGACACTTGACTGGCCTGCATGTGTTTCACTTCGTTCCTATGTCTGTCCCTTCGGGGAAATGTCACGCAATGATATTCGGAGTCCTGCCTAGCCTACTACAGCCCGGGATACCGGAGTCCTGTTAGCCCAGTGCTACAGCCCGAATTCATACGTTGATGACCGACATGCTCGATGTGATTCATGTATGCCTGTCCCCATGGGTTAGCGCCGCTTTGGGTTCACGACTAGCCATGTCGGCCCGGGTTCTTTGTCATATGGATGCTAGCGACACTATCATATACGTGAGCCAAAAGACGCAAACGGTCCCGGGCCATGGTAAGGCGACACCCGTGGGAATACCGTGCGTGAGGCCGCAAAGTGATATGAGGTGTTACCGGCTAGATCGATGTGACTTGGAATCGGGGTCCTGACAATATATATCCTGTCTTCGCAGTAAACCGGCCAAACCGTAAAATTACGGTGCATAATCGGGCCGTCATGCAATCACGATGTAGGTCGGGCCTGAAACGTGCCGAACAACTCACGGGCCGGCAGCAGCCCGAAATGAACCCCGACCCATGATTGTGCGAATCAAATCACGGGCTTTTAACATGCCAAAATTGTCTTGGTCCTTGTTTGGCCCAATCAGATATCGGCTGCGAGCAGCCGGATGCAAATCGGGCCGTAGTTAGGCCCAACTATATGACGGGCTTTTAACAGCCGAAATTAATATAGGGCCGAAATGTTAAACTTGCCCTTAACAGGCCAAAACTAATATCATGCCGAATTACTAAGTGGGCCTTTAGCAAGTGGGCCCAAAAGCATAGTGTCCAGTTGCCGGGCCGAATTTGATACGGGCCATAATTGAGCCCGAAGCCTCTTAAAGGGCCGGCGGGCCGGATCTCATATGGGCCACTTTTAGGCCCGGAACGTGGCAGGCCATTAATGGGCTGGATCAGATATGGGCCGGCATTTGGCCCAAAACATGGAAGCCAGTTAATGGGCCAGCCTACTAGGGTCCTCAAAATCTTGTGGGCCTACAGCTGGGCCAGCCCATTAATGTCGGTGAAATCTCGTGGGCCTTTAGGTCGGCCGGCACATTATGATCCGCAATAATCTTGTGGGCGTTTACCTAGGCCGGCCCATTATGGCACACAAAAATCTTGTGGGCCTTTAGCTGGGCAGGCCCATTATGGCCCGCAAAATCTTGTGGGCATTTACCTGGGCCGGCCCATTATGGCCAGCAAAATCTCATGGGCCTTTAGCTGGGCTGGCCCATTATGGTCCGCAAAATCTTGTGGGCCTTTAGCTGGGTGTGACGCCCTCGATTCAATCGTACACTAATCATGCACGCAAATGTGTACGATCAAGATCAAGGACTCACGGGAAGATATCACAACACAACTCTACAAATAAAATAAGTCATACAAGCATCATAATACAAGCCAGGGGCCTCGAGGGCTCGAATACAAGTGCTCGATCATAGATGAGTCAGCGGAAGCAACAATATCTGAGTACAGACATAAGTTAAACAAGGTGCCATAAGATGGCTAGCACAAACTGGGATACAGATCGAAAGAGGAGCAGGCCTCCTGCCTGGGATCCTCCTAGGTCACTCCTGGTCGTCGTCAGCGGGCTGCACGTAGTAGTAGGCACCTCCGGAGTAGTAGTCGTCATAGGCGGTGGCGTCTGACTCCTGGGCTCCATCTTCTGGTTGCA
>LR880968.1:765548229-765559524 GCA_904067115.1 Aegilops sharonensis
GGGGGGGGGGCGACTGGCTGGGCCAGGGGGGTTCTCCCCCCTCTCAGTTTTATTTTTCCTTTTTCTTTTATTTAGTTTCTTTTCTGTTTTTATTTTATTTTTAAAATGCTCTGACATTTGTAAAAATTATTGCACCCCACTAATATTAGGTTAGTTATTTTAGAAAACCCCGGAACATTTTAGAACTTATTTTCGGAACTCTTTATCGTTTGTTTTAGTTTTAACTTTTGTTTTAGGACGGTTTCGAATCAACGAGAGGTTAATTTAAAATAACCGGGGTGATTACTGTTGCATAACCACCCGGGCGTTACACTGGGCTGGCCCATTATGGTCCGCAAAACTTGTGGGCCTTTAATTAGGCCGGCCCAATTAAACTTGTTGGGCCGTGCCACGTGTCGATATATCATAGGCGCCTTCTGTCCAATGAGTGGATGACATCTGTCCCAGCGGTGAGCCGACACGTGTTTCCTCCAGCCAATGATGATTTTACACGTGGAAAATCTCCATTGGTCGGGGCTGTTAACGGGTTATCGAATCCAAAACCCGACCCGATAGCTTAACGACATTCCGTTACGGTGGATGCCACGTGTCGGTCACCCTTGATGAAAGCACTTCTGTGACGCGCGATTTATCGTCATGGAAGTGGACACTTCCGTGATGATGATTTTCCTAATGTCATGGAACACTTCTACGACAGCACAGGTATGACTATCTTGATTCTATCATAAATTTGTCATTAATGTACATGCATGACAAAAAACGTGACCTACTGTGACAAACACGTATCATCACGGAAGTGTATTTTTTTTGTAGTGATATTATAGATACTAGCATCATTCTCCTCTTAATATATGTTGACCACCGGAGAATACATACCCTGTGCCTCGTCAAGCCGCCTGTTTATAAGCACGATGTCGGCATCTGCCGCATAAAGTGGTCGCTTCAGTTCGGCAAACTCACCAGTTCGGCTGGCCACCGGACCCTCAGCCGCCTGCACATGAAAGCGGCATGATCATTACCTGGGACTATGATCCTCTGTTTGCCTCCTTTTTTCAATAGCAGCCAGAGTCTCAGGGGCTACTATCTGCATAGGGCACACCTAGCGTGTGCGGTATCGTAAAAAATATACATATTACTTTGTGTACCTCAAAGCCTCTCAGCAGGCTCATAAAAGCTTCATGCAACCCACTTTCGGCAGATGAAATCCTCTCAACCATCGTACCCACTAAAGTATGATGCGCCTCTGAGATAGCCGCTTGCTCCAAAAGACCCATCAGTGTGTCCGGTCGCGCACCGGACAGTCTGGGACTCTTTCTATTGTTCTCCTTAGGAGCCGAATACTCCAGACATCGGGTGGCCGAAGGGTTACCTTCTGGACTTGGTGGATCAGGAGAAATCCTACGTGACGACACCTCTGGGTCGCATGCCTCATGAGGCGGGGAGGCACGGGGAGGCGTTTCGCTCTCCATCATCTCCGGAAGAAGATCCGCCGAAGACGAACTCTGTTGAGAAGGGCTATGATCCGAACTACAAGACATACGTCTCGGTTATTGTCCTCAAAGATGAAACACTATATATTTACTATAAAGTACTTTTGTTTACTTACAGCTCAGTGGAGGGCTGAGCCCCTTGCGGGCACTGTGATGTAAGGATGCCCTCCGGGGCAGGGCCCCCTGGTGAAGGTTTCTTCCCTCGTTTGGAAACCATTGTTTCCAAGTCTTCAGAGGCGGTCCTCTTCCTTCCTTGGGGAGAGGGAATTTTAGATTCTTCTCCCGAGTTATACTCCTTCGTGGAGGCACTAATTCCCCCGGTTTGGATGAATAATGAGTGAGGCCCGCTTTCGGCTTCTTTATTCCTCCCTTTATATTCCCCTGATGGCGCTTCATAAGGCGCAAGCTCAAGCATCCTGGCTAGTACAGGATCCGGTGAGCCTTCGGGAAGGGGGGGCGAACACCTGATCATCTTCGCCTTTTTTATCCAGTCCTGGTCAAAGAGCGACTTTTCAGAATGATGTTGTGATAAATAAAAACACAGCATGTTGATACATCTCCAACGTATCTACTTTTCCAAACTCTTTTGACCTTCTTTTGGACTCTAACTTGCATGATTTGAATGAAACTAAGCCGGACTGACGTTGTTTTCAGCAGAACTGCCATGATGTTGTTTTATGTGTAGAAAAGAAAAGTTCTCGGAATGTCCTGAAAATCTACGGAGGCACTTTTTGGAATTTATAAGAATTATTGGGTGAAAGAAATACATCAGGGGGCCCAGGGCATGTCCACGAGACAGGGGGGCGCGCCCCCCTGTAGGGCGTGCCCCCCTATCTTATGGGCCGCCTGGACCTCCACCGACCTCAACTCCAACTCCATATATTCCGTGTCGGGGAGAAAAAAATCAGAGAGAAAGTTTCATCGCGTTTTACGACACGGAGCCGCCGCCAAGCCCTAATCTCTCTCTTGAGGGCTGATCTGGAGTCCGTTCGGGGCTCTGGAGAGGGGGATTCGTCGCCGTCGTCATCATCAACCATTCTCCATCACCAATTTCATGATGCTCACCGCCGTGCGTGAGTAACTCCATCGTAGGCTTGCTGGACGATGATTGGTTGGATGAGATTTACCATGTAATCAAGTTAGTTTTGTTAGGGTTTGATCCCTAGTATCCACTATGTTCTGAGATTGATGTTGCTATGACTTTGCTATACTTAATGCTTGTCACTAGGGCCCGAGTGCCATGATTTCATATCTGAACCTATCATGTTTTCATGAATATATGTGTGTTCTTGATCCTATCTTGCAAGTCTATAGTCACCTATTATGTGTTATGATCCGACAACCACGAAATGACAATAATCGGGATACTTCTCGGTGATGACCGTAGTTTGAGGAGTTCATGTATTCACTATGTGTTAATGCTTTGGTCCGGTTCTCTATTAAAAGGAGGCCTTAATATCCCTTAGTTTCCGCTAGGACCCCACTTCAACGGGAGGGTAGGACAAAAGATGTCATACAAGTTCTTTTCCATAAGCACGTATGACTATTTACGGAATACATGCCTACATTACATTGATGAATTGGAGCTAGTTCTATATCACCAAAACCCAAAAACATTTATCTTTACTTTTACTACCGTTACTATTATTATCATACCACTTTTGCTACTAAACACTTTGTTGCAGATACTAAGTTATCCAGGTGTGGTTGAATTGAAAACTCAACTGCTAATAATCAAGAATATTCTTTGGCTCCGCTTGAGTCGAATCAATAAATTTGGGTTGAATACTCTACCCTCGAAAGTTGTTGCGATCCCCTATACTTGTGGGTTATCAAGACTAATTTCTGGCATCGTTGCCGGGGAAGCATAGCTCTATTCTCTGAGTCACTTGGGATTTATATCTGTTGATCACTATGTAGAACTTGAAAGACGCTAAGACCAAGATTTTGCCCTCAACTACGAGTGGAGGTAAGGAACTGCCATCTAGCTCTACACTAGATTCTCCTTCCGTTATTAGTAAGCTTGCGACACCTAAACCTGCTACTGCTATGAATTCTGATATGTTGCATGTTATTGATGATGCCACTTCTGCTATGCATGCCGAAACTACTTCTATGTGTGATACTACTTTGCCATTAGGTGAATTTCTTGATGAACAACTTGCTAGAGTTAGGGGGAATGAAAATATTGAAGAACCTATTATTGATGATAGTGATGATGAAGGTTCCCCCAATGATTATGTTTTACCTGTTGTTCCTAAGGGTTATGTTATGAATGAAGCAGCTGCTATGGAAATTCTTGCTTGCACTGATAGAAATGATCTTAAGAAATTATTAGCTAAATGGAAGCAACAGTCTCTTAATGCTAGAATGAAACCCGATCCTGCTTTTGCTACTTTACCTATCTGTGTTACTGATAAGGATTATGAATTCTCTGTTGACCCTGATATTATTACTTTAGTTGAATCTGATCCTTTTTATGGCCTTGAATCTGAAACTGTTGTGGCACATCTGACCAAGTTGAATGATAAAGCCACCCTGTTTACTCATGATGAGAAGTCTCGCTATTTATATATCCTTAAGATATTTCCGTTCTCATTAAAGGGTGATGCTAAGACTTGGTATAATTCTCTTGCTCCTGGTTGTGTGCGTAGTCCCCAGGATATGATTTATTACTTCTCTGCTAAATATTTCCCTGCTCATAAGAAACAAGCTGCCTTGCGGAAATATATAATTTTGTGCAAATCAAAGAAGAGAGTCTCCCACAAGCTTGGGGGAGGCTTCTCCAGTTACTTAATGCGTTGCCTGATCATCCTCTTAATAAAAATGAAATACTTGATATCTTTTATAATGGACTAACCGAGGCTTCCAAGGACTACTTGGATAGTTGTGTTGGTTGTGTTTTCAGGAAAAGAACAGTCGACGAAGCTGAAATACTATTGAATAATATGTTGACTAATGAAAATAATTGGACTCTTCCCGAGCCAGTTCCTGAAGTAATTCCTGAACCAATTGAGCCAACTCCTGAGCCTATTCCTAAACCCACTCCGAAGAAGAGAGGTGTTTTATTTCTCAGTCCTGAAGATATGCAAGAGGCAAAGAAATCAATGAAAGAAAAAGGTATTAAAGCTGAAGACGTTAAGAATTTACCTCCTATTGAAGAAATACATGGTCTTAATATACCGCCTGAAGAACCACATTGTCTTGATAACCCGACACAGGTAGTAAAGGTAAATTCTCTCTACAGGTATGATAAATATGAAATACCCTCTACTAAATTTCATAGCCCGTGCTTAGATGAATTTGATGACTTTATGGCTAGGCAAGAAAGTTCTAATGCTTATGTTGGTAGAGAGTTAAAGAATAATGCTTTCGAGATAGGACGCGTAGGTGATAATCTGGCTAGAGTTAAATATGAACTTCACCGCGTTGGCAAATATGCTTCTATGGTTGCTACTCAAGCTGAGCAAGTCTCGAAGCTCAAAATGATTTGCTTGATGATTAAATAATAAAAATGACTTTGTTGTTAGAGTGGCTACTAGAACTGGTAGAATGACTCAGGAACCTTTGTATCCTGAAGGCCACCCTAAGAGAATCGAGCAAGATTCTCAGAGAAATAATTTAGAGGCACCTAGTTCTTCTAAAAAGAAGAAGAAGAAAAACGATAGAACTTTGCATGCTTCTAGTGAACCTACTGTAGACACACCTGAGAATCCCAATGATATTTCTATTTCTGATGCTGAAACACAATCAGGTGATGAACATGAACCTAGTGATAATGTTAATGATAATGTTCATGTTGATGCTCAACCTAGCAAAGACAATGATGTAGAGATTGAACCTGTTGTTGATCTTGATAACCCACAATCAAAGAAACAACGTTATGATAAGAGAGATTTTGTTGCTAGGAAGCACGGTAAAGAAAGATCACCATGGGTTCAGAAACCCATGCCCTTTCCTCCTAAACCATCCAAGTCAAAGGATGATGAGGATTTTGAGCGCTTTGCTGAAATGATTAGACCTATTTTCTTACGTATGCGCTTAACTGATATGCTTAAAGTAAATCCTTATGCTAAGTATATGAAGGATATCATTACAAATAAAAGAAAGATACCAGAAGCTGAGATTTCCACCATGCTTGCTAATTACACTTTTAAGGGTGGAATTCCAAAGAAACTTGGAGATCCGGGTGTACCAACTATACCATGCTCTATTAAAAGAAATTATGTTAGAACTGCTTTATGTGATGTAGGAGCCGGTGTTAGTGTTATGCCTCTCTGTTTATATCGTAGACTTGAATTGAATAAGTTGACACCTACTGAAATATCTTTGCAAATGGCTGATAAATCAATTGCTATACCTGTCAGTATTTGTGAGGATGTGCCTGTTGTAGTTGCAAATGTCACTATTTTAAGATACTTTGTTATTCTTGATATTCCTAATGACGATAGTATGTCTATTATCCTTGGTAGACCTTTTCTTAATACTGCAGGGGTTGTTATTGATTGCAACAAAGGCAATGTCACTTTCATGTTAATGGCAATGAGCATACGGTACACTTTCCGAGGAAACAATCTCAAGTTCATAGCATAAATTCTATTGAAAAAGTTCCAACTATCATTTTTGGAGGTTTTGAGTTTCCTCTCCCTACTGTCAAGAAAAAGTATGATATTCTTATTGTTGGGGATTTTCATATCCCCCTTGAGGTAACTTAGTGTTATTCGAAATTTCTCCGGTTCCATGTTATTCGGAATGACTTTGTTAACAAGACTTGATCAACCTTGTTAGTGGGTTCATTTTGACGATCACGAGATGCATGAAACTAGAAGGCACAACCTTCTGTACCCTCTTTTTACTTTCTGTTATTTAGAATAAATAAAGCAAAAGTAGTATTATCCGTCTTTTTTTTGAATTATCCGTGCATTAAAAAATAGTCCAAAAATAAAAGTGCTCCAAATGCCCTGCAAACTTAGTATGATTTTTTCTGGAATATTTGAGGATTTTAGGCACTGAAAACACTGCAGGAGGGCCAAGCACCAGGCCACGAGAGAGGAGGGCGCACCCCCTGTCTCGTGGGCCCCTGGTGGCCCCCCTCCACTTATTCCAGCACCTACACATTTCATCTTCTACCCAAAAAAATCCCCATCCAGCTCAAGCATGAGTTCTAGCTCGTTTTGCTGCGATTTTCGATCTCTTAGCTCAAAGCTCCATTCGCAAAACTGCTTTTGGAGATTGTTGCTTGGTATGTGACTCCTTCATTGGTCCAATTAGTTTTTTTCTAGTGCTTTATTCATTGCAAATTTTTGCTGCATAGGTGACCATGTTCTTGAGCTTGCATGTTAAATTTTTGAGGTCCCAAGCAATTCCAATGCATGATATAGGCTCTAGGCACTTGTAGGAGTAGTTGCTATCAATCGTGTTTAGTTTTATTCACTTTTATTTTGAAGTTACTAAAATTTCAGAAATTTTCAGAAAATGTTAAGGAGGCTCTTTAAAGGCTCTTCTAGCCAAAGCTCTCAGGAAAAACAAGCCAAAGAGAAGGAAAAGGCCAAGTATAATCTTCCTCGCTTAGCGGAAGTACGGTCGTGTGAATGGCCATGCGAGGATTTCTTGAAAGAAGCCGGAATTCATGAAGACTTTTATGCTTCAATCGAGACTGCAGGCCTCACCGGTTTCATGAACGACCGAATTGATCAGTACCTCTTACTCACCAATACTTTCGTGCAAAACTTTTATTATTATCCTAAGAAATCACCGCCTGCAGTATCATTTCATTTATATGATGAATTCAAAGAAATGTCTTTACGTCATTTTTGTGCGGTATGTAGGATACCTTATGAGGGACAATTAGATGAACCCCATCGTGAAGATGTGGGTGGCTTTGTTAATAATATTGTTGTAGAGGATCCAAAGAAGGGCTCTGAAGCAAAAGTCTCTAGCATACACTTTCCTGTTTTACGCTACTTTGCCATATTTGCTAGTTGATGCTTGATTGGTCGTGGAAGTAGTGGGAATTTGAGCGTTCCAGATATTATTATTCTTCAACATGCTTTGCTAGGAGACAATACTTTTAGTATGGGTGTCGTCGTTGCTAAACGGCTAGCCCTGAATCGTACAAAAGGCCCCATATTTGGAGGTATCTATGTTGCACGTCTTGCTGAACATTTTCAGATACCCATTAGGCACCATGAGGAGGAGGAGACAAAATTACCTCCTCACATTTTATATTACAAGAGCATAGTAGCACACAAGTTTATTGTTGACAACAAAGAGAAGATGCTCTTGTATAAACTTAGATTCAATAAGAAACACTTTGAGATTATTATTTTGACTGCGCCTTTGTTGTTTGATTTGCTTGCAGAAAATTTTCTTGTCACACCGGAAGCGGTGAACAATCATCGAGCTCAAGCTTTTACTCCAGAACCTGAACCTGAGCCGGAACCTGAACTGGACCCTTATCGTGCATCATTTTTCCAGTGGGATCCGGAGATGACCAGCCAGTGGTATCCTGATTACACCTCCCATTACACCAGGGAGAGTAGCGGCGGTCCTTGGTACTAGACCAACTTAGGCCAAAAGCCTAAGCTTGGGGAAGTACGTATTTCTCACCGACTTTACATTCATGTTCACACACTAGTCGTCGGTGCTCATACTCTTTCATTGTATTATCCATGCTAGTTTAAATTTCTTTTTCTAGTTTTCTTCTTGTGTGTTTGATAAACCTTGAGAAAAACCAAAAGAGTTAGTTAGTTTAATTTCCATGATTGTAGTAGAATTAAAATGAAAACCCAAAAAGATTTCTAATTCTTCTTCTTACTTGTTGGGAGCTTTCCCGTGTAAATAGTATTATTTTCTTTTCTTTCCTTTGGGTGTCGAGAAGACCGTATTGAAAATGCTTAGTGGCTCTTATAGGCATGATTGTCTATTTAATTTAGAGCCCATATTACTTATCTTCTCTCTTGAGTTCAATGCTTGCAGATTCCAGCTTAGTCCAATGCACGTGCACTCTTATTATTATACACATCGTTCGGTCGTGCGAGTGAAAGGCAATAATGACGATATATGATGGACTTATTGGGATGAGAAAAGCTGGTATGAACTCGACCTCTCTTGTTTTTGTAAATATGATGAGTTTATCATTCCTGGGTCAGCTATTATGAAGTAAACATATTTGCAATGACATTTAGAGATTATAGTTACTTGTGCCATGCTTGATCAGCTATGAGTTATAATGGTTTACCTTGCGTGTCAACATGCTATTAGAATGATTATGATGTGATATGATGGGATGGTATCCTCCTTTGAATAAATTGAGTGACTCGACTTGGCACATGTTCACACATGTAGTTGAATCAAATCAACATAGCCTTCATGATATTTATGTTCATGGTGGATTATATCCTACTCATGCTTGTTCTCGGTGTGAATTAATTTTGATGCATGTTTATGACTGTTGTTGCTCTCTCAGTTGGTCGCTTCCCAGTCTTTTGCTAGCCTTCACTTGTACTAAGCGGGAATACTGCTTGTGAATCCAAACTCCTTAAACCCCTAAGTTGTTCCATATGAGTCCACTATTCCTTCCTATATGAGGTATTTACCTGCCATTCCAAGTAAATTTGTATGTGCCAAACTCCAAACCTTCAAATGAATTTTTTTTGTATGCTTGAGCAGCTCATGTTTCAACTAGGGCTGCCTATATCTTCCATGCTAGGTGGGTTATTCTCAAGATGAGTGGACTCTGCTCCTCATTCACGAGAAAGGGTCGGTAACCGGGATGCCCAATCCCATGATCCAAAAAGATCAACGCAAATCAAAATAATTAAACAAAACTCCCCCAGGGCTGTTGTATGTTGGAGGCACTCGTTGTTTTGAGCAAGCCATGATTGATGCTTGTTGGTGGTTGGGGGAGTATAAACCTTTACCATTCTGGTTGGGAACTGCCTATAATGCATGTAGTATAGAAGATACAGCCATTTCATAGTTGTTGTGTTGACAGCGAAAGTATGCCACTCAAAATGTTATTCAATCTCTAATTTAAAATCAAAATCTGGCACCTCTACAAATCCCTGCTTCCCTCTGCGAAGGGCCTATCTATTTACTTTTATGTGTAGTCATCACCCTTCTTATTAAAAATCACCCGATGGAGAGCACACTGTCATTTGCATTCATTATTATTGGTTTATATTGGGTATGACTTGACTGGATCTCTTTTACCATGAATTACAATGTTTAGTCAGTCCTTGATCTTTAAAGGTGCTCTGCATTTATGTTTTGCGGTCTCAGAAAGGGCTAGCGAGATACCATTTTGTTATACATGTTATGATTATTTTGAGAAAGTGTTGTCATCCGAGTTTTATTATTATGGCTCGCTAGCAGATTATGTTATTGGTACGAGTAATTGTTAGACCTGTGTGTTATTGTGAGTATTGTTAGTTCATAATATTTGCTGACACTTGAATGCTGGCTTCTCATGTTTACAACAACAAGAGCAAACAGAGTTTGTAAAAGTTTTTCTTTATAACTTTCAGTTTATCAACTGAATTGCTTGAGGACAAGCAAAGGTTTAAGCTTGGGGGAGTTGATACGTCTCCAACGTATCTACTTTTCCAAACACTTTTTCCCTTGTTTTGGACTCTAACTTGCATGATTTGAATGAAACTAACCAAGACTGACGTTGTTTTTAGCAGAACTGCCATGATGTTGTTTTATGTGTAGAAAAGAAAAGTTCTCGGAATATCCTGAAAATCCACGGAGGCACTTTTTGGAATTTATAAGAATTATTGGGCGAAAGAAATACATCAGGGGGCCCAAGGCCTGTCCACGAGACAGGGGGGCGCGCCCCCTGTAGGGCGCGCCCCCTATCTGGTGGGCCCCCTGGACCTCCACCGACCTCAACTCCAACTCCATATATTCCGTCTCGGGGAGAAAAAAAATGAGAGATAAAGTTTCATCGCGTTTTACGACACGGAGCCGCCGCCAAGCCCTAATCTCTCTCGGGAGGGCTGATCTGGAGTCCGTTTGGGGCTCCGGAGAGGGGGATTCGTCGCCGTCGTCATCATCAACCAATCTCCATCACCAATTTCATGATGCTCACCGCCGTGCGTGAGTAATTCCGTCGTAGGCTTGCTGGACGGTGATGGGTTGGATGAGATTTACCATGTAATCAAGTTAGTTTTGTTAGGGTTTGATCCCTAGTATCCACTATGTTCTGAGATTGATGTTGCTATGCTTAATGCTTGTCACTAGGGCCCGAGTGCCATGATTTCAGATCTGAACCTATTATGTTTTCATGAATATATGTGTGTTCTTGATCCTATCTTGCAAGTCTATAGTCACCTATTATGTGTTATCATCCGACAACCCCGAAGTGACAATAATCGGGATACTTCTCGGTGATGACCGTAGTTTGAGGAGTTCATGTATTCACTATGTGTTAATGCTTTGGTCCGTTTCTCTATTAAAAGGAGGCCTTAATATACCTTAGTTTCCGCTAGGACCCCGCTTCAACGGGAGGGTAGGACAAAAGATGTCATACAAGTTCTTTTCCATAAGCATGTATGACTATTTACAGAATACATGCCTACATTACATTGATGAATTGGAGCTAGTTCTATATCACCCTATGTTATAACTATTGCATGAGGAATCTCATCCGGCATAATTATCCATCACTGATCCATTGCCTACGAGCTTTCCATATACTATTCTTCGCTTATTTACTTTTCTGTTGCTACTGTTACAACTACTACAAAAACCCAAAAACATTTATATTTACTTTTGCTACCGTTACTATTATTATCATACC
>LR880968.1:765559728-765571316 GCA_904067115.1 Aegilops sharonensis
TTTACAGAATACATGCCTACATTACATTGATGAATTGGAGCTAGTTCTATATCACCCTATGTTATAACTATTGCATGAGGAATCTCATCCGGCATAATTATCCATCACTGATCCATTGCCTACGAGCTTTCCATATACTATTCTTCGCTTATTTACTTTTCTGTTGCTACTGTTACAACTACTACAAAAACCCAAAAACATTTATATTTACTTTTGCTACCGTTACTATTATTATCATACCGCTTTTGCTACTAAACACTTTGCTGCAGATACTAAGTTATCCAGGTGTGGTTGAATTGACAACTCAACTACTAATACTCAAGAATATTCTTTGGCTCCCCTTGTGTCGAATCAATAAATTTGGGTTGAATACTCTACCCTCGAAAGCTGTTGCGATCTCCTATACTTGTGGGTTATCACGTGTTCGGCGCAGAATTACTTACCTGGGTATCTGGACGATTGCAGTTTAGACCCGCATCCTCGGTGGTGTCCGGACAATTTATTCGTGGTCCGAAGAACAATTCATACATCCCTTCGAGCGTCACGCCGAAGAATTGTTGAATAGTTCACGGTCCTTCTGGGTTGAACTCCCACATATGGAGAGGTCGAAGTTGAAACGGCAGGACCCGTCGAATTAGCATGACCTGCATTACCTTGACAAGGCTGACATCTCTCTTAAGGAGATCTAGGATGCGACTCTGCAGTGTCGACACGTCATTAACCAGCCCCCAGTCCAGCCCCTTGTTGATCCACGACGTCAGTTGTGGCGGGGGGCCGAACGGAAGGCGGGGGCAGCTGCCCACTTAGTACTTCAGGGAGCCGTGATGTAAAACCACTTCCGCAGCCTGATACGTCTCCAACGTATCTATAATTTTTGATTGCTCCATGCTATATTATCTACTGTTTTGGACATTATTGGGCTTTATTATCTACTTTTATATTATTTTTGTGACTAACCTATTAACCGGAGGCCCAGCCCAGAATTGTTGTTTTTTGCCTATTTCAGAGTTTCGCAGAAAAGGAATATCAAACGAAGTCCAAACGGAATGAAACCTTCGGGAACGTGATTTTCTCACCAAACATGATCCAGGAGACTTGGACCCTAAGTCAAGGAAGCTTCGAGGAGGCCACGAGGTAGGGGGCGCGCGCTCCCCCAGGCGCGCCCTCCACCCTCGTGGGCCCCCTGTTTCTCCACCGACGTACTCCTTCCTCCTATATATACCTACGTACCCCCAAATGATCAGATACGGAGCCAAAAACCAAATTCCACCGCCGCAACCTTCTGTACCCACGAGATGCCATCTTGGGGCCTGATCCGGAGCTCCGCCAGAGGGGGCATCCATCACGGAGGGCTTCTACATCAACACCATAGCCTCTCCGATGAAGTGTGAGTAGTTTACCTCAGACCTTCGGGTCCATAGTTAGTAGCTAGATGGCTTCTTCTCTCTTTTTGGATCTCAATACAATGTTCTCCCCCTCTCTCGTGGAGACCTATTCGATGTAATCTTCTTTTTGCGGTGTGTTTGTTGAGACCGATGAATTGTGGGTTTATGATCAAGATTATCTATGAACAATATTTGAATCTTCTCTGAATTATTTTATGTATGATTGGTTATCTTTGCAAGTCTCTTTGAATTATCAGTTTGGGTTGGCCTACTAGATTGATCTTTCTTGCAATGGGAGAAGTGCTTAGCTTCGGGTTCAATCTTGCGGTGTCCTTTCCCAATGACAGTAGGGGCAGCAAGGCATGTATTGTATTGTTGCCATCGAGGATAACAAGATGGGGTTTTTATCATATTGCATGAATTTATCCCTCTACATCATGTCATCTTGCTTAAGGCATTACTCTGTTTTCATGAACTTAATACTCTAGATGCACGCTGGATAGCGGTCGATGAGAGGAGTAATAGTAGTAGATGCAGGCAGGAGTCAGTCTACATGTCTCGGACATGATGCCTATACACATGATCATACCTAGATATTCTCATAACTATGCTCAATTCTGTCAATTGCTCAACAGTAATTCTTTCACCCACCATAAAATACTTATGCTCTTGAGAGAAGCCACTAGTGAAACCTATGGCCCCCGGGTCTATCTTCATCATATTAATCTTCCACCACTTAGTTATTTCCTTTGCTTTTTTTACTTCTATTTTATTTTACTTTCCATCTTTATCATAAAAATACCAAAAATATTATCCTATCATATCTATCAGATCTCACTCTCGTAAGTGACCGTGAAGGGATTGACAACCCCTTATAGCGTTGGTTGCGAGGATTTATTTGTATTGTGCAGGTGCGAGGGACTCGCACGTAGCCTCCTACTGGATTGATACCTTGGTTCTCAAAAATTGAGGGAAATACTTATGCTACTGTGCTGCATCACCCTTTCCTCTTCAAGGGAAAACCAGCGCAATGCTCAAGAGGTAGCAAGATGGATTTATGGCGCCATTGCCGGGGAGTCTACGCAAAAGTCAACATACCAAGTACCCATCACAATCCCTTGTCTCCCGCATTACATTATTTGACATTTGCTTCTCGTTTTCTTCTCTGCCATTTCACCCTTGCCGTTTTATTCGCCCTTTTTCCGTTCGTCTTTTTGTTTGCCTTGATGTCTTACTTGGCTCGTTTGCTCGTTTGGTGGAAATAGTTAAGTATTTATTCCTAAACAGAGAAGCTAAGATCTATGGATCCTCATCCACTTGCTAATCTCTTTAAGAGATCCAAATATGATGAACCTATTGCTAGTGAGTTTTGTGCACTAGATCATCTTTATGAGGTTTTTCTTGAAATTCGTGAATCTAAAAATTGTGATGAACTACTTTATGAAGCGATTCAAGATAGATCTTTGAATAAAAAGCATGATTGCAATGATTTTATTATGAATTATATTGATGTAAATTATGCTAATAATATGCAAAACCCTAAGCTTGGGGATGCTAGTTTTGCTATGTCCTCTGTTTGTTGCAATGATCATGATTGGGGTGATTCTTCTTATGATCTTGAAAATTTATTTAAGCCCCATGATGAATATAAGATTGATAATAGTGTTTGCAATAATATTGAAAGTGGTTTTGGAAGAGTGTCAACTTTATATCCCACATATTTGGATAATATTCAATCTTATGAAATTTTTGATAAAAGTGGGCTTGGAGAAATCATGACTTTAGTTAATGATAATCCCACTATTTTGGAAGAGTGTCAACTTCGCATGCATGTGTATCGTGTTGAGAATATGTTATGTGATAGCTATATTGTTGAATTTTCTTATGAGCATACATGTAATTATTACGAGAGAGGAAAATATGGTTATAGAAATTTTCATGTTACCAAATTACCTCTCGTTATGTTGAGATTGCTATTGTTCTTTTCCGCTTCCTTGCATATGCTAGTTTTTGCTTGCTATCATAATTTGTTTTTCTATAAGATGCCTATGCATAGGAAGTATGTTAGACTTAGATGTTTTTGTCACGTGTTTTATGATGCTCTCTTTGTGCTTCAATTCTTGTCTTTCGTGTGAGCATCATTAAAATTATCAATGCCTAGCTAAAAGGCTTTAAAGAAAAGCATTTGTTGGGAGACAACCCAATATTTATCCTTGCTATTTAGAAAATAATATTTGTTCTAGCCTGTGGTTAGATGTGTTCTTCTGTTTTAATTAGTGTTTGTGCCAAGTTAAACCTATAGGATTTTCTTGGATGATAGTTATTTGATCTTGCAGAAATTTCCAGAAACTTTCTGTTCACAAACACAATTGTTAAAAATCACCAGAACATGATAAAATAGTGATTCCAATTTCTGCTGATCAATAAACAAATTTCCTAGGTCTTCCTATTTTGGCTGATATTTTGGAGTTCCAGAAGTTTGCATTAGTTACAGATTACTACAGACTGTTCTGTTTTTGACAGATTCTGTTTTTCGTGTGTTGTTTGCTTATTTTAATGAATCTATGGCTAGTAAAATAGTTTATAAACCATAGAGAAGTTGGAATACAGTAGGTTTAACATCAATATAAATAAAGAATGAGTTCATTACAGTACCTTGAAGTGGTCTAACGGAGCTCACGAGATTTCTGTTGAGTTTTGTGTTGTGAAGTTTTCAAGTTTTGGGTGAAAGATTTTTGATGGATTATGGAACAAGGAGTGGCATGAGCCTAAGCTTGGGGATGCCCATGGAACCCCCAATATAATCTAAGGACACCAAAAAGCCAAAGCTTGGGGATGCCCCGGAAGGCATCCCCTCTTTCGTCTACTTCCATCGGTAACTTTACTTGGAGCTATATTTTTATTCCCCACATGATATGTGTTTTGCTTGGAGCGTCTTGTATGATTGGAGTCTTTGCTTTTTAGTTTACCACAATCATCCTTGCTGTACACACCTTTTGAGAGAGCCATACATGATTTGGAAATTATTAGAATACTCTTTGTGCTTCACTTATATCTTTTGAGTTATATAGTTTTGCTCTAGTGCTTCACTTATATCTTTTAGAGCACGGTGGTGGATTTGTTTTATAGAAACAATTGATCTCTCATGCTTCACATAGATTATTTTGAGAGTCTTAAATAGCATGGTAATTTTCTTAAATAATGTTAATATGCTAGGTATTCAATAATAGTAAAAACTTTCTTATGAGTGTTTTGGATACTAAGAGAAGTTTGATGCTTGATGATTGTTTTGAGATATAGAGGTAATAATATCAAAGTCGTGCTAGTTGAGTAGTTGTGAATTTGAGAAATGCTTGTGTTGAAGTTTGTAAGTCCCGTAGCATGCACCTATGGTAAACATTATGTAACAAATTTGAAACGTGAGGTGTTCTTTGATTGTCCTCCTTATGAGTGGCGGTCGGGGACGAGCGATGGTATTTTCCTACCAATCTATCCCCCTAGGAGCATGCGCGTAATGCTTGGTTTTTGATGACTTATAGATTTTTGCAATAAGTATGTGAGTTCTTTATGACTAATGTTGAGTCCATGGATTATACGCACTCTCACCCTCCATAATTGCTAGCCTCTTCGGTACCGTGCATTGCCCTTTCTCACATTGAGAGTTGGTGCAAACTTCGCCGGTGCATCCAAACCCCGTGATATGATACACTTTCACACATAAACCTCCTTATATCTTCCTCAAAACAGCCACCATACCTACCTATTATGGCATTTCCATAGCCATTCCGAGATATATTGCCATGCAACTTTCCACCATTCCGTCTATCATGACACATTCATCATTGTCATATTGCTAGCATGATCATTTAGTCGACATAGTATTTGTGGCAAAGCCACAGTTCATAATTCTTTCATACATGTAACTCTTGGTTCATTGCATTTCCCGGTACACCGCCGGAGGCATTCATATTGAGTCATACTTTGTTCTAGTATCGAGTTGTAATCATTGAATTGTAAATAGAAGTGTGATGATCATCATTTAACAGAGCATTGTCCCAAAAAAAAGAGAAAGGCCAAATAAAAAAAGAAGGCCCAAAAAAAAGAAATAAAAAGGGTCAATGCTACTATCCCTTTTTCCACACTTGTGCTTCAAAGTAGCACCATGTTCTTCATATAGAGAGTCTCTTGAGTTATCACTTTCATATACTAGTGGGAATTTTCATTACAGAACTTGGCTTGTATATTCCAACGATGGGCCTCCTCAAGTGCCCTATCTCTTCATGAGCAAGCAAGTTGGATGTACACCCACTTAGTTTATTTTGTTGAGCTTTCATACATTTATAGCTCTAGTGCATCCGTTGCATGGCAATCCCTACTCCTTGCATTAACATCAATCGATGGGCATCTCCATAGCTCATTGATTAGCCTCGTTTATGTGATACTTTCTCCTTTTTTGTCTTCTCCACATAACCCCCATCATCATATTCTATTCCACCCATAGTGCTATGTCCATGGCTCGCGCTCATATATTGTGTGAAAGTTTATAGGTTATAGATTACTAAAGTATGAAACAATTGCTTGGCTTATCATCGGGGTTGTGCATGATGAGAGCATTCTTATGTGACGAAAATGGAGCATGACTAAACTATATGATTTTGTAGGGATGAACTTTCTTTGGCCATGTTATTTTGAGAAGACATAATTGCTTAGTTAGTATGCTTGAAGTATTATCAATTTTATGTCAATATGAAGTTTTATCTTGAACATTTCGGATCTGAATATTCATATCACAATTAAGAAGAATTACATTAAAATTATGCCAAGTAGCACTCCGCATAAAAAATTAACTTTTTTATCATTTACCTACTCGAGGACGAGCAGGAATTAAGCTTGGGGATGCTTGATACGTCTCCAGCGTATCTATAATTTTTAATTGCTCCATGCTATATTATCTACTAATTTGGACATTATTGGGCTTTATTATCTACTTTTATATTATTTTTGGGACTAACCTATTAACCGGAGGCCCAGCCCAGAATTGTCGTTTTTTTGCCTATTTCAGAGTTTGCATAAAAGGAATATCAAACGGAGTCCGAATGGAATGAAACCTTCGCGAACGTGATTTTCTCACCGAACATGATCCAGGAGACATGGACCCTAAGTCAAGGAAGCTTCGAGGAGGCCACGAGGTAGGGGGCGCGCCTCCCCCCCCCCCAGGCGCGCCCTCCACCCTCGTGGGCCCCTGTTGCTCCACCGACGTACTCCTTCCTCCTATATATACATACGTACCCCCAAACGATCAGATACGGAGCCAAAAACCTAATTCCACCGCCGCAACCTTCTGTACCCACGAGAACCCATCTTGGGGCCTGTTTCGGAGTTCCGCCGGAGGGGGCATCCATCACGGAGGGCTTCTACATCAACACCATAGCCTCTCCGTGAAGTGTGAGTAGTTTACCTCAGACCTTCGGTTCCATAGTTAGTAACTAGGTGGCTTCTTCTCTCTTTTTGCATCTCAATACAATGTTCTCCCCCTCCCTCGTGGAGATCTATTCAATGTAACCTTCTTTTTGCGGTGTGTTTGTTGAGACTGATGAATTGTGGGTTTATGATCAAGATTATCTATGAACAATCTTTGAATCTTCTCTGAATTCTTTTATGTTTGATTGGTTATCTTTGCAAGTCTCTTCGAATTATCAGTTTGGTTTGGCCTACTAGATTGATCTTTCTTGCAATGGGAGAAGTGCTTAGCTTTGGGTTCAATCTTGCGGTGTCCTTTCCCAGTGACAGTAGGGGCAGCAAGGCACGTATTGTATTGTTGTCATCGCGGATAACAAGATGGGGTTTTTATCATATTGCATGAATTTATCCCTCTACATCATGTCATCTTGCTTAAGATGTTACTCTGTTTTCGTGAACTTAATACTCTAAATGCATGCTGGATAGCGATCGATGAGTGGAGTAATAGTAGTAGATGCAGGTAGGAGTCGGTCTACTTGTCTCAGACGTGATGCCTATACACATGATCATACCTATATATTCTCATAACTATGCTCAATTCTGTCAATTGAGCAATAGTAATTCGTTCACCCACCGTAAAATACTTATGCTCTTGAGAGAAGCCACTAGTGAAACCTATGGCCCCCAGGTCTATCTTCATCAAATTAATATTCCAACACTTAGTTATTTCCTTTGCTTTTTACTTTGCTTTTATTTTACTTTTTAACTTTATCATAAAAATACCAAAAATATTATCCTATCATATCTATCAGATCTCACTCTCGTAAGTGACCGTGAAAGGATTGACAACCCCTTATCGCGTTGGTTGCGAGGAGTTATTTTTATTGTGCAGGTGCGAGGGACTCACGCGTAGCCTCCTACTGGATTGATACCTTGGTTCTCAAAAATTGAGGGAAATAATTATGCTACTGTGCTGCATCACCCTTTTCTCTTCAAGGGAAAACCAACGCAGTGTTCAAGAGGTAGCACTGCCATAAGTTGGACATCTCTGGGAAGGAACCCCCTGGCCATGGAGCATCGGTCCCTTTGCTTACTGTGGCACCTCCGAACTCTGTGTGTCGCCCATCGGTCATCCTCGGCTTCACATTGAAGGTCTTGAGTCATAAGCCGAAGTGTGGGCTGATGCGGAGGAAGGCTTCACACACGATGATGAACGACGAGATGTGAAGGATGGAATCCGGAGCAAGATCATGGAAATCAAGCCCGTAGTAGAACATAAGCCCTCTAACAAAGGGAACAAGACTAAATCCTAGCCCTCAGAGGAAGTGGGAAACAAATACGACACTCTCGTTGGGTTCGGGAGTGGGGATGACCTGCCCTTAAGCCGGCAACCAGTGCGAGATTTCGGCGGTCAGATACCTAGCTTATCTTAGCTTCTTGATGTCCTCCTCTGTGACGGAGGATGCCACCCACCGGCCTTGAAGGTTGGATCCGGACATGATTGAAGGTCCAAAGCGCTTGGACTCCGCCTTGGGTGCTGGAATTCGAGGTGGTAGAAAGCAAAGCTCGGGCGCGAGAAGAAAAGGACAGACCTTGGCCCCATTATAAAGAGGGTGTGACGGTGTCCTGTACTAGGGGGTACTCACCATGTCATCTCCCGATCTGTTAGATTGGGCCGAGGACCCCCATGGCCGTATACTCATGGACCCCCATGGCCGTATACACATGGGCCAGTCCGGACAACTGCCGCGTACAAGGAAGATTCCACAAGACTTGGGGATCAAGATAAGGACTCCTCCCCACCGGCGTATTCGGCTAGGACTCTTGTTATCCTAGGCCTCTGGTGCATTATATAAACCGACGCCAGGCTAGTCGATAGATATATACAACAATCATACCATAGGCTAGCTTCTAGGGTTTAGCCTCTCTGATCTCGTGGTAGATCTACTCTTATACTACCCATATCATCAATATTAATCAAGCAGGAGTAGGGTTTTACCTCCATCGAGAGGGCCCGAACCTGGGTAAAAACATTGTGTCCCTTGTCTCCTATTACCATCCGCCTAGATGCACAGTTCGGGACCCCCTACCCGAGATGTAGCGACCCGACCCAAAATCGGTCAAGTCTCTGTGTCTGTACCATACCAAGATCATGCTGGCACTCACAGTACATTGATGAAATAATCAAAGTTCAATCACACCTAAATTTATTACACGGTTCTCATATCGAGTCTTTATTACAATAGAATAAATTCGGCCGAAGGCCAACTCATGAGAAATAAACTAAGTAAAACTGCGGAAGCGTAGAATAATAGCGAGTCCATCCGACTCCAAAGGGCAATCGCCAAGCGCGGAGCGTAGCCTCACTCCTGATCGGAATACTCCTCTGCAACATAAGACGTTGCAGCCGTGTAGGTCAGCATTTTGAATATGCTGGCAAGTCATGAAGAGAGAGTAACAATAATAAAATTACTAACACTATATGCATTTTGGCTGTGGGGCTCTAAGTTTCATCATTTTGCGAAAAGCCAGTTTTCCCCTACAACAGGGGACTTGCTTGCAAATACTACAAAATTGTTGGTAGTTATTGAGATGGTTCCGCCAACCAATGTCTCATTCCCAAATTATTAAGTCATAACCCCCTCAATTAATTTATTAATTACAATGTTGAGATTTCCGAATACTTACAAGTTCCAGAGGCTCAAATTGTCCTTAACCGGGGACACGGCTAATCGATTAGATCTTTTCTCTGCAGAGGTTTGCGCACTTTACCCGCAAGAATTGTTCCCTCCTTTTAAGTCTTCGCACTTCATGGTGTTTGAAGACGGGACGAACGAAACAGGGTCTTCCGAAGAGTTCTTCTGGCCACTGCCGGTACCCATCCAATCCTACCGTTCTTCTACATCTCGTAGTACCGTCCGGCCAGCGTCACAACTAGGGTTGACCAAGCCAGATCCCATAATGGCTTGCGGCTGCACAGGTAAGCTTCCGGTCAATGGGGCATACATCCGTCTCTTCGTGGCTGAGTGAAGCTTTCCGCAAGATGTCATGGCACTTCTCCATGCATCCCGGCCAACCACTGGGTTCTCCAGGGTGCCCATCAACCGTCCTCCACCCAGTAGAGAATTCCGAAGTCCATCTTGATCTTGAAGTTCATGGGGTTGTCATCATCTTGACTCTCACATCTCCCTTATGAATTCACTCAACCAACCCCGTCTACGAGCATAGCAAAATTAAACTACTTCGTCCCGGGTCATGGTAACAAGGGGAATTGGTTCATCCTACCACATGATACTACTCAAGAACATAACTTCAAATTTCAACTACTGCATGCATGGTGGGGAGGTATATCTCTAATGCAATAAAAATCATAGGTATTGAAAAGAAACATGATCAATGACTTGCCTTGCTGACGATCCTCGTAAGCTAGGGACTCGTAGTAGCAAGCTTCGCACTCCGGAAATTCTACCGAGACAAACAATAATCACAATAAGCATATAGCATATGATAACTTAACACAATGGCATAGTAACATAACACACCAAAACAAACGAATCAAAACCCATAGGAAAACTCGAAGAAATCCAACTCAAAGTTTTCCTACATCAAGCAACAACAAAAAGAAAATAGTTTTACATAACAAAATTTTTCTCAACATAACCTAAGCATGGGTTTATGTTAACTTAACAGAAAAGAATGCATTAAGCAACTAGGAGCAAAAAGAATCAATTTAAAAGCTATTATAAAACTCCTATTAGGCCTAAAGCAAATTTTAGTAAGAAAAATAAAATAAAATTTTTATTTATTATAAATAAAAGTTCATGCTCTAAAGTGACAGATACTAACCTAGAATAATCAATCACATGTGAAAAATAAATTTATTTGCTAATTAAAACAATAGGTAAACAGTAGCTAGTTAATTAATTAAGAATAACATGATTCTGATTAAAACTATTTTTTTATTAATCCTAAAATGCCCAAATAAATTCCTACGGTCAGGCAATGTCAAAACAAGGTTGGGACAAAAAGAATCATTAAAAAATAATTTTCCTAACTTATGTTATAGCAGATTTACTATTCTGACTAAATCTAAAATAAAGTAAATATAAATAATTTTAACATGGCTAATTATATTTTCTACAGAAACTATAAGAAATTTGCAAACCAACAAAAAAAGAATCACTTAAAAATATTAAGTAAGTTAAAAGATATGATTTTTTCAAATCTGAAACTATTCTGTTAAAACAGAAAACGAAAATAAAAGAAAATTGGCCTAATGGGCCAAACTAACGCCCTGGGCGTAACTTAACTAAACGGTGCTAGGGTTTAAACGAATCGGGTCGGCTCAAATAAAAACCCTAATTAAAATAAAATAAACTGGACTAAAACCCGGGTCACTAAACCTAAACCTAATAAACCATACCCCTTCGGGGGTTCTAATCTACGCCGTTGAACTAGATCGGACGGCGGGGAGGGGTTCCGGCGACTTACCGGTCGGCGACGGCGACGGCGGCTCGGGCGGCGAGTGTTCCGGCGTATCCGGTGGTCGGGGGCGTCGGCGGAGTGGTCCTGCGGGTGCGGACGGGCGAGGGGGTGGGTTTGGTGGAGTCAACGGGGCTCGGGGGTGACCGGGGCGAGCTCGGGGTGGCTAATGGCGGCGGCGGCGTTCGGCTACTCCGGCGAGCGCGTGCGGAGGGAGGAGAGGGTCGGGCGAGGGTCGAGGGGGGGAAACGGGGTCGTGGG
>LR880968.1:765601069-765648575 GCA_904067115.1 Aegilops sharonensis
TAGGCTAACGGAATGGGTCATGTCAATCAGATCATTCTCCTAATGATGTGATCCCGTTAATCAAATGACAACTCATGTCTATGGTTAGGAAACATAACCATCTTTGATTAACGAGCTAGTCAAGTAGAGGCATACTAGTGACACTCTGTTTGTCTATGTATTCACACATGTATTATGTTTCCGGTTAATACAATTCTAGCATGAATAATAAACATTTATCATTATATAAGGAAATAAATAATAACTTTATTATTGCCTCTAGGGCATATTTCCTTCAGAGGAGAGAGCTGCCAAGGAACAAGCCGCCCGTGAAAAGCAGGAGGCCTGGGTCGGTGAGGTCCAGCAAGAGTTCCAGGATGCCGTGAAGAAACATGAGTCCTTGGAGCACGATATTGCGGCTCAAGAGACAGAACTCGCCAAGGCTCGCCAAAATGCACAAGATGCCCAGGTTGAAGCAAAGGGTGCTCTCCAGGAGATTCAAGAGGCCAAGAAGATTGCGACGGGTAAGGCCTTCATTATGCAGAGCAAATATGTGAAGAAGAGGTACCTCTTGCTAACCCGGATTTGGAGTTCTCCAGGAGCGTTTGTGGATTTGCCGCACAGTGTTTCTGACGCTGCGGAATTCTTCCAAGCCGAAGAGGGGAGCTCAACAAAGAAGCTATTTTGGTCGCAATACCTTGCGCCGGAACATCCGGTGCCCTTTACTGACCATCTAAAACAGCTGGTCGAACTACATAGGGTGGCCGAACTAGGCATGAAGGATTTAATAATCCGGCTGTGGCCTGCAGAAGCTATACCCAGCAGCTACTTCGGGCTCGTGAAGCGGCTGGTCAATGCCTGTCCCCGTCTTGACATTATCAAGCGACCGGTATGCATCGAGGGTGCGCGCGGACGGCCTTCGCCCGTGTCAAGGTGCAGTGGGAAAAGATGAACACCGTCAAGCTCGCGACCGAGGGACCGCCCGAGGGCAAGGAGCACCGCACACCCGAGCTATATTTTGACAATGTCCTGGAGGGATCCCGCATTATGGCGGAGCAGTGTGGGAAAGATGAGATCTTTGAATGAATACATTCATATTATCTCGCCCTGTATTATGAAACAAAGTCGATTATGTAATATAATGCTTGTTAATATTTTACCTCATGTGCGGCTAGTTTTATGAAATCCGAGAGTTGGCCAGTCGTCGGCTTCAGCCCCCACGTAGGTCGTACGGGGGTGTTAGGGATGGAATCTAAACACTCTTGATCCAATTTTTTTGGTCCTTTAAGGAGGTGTTTAGCGCAAAGAACCAGGCAATCAGACTATGTGGCTTTATCACCCTCACTTAGCCATAGGAGTTTGACAATAAAAATTTAGGCGCAGCCCCTAGTATTCGAACTAGGGCGGTGTAAACTCCTAATCAGGTAAGAACCGATTCATCGCATAATGCGGAAATAATCACTAAAGATTTGAAACCTCTGAAGAGCTGACCGGCTCACACCGCATCATGACAGTCAGTTTTCGGCTTTCTCTACTGAGGTGCTCATCCAGATAAACCAGGACACAATCGCAGTAGTTCTCCCTTTACTACCCTAGTCGATATAGCGGAACATAAGGTAGTAAGCACAGGAGCCGGGCAACCCAACTATTGACCAAAGACATGATTCGAAGCCAATGCTTATAATGCTAAATTCGGGGTGCCGAACTATACTGTAAAAAGTGTTTGGACTTTGTTACTGTATTATGGGGCGCAATGAAGCCCCTAGCGGATTAAAGCATACCAAAGTGTACGGGTGCGATTTGATAAGATTATAAAAAAAGGGGTAGCAAGCTAGTGCCGCAGAAGTTGGGCCGCAAACTGTTCCCATTATAGTTTGATAAATACGTCAAAGCTTATTTGTACAAGTAGTGCAATAAGCAACAGGGCTATTTAATATGCCACAACCAAGGGAGAGCTGCGTGCGGGTCCTGAAAACAGGTATAGTGATCGTTTAAAGAGTCCACCTAGAAATTCCCTTATACGTCAGTGCTTCTTGCCGTCTTGGTGTATCTATCCTTTTGAAAGGACCGGTGATCAGGACCTCAGGAAAGGCCTGTGGAAAAGAAACCTGAAAAGGATAAAAAAGAAAAAAAAGAAAAAGTGAAACTATGTGTGTCCAGGGGGTTGAGCCGTATTATCGATCACAATCTAGTTATGCATCCGTCTATGCCCATGGTATTTTGAGTGCGTAGTTATGTACGCGCAGTACGAACGCCGCCACTTGGTCGGGACTGTGACGGAGGCCAAATTGCTAGTCGAGCTCTTGACGAGCTGGGCTATCCTGCTGCAGAGTAGTCCGGACTCGTTTGAAAGTGTCCGGGAGCTCGGCCACCGAATTAAGGTTCTGCTTGAAAAGGCCGCGTTGTACTTCTGCTGCTAAAGCAACAGTGCGCTCCTCGGTACGGAGGGAGCGTTACGTGTTTCCATTGATTGTTATGACGCCGCGTGGTCCGGGCATCTTGAGCTTGAGATAAGCATAGTGTGGTACCGTGTTGAATCGAGCAAATGCGGTTCGTCCCAGCAGTGCGTGATAGCCACTACGATAGGGGACGATATCGAAGATCAACTCTTCGCTTTGGAAGTTGTCTGGCGATCCGAAGACATCCTCTAGTGTGATTGAGCCCGTACAGCGGGCCTCTACACCTGGTATGACTCCTTTAAAGGTAGTCTTTGTGGGCTTGATCCTTGAGGTATTAATGCCCATTTTCGCACTTTATCCTGATAGAGCAGGTTCAGGCTGCTGCCACCATCCATGAGGACTCGCGTGAGATGGAATCCATCAATGATTGGGTCGAGGACCAGTGCGGCTGAACCACCATGACGGATTCTGATCGGATGGTCCCTGCAATCGAAAGTGATCGGACAGGAAGACCATGGGTTGAACTTTGGGGCGACTGGTTCCATCGCGTAGACGTCCCTGAGTGCGCGTTTGCGCTCCCTATTGGGGATATGGGTAGCGTATATCATGTTCACTGTTTTAACTTGGGGGGGGGGGGCTTCTTCTGTCCTCCTATGTTCGGCTGACGGGACTCCTCGTCATCGTCCTTGCTTTGAGACCCCTTCTCCTTGTTCTTGGCATTTAATTTGTCGGCCTGTTTAAAAACCCAACAGTCTCTGTTGGTATGATTGGCTGGTTTGTCTGGGGTGCCATGGATCTGGCATGGACAATCGAGTATGCGGTCCAAGCTAGATGGGCCCGGATTGTTCCCTTTATATGGCTTCTTTCGCTGGTCGGACTTGGAGCCACTGAATCCGGCGTTGACCGACGTGTCGTTGGTATTGTCACCGTTGCTTCGACGCTTGTGCCTGTTGCGTCGGGGCTTGCCTTTGCTGTTTTTGTTCTCAGAGGTGCCAGCTTTGCTTGTAGTGTTATTGCTACGGGCTAGCCAACTATCCTCGCCTGCACAAAAACGGGTCATGAGTGCCGTGAGGGCTGCCATGGACTTCGGCTTTTCTAGGCCGAGGTGACAGGCGAGCCATTCGTCGCGGATGCTATGCTTAAAGGCCGGTAGGGTTTCGGCATCCGGACAGTCGATGATCTGGTACTTTTTAGTTAGGAACCTGGTCCAGAATTTCCTGGCTGACTCTCCGGGCTGTTGAACTATGTGACTTAAGTCATCAGCATCTGGAGGTCGTACATATGTACCTTGGAAGTTGTCGTGGAAGGCGTCTTCCAAGTCCTCCCAGCTGCCAATAGAGTTTTCAGGCAGACTGTTTAACCANTTCTTCTGTCCTCCTATGTTCGGCTGACGGGACTCCTCGTCATCGTCCTTGCTTTGAGACCCCTTCTCCTTGTTCTTGGCATTTAATTTGTCGGCCTGTTTAAAAACCCAACAGTCTCTGTTGGTATGATTGGCTGGTTTGTCTGGGGTGCCATGGATCTGGCATGGACAATCGAGTATGCGGTCCAAGCTAGATGGGCCCGGATTGTTCCCTTTATATGGCTTCTTTCGCTGGTCGGACTTGGAGCCACTGAATCCGGCGTTGACCGACGTGTCGTTGGTATTGTCACCGTTGCTTCGACGCTTGTGCCTGTTGCGTCGGGGCTTGCCTTTGCTGTTTTTGTTCTCAGAGGTGCCAGCTTTGCTTGTAGTGTTATTGCTACGGGCTAGCCAACTATCCTCGCCTGCACAAAAACGGGTCATGAGTGCCGTGAGGGCTGCCATGGACTTCGGCTTTTCTAGGCCGAGGTGACAGGCGAGCCATTCGTCGCGGATGCTATGCTTAAAGGCCGGTAGGGTTTCGGCATCCGGACAGTCGATGATCTGGTACTTTTTAGTTAGGAACCTGGTCCAGAATTTCCTGGCTGACTCTCCGGGCTGTTGAACTATGTGACTTAAGTCATCAGCATCTGGAGGTCGTACATATGTACCTTGGAAGTTGTCGTGGAAGGCGTCTTCCAAGTCCTCCCAGCTGCCAATAGAGTTTTCAGGCAGACTGTTTAACCAATGCCGAGCTGGCCCTTTCAGTTTTAGCGGGAGGTATTTGATGGCGTGAAGGTAATCACCGCGTGCCATATGAATATGGAGAGGAAAATCTTGAATCCATACCATGGGATCTGTTGTTCCATCATATGATTCGATATTTACGGGTTTAAACCCTTCTAGGAATTCATGCTCCATTACTTCGTCAGTGAAGCAGAGGGGGTGTGCGGCGCCTCTGTATCGGGCCAAGTCGCGACGTAGTTCGGATGTAGTCTGCCTGCGATTTTCGGCCCGGACGTGGTTACGTTTGTCATGTCCAGCCAAATGGTTGTTGTCGTGCGTCAGGGCATCCCTCCGCGATCTGTAGATCCATGTGGTCTGACCTGTTTTGTTCTTTAGGTCCTGCCGCAGGTCATACATATAACCCCGAGCTGTTTTGTCTCTACCTTTACGGTGAGGTAGGACGGGATGGTGTTTAGCTTGAGCTGCCGCTTTATCCCGACCACGTGGTGGTCGGTCAGCCGTATTATGCGCTGATGGTACGGGCTCCAACGCCTCGTCATTGAATTGGGGTAGCAATTTGCGCTTCGGGTAACTTTTAGTTGGGCGATCAAGGCCGTATTCCTCGGCTGCCAGGACGTTAGTCCATCTGTTGTTGAGTAGGTCTTGATCAGCTTGAAGCTGCTGCTGCTTCTTTTTCAGGCTCCTCGCAGTGGCTATTATCCGGCGCTTAAAGCGCTCCTGCTCGAGAGGTTCCTCAGGCACGATGAAATCCTCGTTGCCGAGGCTCACCTCATCCTCGGAGAATGGAAGATAATTACTGTCCTCCGAGTCTATGTTTACGGCCTGTTCATCAGGGCTGACTCGCCCGTCCTCCCGTTCATCATGTTCGGAGGTTGGCTCAACGGGGTATTCCTTGTCTTCGGCATCGTCCGGAGTATTGTTTTCTCTCATGCCGGTATCGCTATCTTTTTCACGGCGTGATTTAGAGTGGCACCACTGATGTCGGTGTTTTGGCTGTATCTCGGGAGGTTTATCCTCGACTGGATCCTTTTTGTTATCACCATTGTTCTCTTTAGGTGTATCCACCATGTACACGTCGTACGAAGAAGTGGTCATCCAGCGCCACGTAAACGGTGGGTTTTGGCCCTACTCCTCTTCGACATCGTCGTCCATACTGTCGATGTCTGTGGATCCGTAATCGAGCATGTCGGTTAAGTCTTCGACAGTGGCAATGAAGTGGGCGGTGGGTGGGAAGCGAAATTATATGTCATCAGCCTCCAGTTCGAACCGCATATAATTCGTTTGTGAGTCCCCTGCTAAGGAGAGTGTTTTTAATGATTTTAGCACATCACCTAAAGGTGAGTGCCGGAAAATGTCCGGCGGAGCTGAATTCGATGATCGATGTATGATCAGGCTCGACGTACACGGACGCACGAGGTTCGGAACCTGTAGCCGGAAACGAGTTCGAGGCTCTGGTGGCATAGATTCCACCCGAGGGTGGGTCTGTGTGCGGCTCCAACGCCGCTGAGTATGCGGCTTCCGTGGCGGGGTTGAGCTTCCCGTCCTCGGATGGCGTGATCTGCTCCGGATCTATGGCCAGAGCAGTTACAGGCGCTATCTCCTGGGTGTGGTCCGATGACAGATTTAAGTCATGTTCATCGCGGTGGCAGGGAGCGGCTGCTGTGGGCTCGAATCCATCAAAGATCAAGTCTCTGCGGATATCAGCGACGTAGTTCAAGCTTCCAAATCTGACCTGATGGCCAGGGGCGTAGCCGTCGATCTGCCCTAGATGGCCAAGCGAGTTGGCCCGCAACACGAAGCCGCCGAATACGAAGATCTGTCCGGGGAGGAAGACTTCCCCCTGGACAGCATTGTTGTAGATGATTGATGGGGCCATCGAAACTCTTGAAGACGACGCAGCGGAACTCTCAATGAAAGCATCAATGTCGGTTTCAAAACCGGCGGATCTCAGGTAGGGGGTCCCGAACTGTGCGTCTAAGGTTGATGGTAACAGGAGACGGGGGACATGATGTTTACCCAGGTTCGTGCCTTCTGTATGGAGGTAATACCCTACTTCCTGCTTGATTGATCTTGATGAATATGAGTATTACAAGAGTTGATCTACCTCGAGATCATAATGGCAAAACCCCTAAAAGTCTAGCCTGTATGACTATGATTATGATCGTCTCTACGGACTAAGCCCTCTGGTTTATATAGACATCGGAGGGGACTAGGGTTATACAAAGTAGGTTACAGAGAAAGGAATCTTCAAATCAGGGCGCCAAGCTTGCCTTCCACGCCAAGGAGAGACCCATCCGGACACGGGAGAGAGACTTCGGTCTTGTAACTTCATAGCCCATCAGTCCGGCCCACGTACAATAGTCAGGACGCCCGAGGACCCCTTAATCCAGGACTCCCTCAGAGACCCTCAAGAAGGCGCTGGCCGAGGCCGAGGAGAGAGTTGCCAAGGAAAAAGCCTCCCGCAAAAATCCCGAGGCCAGGGTCGGTGAGGTCTAGCAAGAGCTCCAGGACGCCGTGAAGAATTGCGAGTCCTTGGAATGCAATATTGTGGATCAAAAGACCGAACTCGCCAAGGCTCGCCAAAATGCACAAGATGCCCGGTTTGGAGCCCAGGGAGCTCTCCAGGAGATTCAAGAGGCTAAGAAGATTGCGGCGGGTAAGGCCTTCATTATGCGGAACAAATATGTGAAGAAGAGGTATCTCTTACTAACCCAGATTTGGAGTTCTGCAGGAGCGTTTGCGGATTTGCCGCGCAGTGTTGCCGACACTGCGGAGTTCTTCCGAGCCGAAGAGGGGAGCTCGACGGAGAAGTTGTTCTAGTCGCAATACCTTGCGCCAGAACATCCGGTGCCCTTTAGCGACCAGCTAAAACAGCTGGTCGAACTGCATAGGGTGGCTAAATTAGCCATGAAGGATTTAACAATCTGGCTTTTGCCTTTCGAAGCTATACCCAGCAGCTACTTCAGGCTCGTGAAGCGGTTAGTCAATGCCTGACCCCGGCTTGACATCATCAAGCGGTCGGTCTGCTTTGAGGGTGGGCGGATGGCCTTCGCCCGCGTCAAGGTGTAGTGGGCGAAGATGAACACTGTCAAGCTCGCGACCGAAGGACCGCCCGCTGGCAAAGAGCACCACATGCCCGAGCGGTATTTTGAAGATGTCCTAGAGGGGTCCCGCATTGTGGCGGCGCAATGTGCAGAAGACATTATCTTCGAATGAATACATTTGTGTTGTCTTTGCCTTGTATGATGAAACAAGATCGTTATGTAATATAATGCTTGTTATTACTTATTTAAAATTTTACCTCCTGTGCGGCCGTTTTTATTGAATCTGAGAGTTAGCCAATCGTCGGCTTTAGCCCCCATGTAGGTAGTACGGGGGTGTTCGGGATAGAATCTATACACTCTTGATCATAAATTTGGTCCTTGAAGGAGGTGTTTAGCGCAATGAACTAGGCAATCGGACTATGTGGCCTTATCACCTTTACTTAGCCATAGGAGTTCAACAATAAAATGTAGGCGCAGCCCCTAGTTAGCATTTAATCCGGACTAGGGTGATGTAAACACCTGATCGGACTGAGGCTGATCCGTCGCATAATGCGGAAAAAATCGCAAAATATTTGTAACCTCCGAACAGCTGACCGGCTCACGCTGCATCATGATAGTCAGTTTTTGGCTTTCTCTACTGAGGTGCTCATCTGGATATTTGTAACCTCCGAACAGCTGACCTGCTCACGCTGCATCATGACAGTCATTTTTTGGCTTTCTCTACTGAGGTGCTCATCTGGATAAACCAGGACACAATCGCAGTATTTCTCCCTTTACTACCCTAGCCGATAGAGCGGAACGTAAGGTTGTAAGCACAGGAGTCGGGCAACCCAACTATTGATCAAAGACATGATTCGGAGCCAATGCATATAATGCTAAAATTCGGGGCGCTGAACTGTACTATAAAAGTGTTCGTACTTTGTTACCATGGATTGAGCGTAGTGAAGCCCCTGGCAAATTAAAGCGTATCAGAGTGTACGTGTGCGACCAATAAAAATAACGAAATAAAATGAAGTTTTAAGGTACTGCCACATGAGTTGGGCCGCAAACAATTTTCATTATAGTGATATTAGTACGTCAAGGCGTATTTTTACAAATAGTGCGAGAAGCACCCGGGCTATTTGACATGCCAGGATCAAGGGGGGAGCTTGCGTGTGGGTCCTGAAAACAGGTAGAATGACCGTCGAGGGTGACATCCAGAAATCCCCCCACGCGTCTGTGCTACTTGCCGCCTTGGTGTATCCGTCCTTCGAAAGGACTGATTATCAGACCGCTGTGAGGGGCCTATGGAAAAAGAAACCTGAAAAGGACAAAAAAGAAAAGTGAAAATATGTGTGTCCGGGGAAGGTCGAAGTCGTATTGTGGACCACAGTCTGGTTATTCCTCCGGCTCTGACCATCGTATTTTGAGTGCGTAGTTATGTACGCGCGGTACATATGCTGCCATTTGGTCAGGACTGAGATGGAGGCCGGATTGCTAGTCTGACTCCTGACGAGCCGGACAGTGCCCGGGAGCTTGGCCGCTTAATTAAAATTCTTCCTTAAAAGGCCGCTCTGTACTTCCGCTGCCAGGGCCGTGGTGTGTTCTTCAGTACGGAGGGAACGCTCCGTGTTTCCATTGACTGTTATGACGCCGCGTGGTTCGAGCATCTTGAGCTTGTGATAAGCATAGTGCGGCACTGCATTGAATCAAGCGAATGCGGTTCGTCCGAGCAGTGCGTGATAGCCACTGCGGAAGGGGACGGTATCGAAGATCAACTCTTCTCTTCTGAAGTTGTCCGGGGACCCGAAGACAACTTCCAGTGTGATTGAGCCCATACAACGGGCCTCTAAACCTGGTATGACTCCTTTAAAGGTAGTTTTGGTGGGCTTGATCTTTGATAGATCGATGCCCATTTTGCGCACTGTATCCTGATATAGCAGGTTAAGGCTGTTGCCCCCATCCATGAGGACTCGCGTCAGGTGGAATCCATCAATTATTGGGTCGAGGACCAGTGCGGCTGAACCGCCATGACGGATACTGGTCGGATGATCTCTGCGATCGAAAGTGATCGGGCATGACGACCATGGATTAAATTTTGGGGCGACTGGCTCTATCGCATAGACGTCCCTGAGCGCGCGCTTGCGCTCCCTCTTGGGGATATGGGTAGTGTATATCATGTTCACCATTTTGACCTGAAGGGGGAAACTTCTTTTGTCCCCCTGTGTTCGGTGCACGGGGCTCCTCGTCATCGTCCTCGCTTTGTGACCCCTTCTCCTTGTTCTTGGCATTTATCTTGCCGGCCTGTTTAAAAACCCAGCAACTCATGTTGGTGCGTTCGCTGGTTTGTCGGGGGTGCTGTGTATCTAGAATGGGCGATCGAGTATGTGGTCCAAGCTGGATGAGCCCGAATTGTTCCTTTTGAACGGCTTCTTCCGCTGGCCGGACTTGGAGCCAATGAATCCGGCGTTGACCGCCGTGTCGTCGGTATTATCACCGCTGTTTCGAAGCTTGTGTCTGTTGCGTCGGGGCTTGCCGTTGCTATTTCTGGCTACCAAAGTGCCAGGTTCGCTTGCATTGTTATTGCTATGGGCTAGCCACCTATCTTCGCCCGCGCAAAAGTGGGTCCTAAGCGCCTTGAGGGCTGCCATGGACTTTGGCTTTTCTTGGCCGAGGTGTCGGGCGAGCCATTTGTCCTGGATGCTATGTTTAAAGGCCGCTAGGGCTTCGGCATCCGGACAGTCGACGATCTGGTTCTTTTTGGTTAAGAACCTGGTCCAGGATTTCCTGGCTGACTCTCCGGGCTACTGAATTATGTGACTTAAGTCGTCGGCATCCGGAGGTCGGACATATGTGCCTTCGAAGTTGTCGAGGGAGGCTTCTTCCAAGTCCTCCCAGCTGCCAACGGAGTTTTCAGGCAGACTGTTGAGCCAGTACTGAGCAGGTCCTTTGAGTTTTAGTGGGAGGTATTTGATGGCATGGAGATCATCACCGCGGGCCATATGAATATGGAGAAGAAAATCCTCGATCCATACCGCGGGGTCTGTTGTCCCATCATATGATTCGATGTTTATGGGTTTAAACCCTTCTGTGAATTCGTGATCCATACCTCGTCCGTGAACCAAAGGGGGTTTGCGGCGCCTCTATATCGGGCCACGCCGCGACATAGCTCGCATGGAGTCCGTCTGCGTTCTCGGCCCGGGCGTGATTATGATTGTTGCGTCCTGCTAGGTAGCCATTGTCGCGTGTCGGGGCACGCCCCCACGATCAATAGATCGATCTATTCTGACCTGCTCTACTGTCCAAGTCCTGCCGCAGGTTAGTTATATGTCCCTGTACTGTTTTATCTCTGCCTTTACGGTGAGGTAGTATGGGCTGGTGTTTGGCTTGAGTTGCCGCTTTGTCCCGGCCACGTGGTGGTTGGTCAGCCGCATTGCGCGATGATGGTATGGGCTCCAGCGCCTCGTCATCACACCGAGGTAGCAATTTGTGCTTCGGATAACTTTTGTCTAGGCGCTCAAGGCCGTATTCTTCAGCTGTCAGGACATGAGTCCACCTATCCTTGAGCAGGTCTTGATCGGCTTGAAGCTGCTGCTGCTTCTTTTTCAGGCTCCTTGCAGTGGCTATTAGCCAGCGCTTGAAGTGCTCCTGCTCGAGAGGTTCCTCAGGCATGATAAAATCCTCATTGCCGAGGCTCACCTCATCCTCTGAGAGCGGAAGATAATTACTGTCCTCCGAGTCTTAATTTAGGGCCTGTTCATCAGGGCTAACTTTCCCGCCTTCCCGTTCGTCTTGTTCGTAAGTTGGCTCAATGGGGTCTTCATTGTCTTCAGCATCGTCCGGAGTGTTGTTTTCTCCTGTGCCAGTATTGCTGTCATTTCCACGACGGGACTTGGAGCGGCGCCGCTGACGTTGGTGCTTTGGCTGTATCTCAGGAGGTTTATACTCGACTGGGTCTTCCTTGTCGTCGCCGTTATTCTCTTTGGGTGTATACACCATGTACACGTCATATGAGGAAGTGGCCGTCCAGCGTCCGGTAAACGGCGGGTTTTGGGCCTCCTCTTCTCCGGCATCGTCGTCCATACCGTCGATGTCTTTGGAGCCGCAATCTAGCATGTTGGTTAAGTCCTCGACAGTGGCTATGAAGTGGGAGGTGGGTGGGAAGCAAAATTCTCCATCAACCCCTAGTTCGAACCGGATATAATTCGGCTGTGATTCCCCTGCTAAGGAGAGGGTTTTTAATGAGTTCAGCACATCACCTAAGGGTGAGTGCCGGAAGATGTCCGCGGCGCTGAATCTGACGACCGAAGCCTGATCGGGCTCGACGGACGCGGGCGTGCATGGTTCGGAATTTGTGGCCGGAGATGAAATCCGAGGTTCTAGTGATGCAGGTCACGCTCGAGTCTGGGTCTGTGTGCGGCTCCAGCGCCGCTCACTCTGCGGCTCCCGTGGCAGGGTTGAGCTTCCCGTCCTCGGATGGCGCAATCTTCTTCGGATCTAGGGCCGGAGATCTTACAGGTGCTATCTCCTGGGTATGGTCCGATGACAGATTTAAGTCATGTTCATCGCGGTGGCAGGGAGCAGCTGCCGTGGGCTCGAATCTGTCAGTCCGGGTATCAGCAACGTAGTTCAAGCTTCCAAACCAGACTTGATGGCCAGGGGCGTAGCTGTCGATCTGCTCTAGATGGCCAAGCGACTTGGCCCGCAGTGCGAAGCCGCTGAATATGAAGATCTGTCCGGGGAGAAAAACTTCCCCCTGGACAACATTGTTGTAGATGATTGACGGGGCCATCGAACTTCTTAAAGACGACGCAAGGGAACTCTCAATGAAAGCACTAATGTCGGTGTCGAAACTGGCGGATCGCGGGTAGGGGGTCCCGAACTGTGCGTCTAAGGTCGATGGTAATAGGAGACAGGGGACACGATGTTTAACCAGGTTCGGGCCCTCTCTATGGAGGTAATACCCTACTTCCTACTTGATTGATCTTGATGAATATGAGTATTACAATAGTTGATCTACCACGAGCTCGTAATGGCTAAAACCCTAGAAGTCTAGCATGTCTGATTATGATTGTCCCTATGGACTAAACCCTCCGGTTTATATAGACACCGGAGGGGACTAGGGTTGTACAAAGTCGGTTACAGAGAAAGGAATCTTCATATCCGGATGCAAAGCTTGCCTTCCACGCCCAGGAGAGTCCCATCCAGACACATGTGAGAGTCTTCGGTCTTGTATCTTCACAGCCCATTAGTCCGGCCCATGTCCAACAAGCCAGACGCCCGAGGACCCCTTAGTCCAGGACTCCCTCAACGAGATTCGGCCGGATCTGGGACCACCGGTGAGGAGAGAGATAGAGTGGACACTGTCATCTTGTTTTGATATGAAGAGGGTGGGAGAGCGAGATGCGAGAAACCCTATCAAACAAGAGGCTATATATACAATGCAGTAAAAAAATCTCTCCATAGCAGTGGTTTTAAATAGAACATGCGCGTTCCCGGAAAAAAGAAACAAAAACTGGCGGACAATTTTCTAACGTACCAAGAAAGAAAACTCGACCAAAAACACGCCCCCGCTTCCAGGTCGCGAGAGTCGTTGCGCACACACACACACACACACATAGACATAGACATGCATATCCGTGTTTACGTAAAATTCCATCTCCATCTCCAATCGTATTTGTCCAACTGGCACATTATTTACATTGTTAATTATATAGTCAGCAATATTAACGTACAACATCTCTTGTTTGCGGGCGTCGGGACCGCTGCCACGCCCGCTCCTGACTAATCTGAACCCTCTTCATCACCTGCGCGTGCTTCCCGCCCGAAACGGTCAGTGCCGCATTCAAGCCCGACCAGAGCGGACGCGACCTCTCACTGGCACCGACATTGAAGCGGCACGCCGGCCGAGAGAGCGTCGCCCGCGCCGCTTCCCGGTGCACGCGACTGCTCCGCATTCAAAGGCCGCAATAGCCGGCCACAACATGCATGTAAAAAGTACTTGGGAGTCCATGCTATAGCTAGATGTCCTCCCCCAACTCGTCAATCTCTTCCAATAGTGCTAGTACTCCATGGCGCGATCCATCGACAAGCAGGCGGGAAAGTTATCGCATACTCGGTTTGCGGTGAGTGGCATGCCAGGCGACCGTGTGGGGTGGAGCCGTGGAGGAGGGTAAGGCACGAATGCGACAGACGTGATTTAAATGTTGGTTTTGCTCGATGGCACAATCCAATGAAACAAAATGTTGGTTTCTCTCCGTTTCCATTTTTCTCCGGAAAAACGGAAACTTTCCACTCCATTTTTATTCCTACTCCAAGGTTGCCCCGTTACAACATTCCATCAAATACAAAGGAAAACTAACACGCATGCTGATGCATCTCAATGATTCACAGATCATAGCCAATATTTACTTCACCACTAAAGACAAAAGTTATGAGAGCATGTACAAAACAAAACTACTGATGGGGTCACTATGACTTAAACCTTAGACATGATTTAATTTCCTGGCTAGGTAGAACCTATCAAACGAAAGACGGCTGGCACCCTCGAATCATACGATGCTTTTGTGCAATTCCACTAAAATCGAGTTGAGCATCCCTGATGGCAAATATATTGAAGAAGTGCGATTAGAGTAATAGTACCGGCACTTGTTCATGAGACATAAACTCATCACAAATAGAAGCCGATAGAAGTAGAGAAATATCGACATGGAGATGGAGCTACATGGGGAGCTGCAGCAGTGGAGCAAGCCGGCTCCAAAAGGAAGATGAACCTGGGATGTCGGGCTGTAGCTAGAAGGGCGGTTGGGATGAGGCATCAGCCCATACCACGAGGACCCCCGATTGGGACGCACCGACTCTGGGTTTTCCCCCTCGCCGATGTCGACCGCATCTACGTAGAACATCGTTCCCTACCCCTAGCGGTGGGACCAGGCCGGATATGTGACCAGCGGTGTGGCCACCGTCGTTCTATGCTTGTGAAGAAGGCAACCCAAGCAAGCAGTCTTGTAGTTTAGGCTCCTGCTAGTGTATATATAGTGGTTTTCTTTTTCTCTCCATATCAACCATTTTACATTGCGTACATGTCATTGAAGAGTGAAATGATGGTTGCTTCTTCCGACTAACTTACTGTGTGATTTGACTACTCCATAGTGGCCCCTACACATACTCCCCCTACGTGTATGACCATTCCTGAGTCTCCCTTGTACTTATCTATATTTTCTTACATGACACGTGGACAGGATGAGCATAGAGGAATTTTGTTACTACACGTTGTTATGTAGTACTACTAGTAGTTACTCCCTCCTTTTAGTTCACTACTGGTACTCCCTCTGTCCTGGCTTATTGGTCCCCTTTGTACTCAATTCATGGGCTCATTTTCCTCAAGAAATTGTCTTTACCAATGTATTAATATTGGGAATGCATGCGTGAATAACGAATGATTAAACCTTGCATGCAAAATTTTGACAAAGCATTGACTTATGAACATGTGAATGTGAGGGACTACAACCGCGTGCATGCATGCAATAGTCACACGTACACATGGACGCAAAAACGCGCGCGATGCCCTAATGCATGCATGTCTGAGCACACGAGGAACACACACGGTCACGCTGAAGTGCTCAACCTACACGTGCATGCACACACATACTCAGCCAGGGTGAGCTAGTGACCGTATCAACATCGGAATATGTATATATTGAGCGCAATGACGGTATTATGAAGTCCATTGACCATATTTTTACAAATATACAGTGACAGAAATGTATTTATCTCGTTTGAAATTAAGCCATATTAACCGGAAAGGAGGCAGTATGGACTAGCATTACTTTGATGTGTCCCGTCAACTTGCCGAATTAGGAGAAGCTTGCAGGACGGGAGAAGCTTGTGCGCGGTGGCTCGCAGGACAAGGAGAAACTTTTGACTAATGCAAGATCTCCCTCGCTCAGGTGGTGGACGTGCAACAGTTAATTCGGTGTCAGATTGCCAGAAGCATACACTATACTAGTACTATTATTATTGGACTTCTCGAAGAGGCGAACAGCCAAGTGCAAAGTTTACTAGTACTAGTAGTACTGCTATAGAGGTATGTACTACTACTAGGAACCGGATGGAGGAGCGTCTGCACTCTTATTTTATTTTAAAATGTGATAAAGCAATCTTCAACACATTTGGTTCTCTTTGAGGGTTCTCGCATGTGATAATGGAAGTTGATTGCATGGAACACTCGCCACAATTCTCACTTAATTCTAGCTCATATCCTGTTACAAATAGGATCCCTCGGTAATATTTTTCTCTTTTTTTGTTATTCAGCATGTAAACTGGTGAACAAACCTTGCGGCGCGTCTTTGTGCGAACCATGCTTGCTGCACTTTGAATGTGCCCGAGAGCTGGCTGGATGAAACCCCTCGCTTCCTTCTTCTTCTTTTGCGTGGTACCTCACTTCCTAGTGACCAGTCTCTTGGATGATCGTCCTAAGAATGCTTATATATGAATAAAACTCTCTCATTTACCCGCAAAAAAGATTAAGTATTAACCGGAAAGGAGGGAGTATGGACTAACACTACTTTTTGTTGTGTCCCGTCAACTCGCAGAACGAGGAGAAGCTTGCAGGACAAGGTGAAGCTCTCTTATGCCCACTCCGTCTACGTCAAGCCTGGTGGCTCGCAGGACGAGGAGAAGCTTTTGACTAATGCAACCTACGCTCGCCCAGGCGGTGGACATGCAACAGTTCATTTGGTGTCAAATTGCCAGAGGCATACACTATAGTACCCAACATGAGGAGTACCATCATTGTTCGACTTCACGAAGAGGCAAAGAGCCAAGCGCAAGGTTTAGTAGTACGAGTAGTACTAGTAGTAGAACCGCATGGTGGAGCGTCTGTACTCTTATTTTATTTCAATCTCTGATAAAGTACACATTTATTCAGGAGAAGGGCGGAAAATGGCAGCCCAATAGTAGTATTAAAAAACATCGAACACGTAATGATGATATTGATCAATCATGCTCGAATATATCTTGGCCTCCATGCGAGCCCGCCTGTGTGTTCTCTCTCCTCGTGTCTCTCAAGGAATGGCGGGTTGGCCATTTTGCCGTCAATTGAGATCGGTTTGCTCACACTCCGGTCTGACATGCGAGTGATATGCCAAGAGGAAGTGCGTTGACCAACTGGCCATACGCGTACTTGGTTTTGCATCTTCATTCTACTCCTCCCTCCGTCACAGTTTACAGGGCGCGCTTCATTCTGATGCATTTCTTTCCATGCATTTCCACCACCAGAGAGACTATAGACGCGTTTGGTTTAAGGCTGAATTAATTAGGGCGTGGTAACCGCAATCGAGTCGACAATTCTCGATGTACTACGGAGTGGAGTAAGTGCATGCATGTGTGTACGCGTTATTTCCTCTAGTAATAGAAGCTGTGCTATAACTACCAATGCTATTTTTCGATCGCCGGTCGCCTTGGTCCGAGAGATTGTTTTTTTTAAGCCTGCTCTATTAATAGTGATGGATGGAGTAGTATGAGCGAATTCAAAGAAGAGTGTATTGATGGTTGCTTTTTCCGAGCAACATACAGTGGGAAAGGTGGGGCATATGATTTGGCTGCTCATTACTCACTATTAGTGCGGCGCAATGACCGGGCTGAGTCTCCCATGCGGTTGTTCACTACTCCCTCCGTTCTTAAATATACTCTGGAGTATTTGTCTTTCTAGAGATTTCAATGAGTGACTACATACGAAGCAAAATGAGTGAATCTACACTCTAAAATATGTCAATCTGAAATTTGTAAAAAGATAAATATTTAGGAATGGAGGAAGTATAATTTTGTGCATGGCACATGGACCTGGATGCTGAAGAGGCTTCTAGCAATGCTATCAAGCTTCTAGCAGTTGTTTACATAATTGACGTACTATACAAATAATTTTCCAGCGACATGAAATTGAACAATGCTCTGAGCTTTCAGCTTTTGTTTCGTGTGTCTTGCCATCCATGCTCTTTCAGAAACAATAAAAAACTAACTTCCTTGCTAATGCATCTCAATGATTAGCAGAGCAGAGCTAATATTTACATCACAACTGAAGACAAAGTTGTGAGAATGTGCTTAATTAAAATTGATCCATGCTTTCATTGGCAACATCGTCCCCCCAGCTCTGTCTAAATCAACAAGGCATGTTGGGAAAAAAAGTAGCTGTCTCGAGCATGCAATAGTCCGACCATTTTGTGCAGTTCCACTAAAATAGAGCTGAGCATCCCTGTTCCAAAGATATTAAGTTTGATTACAATAATGGAGGACTGCTGATGAAACAATAAACACACAAATAGAAGCCGGTCACCTTTGCAGTCTCTCATAAGACTAACTAGTTGGAGAAGATTAAGCAAATAGTTGGAGAAGATTAGGCTCGGAGTTGGATGAGTAGGATAGAGCAAAACCAATCTCCCTTTGTGCAGTGGCACTGAAATGTAGAGATGTTGCCCGTGTGAAATTTTAGTACAACTGCAAAAAACACTCTTAAGAAAAAAGTGATTTGTGCAGTTCACCGAACGGGTCGCAATAGCAACGAGGTGAAATGGATAGCCCTGTTTGCAAAAAAAGAGGTAGAAAGGAATTACTGGCCAATAACTGTTGATGACACATACGATGACAAAAAAGAAGCATATTTCCTTGTCCTAAGGGAAGATAACAACACGGTTGTGTTTGTCTAAAACGGTGTGAGGACGAGATTGCAATATGGAAAGTACGTCGGGCGAGCTACGTTTTGGGAAAAGAACAATGGAAGATCCACATGCAAGATTTTCCACATGCAGCGACGTGGGAAGACGGGCAGTGGAGCAAGGCCGGAGGGGATACCTGGGGGTCGTCGGGATGTAACTAGGTGAGAGGCGGCGGGCGGGATCTTCCCATACTGCGGCAGCGAGCAGGTGGCGTAGGCCCTACCGCGCCTGAGCTTGGTCAGAGAGAACGGCGGGTACCACAGATCGGGACGTGCTACCTTGGCGCTGTCGATCGAAGAAACGATGCACATCATCCATTTCCGCCGGCGGACGGGTTGCGGCCGGATCAGTGACCAACGGTGAGAGAGAGAGAGAGAGAGAGAGAGAGAGAGAGAGAGAGAGAGAGAGAGAGAGAGAGAGAGGCCACCGCCGCCTTGTGTGAGATACTCTGAAGAGAGACAAACCCAGGCAGGCAGGCTCCATTGTATATAGTGGAGCGGACTACCTTTTTCTCAATAAAAATCATTTTATATTCTGTGTACGTGCAATTGAGCGATATAACTTTAGTTAAAAATAACGCACCGACGCATCAGGTCGAACTTTGTTTTGTGCACGCGTGGTACACGACCTCCGTAGGTAAACAACCGCTACACGCGTTCAAATTAGCATGTGGGCTGCCATTTCGTACAGAAATGAGCTCCATCGTGTACCCGCGCGGGTCTGGCTGGGCACGAAGCGTGAGTACGTGCACCTATTATCTTCGTGTATGTACACCACCTATGTGGGGTTGTGTGAGAGAGATACAAACATAGAGAGATATAGTATGTGGGTTCGTGAGTGTTTTGGGGGGTGGAGTGAGAGATAAACAGGGAATATGTGTCGATGATATTTCAATAAAAAACTACAACATATCCAATGTGTGTGAAACAGAGGCTGGGATATATCATATATATAGAGGGGGCGATCCACGAGAAGAGAGTGGAGGTATCATCAGCGTGAGGTATCCAAAGAATCAAAGAGAGGGATGATGTGTCTGTGTGTGCGCGCGATCGATAAAGAGTGCCATTGAGTTTGTTTGTGCCCACGTCAAAGATATAGGGTGGCTGGCCTACTGGAACGTGAGAGGGGACAGGTGTAGTTTGTCTCTGTGGCATGGATACCTACCTACAACGCTCGACTATTAGTGTGTGTGGGGTGGGGGGCAGAGACCTAACTATAGAGGTACAATGACTGGTATATGTGTTGAGGAGGAGAGAGACCTACCTTATGTATTGAGGGAGATCGATCGGCATCCATGCATATGTGTAGGAGAGGAATAAGGTTGGGAGAGAGACAGAGCTAGAGTGTCGGTGGGGTTGATTGTGGAGCTGCTTCTCACAAATGGTGGTAGAGGCCTGCTAGACAAACGGAGGGCACGCCTCCAATATCAATAAGAGAGGGGATGCCTACCTGTCTGTGCACATGCGTGTGAGAGACGGGTCAAGAGGCATGCACAAATNGAGGGGATAGGTGCAGTTTGTCTCTATGGCATGGATACCTGCCTACAGCGCTCGACTATCAGTGTGTGGCGGGGGGAGGGGGGGGGTGGGGGAGACCTAATTAACAATAGAGGTACAATGGCTGGTATATGTGTGGAGGAGGAGAGAGGCCTACCTTATGTATTGAGGGAGATCGATCAGCATCCATGCATATGTGTAGGAGAGGAATTGGTTGGGAGAGAGACAAAGCTAGAGTGTTGGAGGGGGTGGTGGTGGCGTTGCTTCTAACAAATGGTGGGAGAGGCTTGCTAGACAAATGAAGGGCATGCCTGCAATATCAATAAGAGAGGGGATGGCTGCCTTTCTGTGCATGTGCGGGTGAGAGACGGGCCAGGAGGCATGCACGAATGATGAGGGGGGACGATATGGCTGTGGTAAGCAGACGTAACTACATGGGAAGATCAATCGTCCTTTGTCAGAGAAAGGAGAGACATAACTTGTGAGGTACGTCGATCGATGGGTGGGGGGAAATAATTAAAGTCGACCTAGGTATATGTAGGGAGATCGATCGATATACATGCATGTATGTGTTAGAAGCAAATAAGGCCCGGCGAGAAGGATAGAGAGATGGGGATGCATCTAGGAGGTGGTGCGAGAGGCATACTATATCGAGGGGGAACGAGTGTGCGAGTACGAGATTGATCAAAAGAGGGGTGGGAGTGAGGAATGGATGGTGAGAAGAGAAGAGGGAAATCTTGTGTTTGTCGTAGGCACACCTGGCTAGAGAGGTGTATCGATCGATAGTGTGTCGTAAAGAAGGAGCTTGGGGGCCTACACACACCATGGGTGAACGACCTAAAGTGAAAAGACGAATTTGCGCGATGGAGCTAGAGAATGCTGAGGAAGGGTGAGAGGGATGCGGGCGAGTGCATGCATGAGAGAAAGTTAGCGCTAGCTACAAAGATAAGAGGATTGTGTGGGTGTAAAAGACGAATAGAGGTCATAATTCATTATAAAAAAGTGAATTCGGATATTTGAAGATTTTATCATAGTGTTTTAAACCGACGCATGCGTGAATATATATAACGGTGATACACATGGTGTGGTTATGAACAGGTTATAATGCAATATAGGTGTGCCTGCCAACCTGCAATATTTTTTATCTCTACTCTTATAAAAACAGAGTTGTTGATGATGGTGTGCCTGCCATCCTACAATATAGGCCGTTCGATTTATATCTAAAGGATAGGAAGGAAACTATGACAATTTTGAAAGAAGATACCCACAACGCTCTCCATATTTGCAAATAAGGCCTCCCCTCGATCATCTTGATGTTCCTGGAACGCATGGTCATCTTGCTAGTACTACATATAATATATAGAACATTGATTATAATTTGGGCTAATGTGTGGCTTTGTGTGATAAACATGGTGTACGTATGGAACATGGTTTAGATTATGAATATATAGTTATTACATCAAATGTACTATTATTTGGAATCAACATCAAGTGTATTCAAAAAATTGAATTCGAGTTCATATAGTACACATAGTCCATATCTATCTCTATAGTAATCATGTGGTGTGTTGTTAAGGTAATACACGAATGATGATTGAAGTTGGCAACAATCATGATTGTAGATTCTTATTGAAATAGAGAAACGAATTCAAATTTAGTTTGAATTGCAGCAGTAGTATAGACATTTGGAATGCACTAAAATGTTGGTATGAGTAGGTTACATGCATTATACAGCAAACGAAAAAAATTAATTGGACATAACATGGATTCATACTCCCTCCTTCCATCTATATAGGGCCTATGCGTTTTCTAAGACCGCCTTTGACTATTGACAACATTAATAGTACATGACATGCACAATGTGAAAATTATATCATTGAAAGCTCCTTTCACACACGAATTTAATGGTGTGCTTTGTGTAAGTTGCATGTCATATATTATTGCTCTAATATTTGGTCAAAGTTAGCCTCGAAAAACGCATTAGGACATATATAGATGGAAGGAGGGAGTAGCTTTGAATAGCATTTGTATAGTAAAACGGGACAAGACTTTCTCTTTGTGTGGTGTGAATAGTTTTATTTTTTTCCTTTTTTCCCTTGAGGGAAGTGCGAAGTGATTTGGTACGTACAAGTACAAGATTACACGTTAAGCTTGTCCCTAAAATTCTACCCGCGCCTTGTTATATCCCGAAAATTCAGATATCGTGCTCCCATATCTGGCGCCTTCACAACCCGCGCCTTGCTATCTTGAAATTACAACACGCATGAAAACTCCCTCCAGCTGCCAAATCCCGACACGATAAATCCCCCTTCTAACCCTAAGCCGAAAGGGCCGCTAGTTCAAATCGGTGGGGGTACTTTTGTAGCACGCCCTACATTTTGGACAAGCGCGTCCCTAAGTCATGGTTCCCCCTCCCATCGCCTCCTTTTCACCATTCGAAATCCCGGGCCACCATGATTTCTCCGCTCCAGCCGCGAAACCCCACCCTCCTCCATCCACCACCTCAACACTACCCAACCGGAGCCTCTTCCCCGACAACATCATCCATCGCAACAGCTCGACGTCCCTCATCCACCTCCCCAGATGAGGATCCGTTATCCATCTCATCGTCCCGCTGGTTCAGCCGCCCAGTCCTCCATGTCCAAGGAGCTGCTCCAACGATCGCCGCTTAACCTGCTCCACCGGAACCACAACATCCTCACCGACTCCTCGGACGAAGCCGAGGCCTAGTTGGCGCCACGAAAGAGGTTGTACACTCATCGCATTTCACCTTCTCCTTAACTCGACCTCCCGGCGCTGACAGTGCTCCATCCCGCACCCCCATGGAGCGGCTACCTCGAAGCCGGCGCCGCAGGCGACATCTCCACGGCGGCTCTCCCCAGTGCGAGGCCCCTTCGGCGGTGGCGGCCATACCAGCCAGATCTACTGCTGTTGCTCCGGCTCTCGCTCGCTCGCTTGCGCTGCTGCTGCAGCTGCTCTCCCCCTCGCTCATGCTATTGCTCTGTTCTGATTTAGCTACACTTCAGTCGACTTAATCGACTTTTGGGTCAGTCAATTTTCAGGGGGTGGGGGGCTCGCCGAAGTTAAGGAAGAACCACTGCAGTGGGGAGCGGGGCTCACTGGAGAGGTACCCCATTATCTATCTTAGGGTTCAAGGTGGGGGCGGTGGTCGCCAACAGTGGGGGGCACGGTGGGGGGCGGTGGCGTGGGGATCGTCGGAGAAAAAGCTCGGCGCGGAGTGGGGGTGGCTAGAGGGCTGGCTGGGGTGGTGCAAGACGGGCGGTGGGGAGTTGTTTCGGGGCGGCGGGGCGGCGGCGGACCGGCAGTCGGGAGTTGTTTCGGGGCAGCGGCAGACCGGCGGTGGGGAGTTGTTTCGGGGCGGCGAGGCGGCACGGGGGCCGGCGGTGAGGCCGGTGCTGGCTGACGACTCAGGGGGGTGCAGGTTGAAGATGAACCGTAGGACCTCCCTAAACTACATGTGAAGTGCCTCTCTGCTACCATTGCGTTCAGTTTCGACAGTAACTTTCAAATTCCAAAGTAAATTTCAGTTTCGACAGTTAAGTTCAGAGTCAACGGTTTTTACCTCATCTGTTGTAGTCAGGTGGTTTTTGGTGATGTAAATTTTAGGAGCATAATTGGTTTGGTGCCAAAAATAGGCATGCCAATGTTTGGCATTGTGCCAAATATTCGCTACTACTTGGTTGGTTACCGAGTTGTCTTGCCTATCTCAAATAAAGTTGCCAATATTTGGCAAGTCTTGGTATTGCCAATATTTGGCAATTCCAACATTTGGCTAGCCAAATATTGGCAGCAAACCAACCATGCTCGTAAATCTACCACTTTTTGGTAATGTATTTTACATCATCAATAGGAGATGCTATTAGAATCCCACTTGAGATTAACGATGTCTGTCTTGTGCTGCTTCAGCCTTGACGTGTTACGACTCACCGGAGCTGCTCCAACGATGGAACTATCCATCACAACAGAGCAGTGTCGTGGACGCCGTCTACAGATTCCTTAGATCTTCCTCCACACCTCCGATAGCCACCTCTGCCTCAACTTCTTTAGCGACCAACCCAATGATGCTGAGGTCGACACGGCTACGGCAAAGAGGTTGTACACTTGTCGCATCACTTATTACTCTAAATTCATGTTGATCCATTAGGGCTATTTTGGTTCAACATAAAAACATAACAATAGGAAATTTTCCTATGGCACTCTACTATTCAATTATTCATGCATTTTATGGAAAGGAATGGAGCAAAACATCCACCTGGACATACTTTTTAAAATCCTATGCATGAATAAAATACCAAGTGCATTAGTGGCAGAATAACATTCTAAATGTACACGCTTTCATATGGTTTCACTTTATTTTGGCCATGTTTCTTTGCATTTCTCTCCTCCTCCAATTCATGTGAACGGAACACCCAAGTTGACAGAAATCCTGTGTTCACAAATGCTATGTTTTCCATGTGCATTCCTAACCTATTCCGGTGTTTTTCCTCCTATCCCTGCGTTTTTAGAATCATGCAAGCCAAATGAGCCCTTACAAAATTACTTTAGTTACAGGTAGGTGTCGAAGAAAACTTTGTGTGGTTTGTCCTGCTCCTGCCGTGATGTCATCCACCTCACCTGAGTTACTCCATGGACAAAAGCATCCACCAAACTAGACATCACGACTCCTGACCGTCTTTCATCGCCTTAGATCTCCTTCCCTGCCACCGGCACCCACCGCAAGGGCATTACCATCATCGACTCAGCAGATGAACCTGAGGAGTACACGGGTCCTCAAGAGAGGTCGCACTCTTTTGTTTCTGCTTATGTTATGCATTGCTTAATATTACGTGCTACATTATTGTTATTTTCCTGTTCACCTCTTGGACTCGAAGTCAGGTCCAAATTGATGTTCAAACTTGAGTTCTAAGTTAGTTGTGGGGCACATATCGAGGCAACAATGAATAGTATCTCTGTTTAATATCTGGTTCACCTAGGGTATGCCTATGTTGTTCATCTTGGGTGGGAAAAAATAGTAAAGCAATCATCATCTGTTTTTTATTAAATTAAAGCAATCATCAGCCTGTTATCATTATTTTTGGATCCATCCACTGGTTGTTACCATTACTCTAGATTTCTGCATGCTCTCCTTACATAATCTCACTATATTTTTTGTATGCATGTCAAATATTGTACACAGTCATGCTGAACATGTAGAGAAAAAGAGAAGAGTTTTGCGTAGCAATACAATGTCATGCAGACATCGCTCCATGGTGGGCTCAATGGCAAACACTCCCCCTCTCCATATTGTAATCCAGAGGAAGATATCTGTTCTGAGGCGGATTCAGACGCAGCTGACCACTCCTATTTAGCCCCCAAGGTGTTTGCTCTAACTTGGCATGATGATGTTAGTCATATCATGCATATGTTGCCTTGCAGTGCCTACTTTCGACATCATATATGTCATCTGCTTAATTTAGACATATTCTGTAATGCCACCTATTTAGTTTCAATATCATATATGGGAATTATGTAGTATCATGTCCTTTAGTCTCCAAAAATGCTGAAAAATTAGGACGACCTAAGCAATTTGTTTATTAGTCTTCTGCAAAAAGAATCAACTCAAAAGCATGCTTCTGTCAAAAATGAGAATTATTTTCCTGGGCGCAAAAGTTTCTGTTTTTCGGCAAGATCAAATCAACTCTCATCGTAGTCTATCCCAAAGGTCTTACTTGGCACAAACACTAATTAAAACACAAAACCACATCTAACCAGAGGCTATATGAATTGTCTAATGCAAAACAGAACCTAAAAAGGAAAAGAAAAACTAAAATTGGGTTGCCTCCCAACAAGGGCTATTGTTTAACGCCCTTAGCTAGGCATAAAACACGAATAGATCTATGTATTCTCATCTCCCCCTTTTGGAAAACAAAGAGAAAAATTCTTATCCATGGCATTTATCTTTCTATTTAGTGAAAGGACATGGCCATGAATAGTAGAAGAAAGATTAAGCACATTACGAAAATTTGCATCTAAACTAGCCTTCATCTCTTTGATTATTTCATTTTGATAGAGCCACATAATAGCAGTTGATTCAACACCCTTTTCCTTGGGGTTCTTAAATATGGTTTTCAGCTTCTCATAAGTGTCGACGGCATCCCCTCCAAGAAAACTATTTTCAAATATAGAATCCAAAACTTGCTTAAAAGAAGGAGGTAGGCCAATATAAAAGCTTTTTAAATATATCTCAATCTGATATTGGGGCACATAGCTAGCTCGAATCCTCAACGACCTATCCCAAGCATCTTTCTAAGATTCATCAAGCAAATAACGAAAAATTCCGGGATCATCTTCATAAAAATTGAAATCTTCCTTAACCACCTCGGTAAATATTTCCATAGCATCATTGTTTATGAGCTTAGAAAGGACAGAGGGGTCATCCAAAGCACTAAAACCTGGGAGAAAACCCTTAGCCCTTCTAGAGTCGGCCATGGAGGTAGAGACGAATGGAAGAGAAGCGAAAAAAGGCAAATCTTTATGAAAATCGTTTTAGAAGTGGGGGAGAGGAAAACGAGAGGCGAATGGCAAATAATGTAATGCGAGAGATGAGAGTTTATGTTGGGTACTTGGTATGTCTTGACTTGGCGTAGATCGGTAATGGCGCCTGAAATTGGCAAGGTGACGGGAGACAAATCTTGACTTTACTTGGCATAAATCTCCCCGGCAACGGTGCCAGAAATTCTTCCTGCTACTTCTTGAGCTTGTGTTGGTTTTTTCTCTTGAAGAGGAAAGGGTGATGCAGAAAACTAGAGTAAGTATTTCCCTCGCTTTGTGAACCAAGGTATCAATCTAGAAGGAGACAATGAACAAGTCACCGAATACCTGCACAAACAATCAAAAACTTGCACCCAACGCGATAAAGGGGTTGTCAATCCCTTCACGGTTATTTGCAAAAGTGAGATCTGATAGAGATAGATAAAAGGTACAGTAAATTTTATGGTATTTTTTATTTATAGATTGGAAAGTAAAAGATTGCAAAGGAAGTAAATCGGAAACTAATATTGTAGATCGGAAAGTTATATGATGGGAAATAGAAGATTATACGATGGAAAATAGACTCGGGGCCCATAGATTTCACTAGAGGCTTCTCTCAAGATAGAAAATATTATGGTGGGTGAAAAAATTACTACCGACCAATATAAAGAAAAGCGGAAAGTTATGACAATATCTAAGGCAATGATCATGAATATAGGCATCGCGTCCGTGTCAAGTAGACGAAGACGAAAGAGGGGATGCCTTCCGGGACATCCCCAAGCTTAGGCTCTTGGTTATCATTTAATATTACTTTGGGGTGCCTTGGGCATCCCCAAGCTTAGGCTCTTGCCACTCCTTATTCCATAATCCATCAAATCCTTACCCGAAACTTGAATACTTCACAACACAAAACTCAACAGAAAATCTCATAAGCTCCGTTAGTATAAGAAAATAAATCACCACTTTTGCTACTGTTGTGAACTTATTCTCTATTTATATTGGTGTAATATCTATAGTATTCCAAATTTTCCATGGTTCATACCCCCCGATACTAGCCATAGATTCAACAATATAAGCAAACAACACATAGAAAACAGAATCTGTCAAAAATAGAAGAGTCTGTAGCAATATGGATATTTCGAATACTTCTATAACTCCAAAAATTCTAAAAAATTATGACGACCTAAGAAATTTGTTTATTACTCCCTTCATAAACTAATATAACAGCGTTTATAATACTAAAATAGTGATCTAAACACTCTTATATTAGTTTACAGAGGGAGTACTCTTCTGAAAAAAGAATCAACTCAAAAGCACACTTCTTTAAAATGAGAATTATATTCCTAGGCGCAAAAGTTTATGTTTTTCGGCAAGATCAAATCAACTATCACCGTAATCTATCTCAAAGGTCTTACTTGGCACAAACACTAATTAAAACACAAAACCACATATAACCAGAGGCTAGATGAATTATTTAATGCAAAACAGAACCTAAAAAGCAAAAGCAAAACTAAAATAGGGTTGCCTCCCAACAAGCGCTATTGTTTAACGCCCTTAGCTAGGCATCAAACACGAATAGATCTAGGTATTCTCATCTCCCCCTTTTGGGAAACAAAGAGAAAATTCTTATCCATGGCATTTATCTTTCTATTTTGTGAAGGCACATGGCCATTAATAGTAGAAGAAAGATTAAGCACATTACAAAAATTTGCATATAAACTAGGCTTCATCTCTTCAATTATTTCATTTTGATAGCAATACATAATAGTAGTTGATTCAACACCCTTTTCCTTGGGGTGCCAAAATATGGTTTTCATGTTCTCATAAGTGTCGACGGCATCCCCTCCAAGAAAACTATTTTCAAATATAGAATCCAAAACTTGCTTAAAAGAAGGAGGTAAGCCAATATAAAAGATTTTTAAATATAGCTCAATATGATATTGGGGCGCATAGCTAGCTTGAATCCTCAACAGCCTATCCCAAGCATCTTTCTAAGATTCATCAAGCAAATAATGAAAAATTCCGGGATCATCTTCATAAAAAAATGAAATCTTCCTTAAGCACCGCGGTAAATATTTCCATAGCATCATTGTTTATGAGCTTAGAAAGGACGGAGGGGTCATCCAAAGCACTAAAACCTGGGAGAAAACCATTAGCCCTTCTATAGTTGGCCATGGAGGTAGAGACGAATGAAAGAGAAGCGAAAAAAGGCAAATCTTTTCGAAAATCATTTTAGAAGTGGGGGAGAGGAAAACGTGAGGCTAATGAAAAATAATGTAATGCGAGAGATGCGAGTTTATGTTGGGTACTTGGTATGTCTTGACTTGGTGTAGATCTCCTCGGCAAGAGCGCCAGAAATTGGCAAGTTGACGGGAGACAAATCTTGACTTGACTTGGTGTAAATCTCCCCGGCAACAGCACCAGGAATTCTTCCTGCTACTTCTTGAGCTTGTGTTGGTTTTTTCCCTTGAAGAGGAAAGGGTGATGCAGAAAACTAGAGTAAGTATTTCCCTCAGTTTGATAACCAAGGTATCAATCTAGATGGAGACAACAAACAAGTCACCTAATACCTACACAAACAATCAACAACTTGCACCCAACTCAATAAAGGGGTTGCCAATCCCTTCACGGTTATTTGCAAAAGTGAGATCTGATAGAGATAGATAAACGGTAAAGTTAATATTTTGGTATTTTTAGTTTATAGATCAGAAAGTAAAAGATTGCAAAGGAAGCAAATCGGAAACTAATATTTTAGATTGGAAACTTATATGATGGAAAATAGAAGATTATACGATGGAAAATAGACCCGGGGGTCATACGTTTCGCTAGAGGCTTCTCTCAAGATAGAAAATATTACGATGATTGAAAAATTACTGCCGAGAAATTGATAGAAAAGCGCAAAGTTATGACGATATCTAAGGCAATGATCATGAATATAGGCATCACGTCTGTGTCAAGTAGACCGACTCCTGCCTGCATCTACTACTATTAGTCCACATATCGACCGACTCGTACCTGCATCTAGAGTATTAAGTTCAAAGAACAGAGTAACACATTAAGTAAGATGACATGATGTAGCAGGATAAATTCAAGCAATATGAAAAAAACCCCATCTTGTTATCCTCGATGGCAACAATTCAAAACGTGTCGGTTCCCCTTCTTTCAATGGGATCAAGCACCGCAAGAATGAACCCAAAGCTAAGCACTTCTCTCGTTGCAAGAAAAACCAATCTAGTTCGCCAAACCAAATCAATAGTTCAAAGAGCTTGCAAAGATATCAAATCATGCATATAAGAATTTAGAGAAGATTGAAATAATATTCGTAGATAAGCTGATTATAAATCCACAATTCGTCGGATCTTGGCAGACACACCGAAAAAAGGTATTACATCGCATAGATCTCCAAGAACATGGAGGAGAACATGGTATCGAGAATCAAAGAGATAGACCCGTAGGTCTAAGGTAAACTACTCATGCTTCATAGGAGAGGCAATGGTGTTGATGTAGAAGCCCTCCGTGATCGAATCCCCCTCCGGCAGAATGCCGGAAAAGGCCCCTAGATGGGATCTGATGTGTACAGAAGGTTGCGGCGGTGGAAAAGTGTTTCCATGGCTCTCCTGATTGGTTTTGGAATATTTGAGAATATATAGGCGGAAGAAATAGGTTGGTGGAGTCACGAGGGGCCCACTAGGGTGGGGGTGTGCCCTACCCCCTNGATTGAAATAATATTCGTAGATAAGCTGATTATAAATCCACAATTCGTCGGATCTTGGCAGACACACCGAAAAAAGGTATTACATCGCATAGATCTCCAAGAACATGGAGGAGAACATGGTATCGAGAATCAAAGAGATAGACCCGTAGGTCTAAGGTAAACTACTCATGCTTCATAGGAGAGGCAATGGTGTTGATGTAGAAGCCCTCCGTGATCGAATCCCCCTCCGGCAGAATGCCGGAAAAGGCCCCTAGATGGGATCTGATGTGTACAGAAGGTTGCGGCGGTGGAAAAGTGTTTCCATGGCTCTCCTGATTGGTTTTGGAATATTTGAGAATATATAGGCGGAAGAAATAGGTTGGTGGAGTCACGAGGGGCCCACTAGGGTGGGGGTGTGCCCTACCCCCTGGGCGCGTCCTCTGTCCTTGTGGCTGCCTCATGGCTTCCCTGACTTGCACTTCAAGTCCTCTGGGTGTCTTCTGGTCCAAGAAAAATCACCACGGAAGTTTCATTCCGTTTGCACTCCGTTTGGTATTCCTTTTCTGCGAAACTCTAAAACAAGGAAAAATAGAAACTGGCATTGGGCTCTAGGTTAATATGTTAGTCCCAAAATATCATAAAATAGAATATTAGTGCATATAAAACATCCAAAACAAATAATACAATAGCATGGAACAATAAAAAATTATATATACGTTGGGGACGTACCAAGCATGCCCAAGCTTAATTCTTGCTCGTCCTTGATTAGGTAAATGATATTTTTTTATGTGGAATGCTACCTAACATATTTATCCATTTAATTTCTTTTATTGTGGCATGAATGTTCAGATCCATATGATTCAAAACAAAAGTTTAATATTGACATAAAAACAATAATACTTCAAGCATACTAACAAGGCAATTAAGTCTTCTCAAAATAACATGGCCAAAGAAAGCTTATCCCTACAAAATCATATAGTATGGCTATACTCCATCTTCATCACACAAATATTCAAATCATGCACAACCCCGATGACAAGCCAAGCAATACTTTTGACGTTCTCAAACTTTCTCAACTTTCACACAATACATGAGCGTGAGCCATGGATATACCACTATTGGTGGAATAGACGATGGTTGTGGAGAAGACAAAAAGAAGGAGATAGTCTCACATCAACTAGGCGTATCAACGGGCTATGGAGATGCCCATTAGTAGACATCAATGTGAGTGAGTAGGGATTGCCATGCAATGGATGCACTATAGCTATGACACTACTAGGGAAAACATTATACAGAGAATCTTACTAGTAGCGATGGCTAAAAACAGGCGCTACTCCTAATTACTAGTAGCGCGGGTTATAAACCCACGCTACTACTAATTTGATAGTAGTATCGCGGGTTTTTAACCCTCGCTACTACTAAGTGATTTCCACCGTGCCTTTCGGGACCAGCCGTAGTACTAGCGCGGGTTATAAACCCACGCTACTACTAAGTTCATAGTAGTAGCGCGGGGTTTTAACCCTCGCTACTACTAAGCAGTCTCTACCGTGCCCCCCGGGACATGCCATAGTAGTAGCGAGGGGTATGAACCCGCGCTACTACTAAGTTGATAGTAGTAGCACGGGTTTATACCCCATGCTACTACTAAGTACAAGGTAGGTGAAATCTCCATATCCTCAGTCGAATCCCTCCTCTCTCCCTCACTCTCCCCCCTCTCTCCATAGGCTCTCCCATTCCGCTTCTCCCTCCCACACACGATTCCGTTCCTCATCCACCACCACCGCCGGCCTCGCACCTCATGCCTCCCCCAAATCCGGGGACCTCCACACCCACCGCAGCCCCCTCCCCCTCCTTCCTCCTCCTTCTCTGATGTTGGAAGGAGAGGCAGATCCAGCAGAGCGCCATCCATGGCCGCGGCCAGATCCGCCATGGACACAACCACAGGTGTGTTGTTCTTCCTACTCCTCTCCCTCTCTCTCTCGCTCTCTCTCTCTCTCTCCCTGTCTCTCTCTCTCTTCATCTTCCAGATCGAGCAGAGCGCCATCCATGGCGTCATCTAGGGTTTTGGCTCCAACTCCGGCGACCATCGGTGAGTTGTTGCACCTACTCCTCTCTATCTTTCTCTTCCTCTTCTAATTCGTGTCTCTTTTTGTAGCAGCAGCAAAGGAGAGGTGTATCACCATGGACGACTTCATCCCCTCTAGGATCAACATCGACCATGGATGAAGAGGATGATGACGCCTAGCTAGCAGCAGCCATGGCTGGATTTTTTTAAATTCCTAATTAGTTAGCAGTAGAGAGGGTACAGACCCACGCTACTAGTAGTTAGTAGTAGCGCGGGTTGTATCCACGCTACTACTAACGGACGTAGTAGTAGCGCGGGTGGCACCCGCGCTACTACTACTAGTTAGCTATAGCGCCTTATCAGTAGCGCGGGCACCCGCGCTACTAATGTACCTAAAACCCGCGCTGCTGCTAGGCTTTTCCCTAGTAGTGTGAGTTTATGAAAGCTCAAAAAATAAACTAAGTGGGTGTGCATCCAACTTGCTTGCTCACGAAGACCTAGGGCAATTTGAGGAAGCCCGTCATTGGAATATACAAGCCAAGTTCTATAATGAAACCTTTCCACTAGTATATGAAACTGACAATATAGGAGACTCTCTATCATGAAGATCATGGTGCTACTTTGAAGCACAAGTGTGGTAAAACGATAGTAGCATTGCCCCTTCTCTCTTTTCTCTCATTTTTTTTATTTGGGTCTTCTCTCATTTTTTGGCCTCTTTTTTTACTCGTCCGGAGTCTCGTGCCGACTTGTGGGGGAATCATAGTCTCCATCATCCTTTCCTCACGTGGGACAATGCTCGAATAATGAAGATCATCACACTTCTATTTACTTACAACTCAAGAATTACAACTTGATACTTAGAAAAAAATATGATTCTATGTGAATGCCTCCGTCTGTGTACCGGGATGTTCATTGAATCAAGAGTGACATGTATGAAAGAATTATGAACGGCGGCTTTACCACGAATATGATGTCAAGTACATGATCATGCATAACAATATGACAATGACGGAGCGTGTCATGATAAACAAAACGGTGGAAAGTTGGATGGCAATATATCTCGGGATGGCTATGGAAATGCCATAATAGGTAGGTATGGTGGCTATTCTGAGGAAGGTATATGGTGGGTTTATGGTACCGGTGGAAGTTGCGCGGCACAAGAGAGGCTAGAAATGGTGGAAGGGTGAGAGTGCATACAATCCATGGACTCAACATTAGTCATAAAGAACTCATATACTTATTGCAAAAATCTATTAGTTATCGAAATGAAGTACTAAGCGCATGCTCCTATGGGGATAGATTGGTAGGAAAAGACCATCGCTCGTCCCCGACCGCCACTCATAAGGAAGACAATCAATAAATAAGTAATGCTCCGACTTCAACACAAAACGGTTCACCATACGTGCATGCTACGGGAATCACAAACTTCACCACAAGTTTTTCTCAAATTCACAATTACTCACTAGCATGACTCTAATATCACCATATTCATACCTCAAAACAATCATAAGGAATCAAACTTCTCATAGTATTCAATGCACTTTATATAAAAGTTTTTATTATATCCCTCTTGGATGACTATCATATTAGGACTAAATTTATAACCAAAGAAAATTATGATGCTCTTTAGAGACTCTCAAAATAATATAAGGGAAGCACGAGAGTTCATCAATCTATAAAATAAAACCACTGACGTGCTCTAAAAGATATGAGTGAAGCACTAGAGCAATAATGCCTAGCTCAAAAGATATAAGTGAAGCACATAGAGTATTCTAATAAATCACGATTCATGTGTGTCTCTCTCAAAATGTGTGTACAACAAGGATAATTGTGGCAAACTAAAAAGCAAAGACTCAAATCGTACAATACGATCCAAGCAAAACACATATCATGTGGTGAATAAAAATATAGCCTCAAGTAAAGTTACCGATAGACGAAGACTGTCGGAGTAATGGGCCACGGGTAGGCGAACCCGAGCCCCTGGACCTTTCAAAATATCAGGGCAGACTGCGCCCCTCAAGACCCCAAGACGAAGAGCCGCCTTCTGAGAGTCGGCGACAGAGTCGCCGACTGCCCCTCCCAGTCGAGTCCCAGAGACGGCCTCAAGACAAGCCGACTCCAAGCCAGGGACTTCCGATGAAGCCGGCTACGGGGAGTCGGCCCGCGACTCCATCCACCTCCTGCCTGGGCGACTACGAGCGGGATGGTATAAAGCCGCCTCGCGGCCCGTCCCTGCCCCGCTCATAAAGAGCTGGCATGGCCACAGGGCGCCGTACCGACGGAGATCTCCGTCCGGCGCGGCACTGTTGCCACGCCGGCCCTAACGTCAGCCCGTGGGCAGATTCCTGTACCCACGATGGTCTGTCTGTACGACCCGAAGACGGCGGGACCCGCCTGTCGATGGGAGTACTGAAGACGGCGAGAGCGCCCCAAAGACGGACCCGCTGGGAGTCGGCCTCCGAGAGTCGGCCGGCCCCTCCCACGGGCTCCATGCGCCATTAACCAGACAAGATAGGGAATGGCAACAGTGATCGCCCGCCAGGCGGCGGCACTGTTGCCATTACCCCGCGACCAAGCTCGCGTCATTAGAAGAGCGGCTACAGTAACCCGCAGCCGGCAAGACCTGCCTGCGGCGGACACGGGCCGATGGCCCCATGCTGGACCGTCGGCGGGGCCCACTAGTCGGCGGGTCCCAGAAGTCGGCAGAGAAGACGGCGACTTAAGACACTGACGGCTGGGACCTGCGCCCAGCCGGATTACCATTGTACTCCCGGGGGGTAGGCCTATATAAACCCCCCGGGGCACCCATGCTATGGGTTGGAACCTAGTAGTTTGACACACACATAGAGGGAACAGGAGAGGTAGCCGTGCCCTTCTCCTTCCTCACCCGGAACAGCTCAAGGAGCAACTTGTACTCACTTTGCCATAGTGATCATGCGGAGACCCCGCAGAGCAGCAGTAGGGGTGTTATCTCCTCGGAGAGCCCTGAAGCTGGGTAAGATTCGTCGGCGTGCATGCCTTCGCCTCATCCCGTTTCCAGGCACCGGCGACGTTCTACTCGCCCCCTCCATGATAAGCCATCCGTTGGCATATGTCGCACCCAACCCCCGACATTTGGCGCCCACCTTGGGGCTAGGTGCACCGTTGTCCGGAGACCTGCTCTGGACGGGAACCTTCTTCCTCCCTGGCGAGCGCAGCCAGCCCGGCACGCCAGACGGAGTCTGCGCCGACGCGCTTCATGGCGCTGAGGTCGCCTGCGCGGCGAGCTGCCTCGCCGAACTTGTCTGCGAGGTTCGCCTCTCCGATGAGCCTGCACCCGACGCAGGCACGGACGGCCCCGAGAGCCTCCTCGAGCAGCTCCACGTCGCCGGCGAGCCTGCCGCTGACCTGGAGTCCGTAGGCTCCACCGACCCGATGCTGGTCGACTTCGACACCGCGTCGCTCGACGCGTTCCCCACCAACGTGGTGGTCTACGACGAGCCGCTCCCTCGCGCGGAGAGCGGCGGAAGCACCATCATGGAGGTGCTCGTCATCGGTCACAGCGAGCCTTCCGGCGAGGGAGCTCGTGACCCTCTCGACGCGGTTCCGCAAGACCGGACCGCGCCCATTCCGGAAGACGCCGACGCTGGGACGCTGGAAGCGCGCCGCCTCCAGCTCCTCGTGGGTGCACAGAAGCTGGCAAGCATGAGACGCTTGTCAGGAGCCTACCAGCGCGAGATGGATCGCGCCATGGGCGGCTCGCCGGCTCCGACTGGGCCTAGCCGCCTAGGCGCGGTCCAGCAGCGCGGCGTAGCCATCGCCAGTCTGTTTGGGGCCAATCGCCCCATATACACCACGCCCGCGTAGAACATCCGCGCCGCCCAGGAGGCAGCAGACGAGCTGGATAACTTCGAGGGCGAGGAGTGCCGCCTGATGACGGAGCGAGTCCAGCAGCTCCTCGACGCGGCTGCTGCGCAAGACGAAGCCGACTGCCGCATGGAGGCGCCGTGACGACAACACGGCGACTTGCCTCCCCGCCGAGATCAAGGCACGACGTCTCGGACGCCGACTGGCGGCGTCCGGGGAAGAAAAAACAAGGATCCGGCTTCCAGCCATAGCTGGACTCACATCTCCATCGAGCGCGACGAAGACGGCCGCCCGAGAGCAGTGGAGCGGCGGGACGACTATCTGCCTCCTCTTCCCCGCAGAGAAAGGCGAGTCTCCCTGCCACCCGTCGAGCATCCGACTCTCGGCGACCGCCTTGGCCGCCGAGAGGGAGTCGGAGAAAACGACGCCCGCCACCGGATCGTGCGACTCCACCGATCCCTGGCGCTGGAAGAAGAAGACGAGTTGGGCCCACCCTGTTTCGGACCTCGCATCCGAGACGAGCCTTTCCCCAGAGGATTCACATTCCCCCGAGATACACGCAAATACACCGGCTCCGTGAAGCCGGAGGACTGGCTAGTGGACTACTCCACGGCCGTCAGCATAGCGAACGGCAACAAGCGCGTTGCCGTAAAGTATGTTCCCCTCATGCTCCAGGGCACGGCCCGGACATGGTTGAACAGCTTGAAGCCCTGCAGCATCAACAGCTGGGTCGACTTCATCGAGGCCTTCGTCCGCAACTTCACGAGCACATACAAGCGACCTCCCAAGCCTCGCCAGCTTTCCTTGTGCGTGCAAGGCCCCAACGAGTCTACTCGCGACTACCTCACGCGCTGGGCCGAGCTCCGGAACTCCTGCGAGGGAGTGCATGAGGTGCAGGCAATCGAGTACTTCACCGCCGGGTGCAGAGAAGGCACCCTCCTCAAGCACAAGCTCCTTTGCGACGAGCCGGAGACCCTCGACGAGCTGCTGATCATAGCAGACAAGTACGCCACAGCCGACTGCTCCATGAAGTCGGAGATCGAAGTCAGTGCGACTGGCAAGGTGGCTCCTCAGGCTCCCAGAACTCCGGCTGGCGACACCAGTCGGCGGCAGCAGCAGAATGATCACAAGCGCAAGGCCCCGCAGCCGGCTTCCAACAGCCGGCAGGTGGCGACAGTCGAACACCAACAGCCAGAGGGGCAGCCTCCTGCCAAGCGGCAGAAAGGCGGCAAGTCCAACTGGTTGCCGGCCTTCTCTTACGAGCAGACTCTAGATGGACCCTACAAGTTCCATAGCGGCGCGAAGCCGTTGAACCACACCACCCGGAAGTGCCACTGGCTCACCAGGATCGCCAAGGGAGACGACCTTGTCCCTCCTCCGCCTGCTGGGCCGCCGTCTCCACCACCGCCCCAGCAGCCGGCTGTTAGGCCAGTCGGCGCAGTACAAGACGAGTACCCAGAAGAGCATGGTACCTATGTAGTGTTCACCAGCGTGGCCGACGATCGCCGCAGCAGGCGGCAGCAACAGCAAGAAGTGAATGCAGTAGCATCAGATACCCAGAATTCATGCACTGGTCTGAGAAACCTATCAGTTGGAGCCGAGCTGATCACCCAGAGGTGATGCCGAATCCGGGCTCCTACGCCCTGGTCTTGGGAGCCACCCTTGCCGCGGATAGGCGGGCCGCTCGCTTCTCGCGAGTGCTGATAGACGGAGGCAGCAGCATCAACATCCTGTACAAGGATACAATGGAGAAGTTAGGAATCAAGCAAAGACAGCTTTAGCACAACCGGACTGTGTTCCACAGAATTGTACCAAGCCTTTCCTGCTCACCGATCGGCAAGATCCTGATAGACGTCCTCTTTGGGGACAAAGATCACTTTCGCCGAGAGCCAGTCTGGTTCGAAGTGGTGGACCTCGAAAGCCCCTACCATGCTCTGCTTGGCCGACCTGCTCTGGCCAAGTTCATGGCGGTCCCCCACTACGCCTACCTCAAGATGAAGATGCCGAGTACCAAGGGGATTCTGACCGTAGCCGGCGACTACAGAAAGTCGTCCGCCTATGCAGCTGAAAGCAGTCGGCTGGCCGAGTCCCTGGTGATCGCAGCTGAGAAGCGGCTCCTTGATCGAGTTGTGGCGATGGCCGGCAAGCAGCCAGAGATGTCGCCCGACCCCAAGGAGTCAGAAGCTGAGGGCTCTTTCAAGCCGGCCAAAGAGACCAAGAAGATACCCTTGCACCCAGAGCACCCGGAGAGATACGCTGTCGTAGGTGCAAACCTCGACAGCAAATAGGAAGGCGAGCTCGTCGATTTCCTCCATGAGAATCGGGACATTTTCGCATGGTCCCCTAAAGACATGCCAAGTGTACCGACGGAATTCGCCGAGCACAAGTTACATGTCCGATCTGATGTGAAACCCGTCAGGCAGCCCTTGCACCGCCTGTCAGAAGAGAAAAGAAGAGTTGTTGGAGAAGAGATATCCCGGCTCCTTGCAGCCGGTTTCATCATGGAAGTGTTCTTTCCAGAGTGGTTAGCGAACCCGGTCTTGGTACTAAAGAAGAACAAGCAGTGGCGGATGTGTATTGACTACACAAGCCTCAACAAAGCCTGCCCCAAGGACCCGTTCGCTTTGCCAAGGATTGATCAGGTGATAGATTTCATAGCCGGATGCGAGCTGTTGAGCTTCTTAGATGCATATTCAGGATACCACCAGATCAAGCTAAACCCGGCCGAAAGATTCAAGACCGCCTTCATCACGCCGTTTGGAGCCTTCTGCTACCTGACCATGACGTCCGGCTTCAGGAATGACGGCGCCACCTTTCAGCGTTGCATGCAGAAGTGCCTCCTCAAGCAGCTCGGCAGAAACGCCCACGTTTACGTGGACGACGTGGTGGTGAAGACGTAGAAGCGAGGAACGCTGTTGGAAGACCTCAAGGAGACCTTTGAAAATCTGCGCCGATTCCAGATCAAGCTCAACCCAGAGAAGTGTGTCTTCGGAGTACCAGCCGGCCAGCTCCTTGGTTTCCTGGTATCTGAACGCGGCATAGAGTGCAACCCTGTGAAGATCAAGGCAATCGAAAGGATGGAAGTACCCCGCCGACTGCTACATGTGCAAAAGTTCACCGGCTGCTTGGTGTCCATCAACCGATTCATCAGTCGGCTGGGCGAGAAAGCTCTTCCTCTGTACCAGCTCATGAAGAAGACCACCTTCTTCGAATGGAACTCCAAGGCGGACGAAGCTTTTATCCAGTTGAAGAAAATGCTGGCTACTCCCCCAGTGCTGGCGGCTCCGACTCCAAAGGAGCCCATGCTCCTGTATATTGCCGCCACCAGCAGGGTAGTCAGCACAGTTATTGTAGTTGAACACAAGGAGGAAGGCAAGGCGCTACCTATCCAGAGACCAGTATATTACCTGAGCGAGGTACTGTCAACCTCCAAGCAGAACTACCCCCACTACCAGAAGATGTGTTACCGCATGCACTTTGCCGCCAAGAAGTTGAAGCCTTACTTTCAAGAGCATCCAATCACCGTGGTTTGCACGGCCCCACTAGCAGAGATCATCGGAAGCCGAGATGCTTCTGGCCGATTGGCCAAATGGGCCATAGAGTTGGCCCCCTACACCATCTACTACCAGCCCCGCACCGGCATCAAGTCACAAGCACTGGCCGACTTCTTCATCGACTGGGCCGAGACCCAGTACCTGCCACCAGCGCCCGACTCCACCCATTGGCGGATGCACTTCGATGGCTCCAAGATGCGCATCGGCGTGGGGGCCGGCGTGGTCCTCACTTCCCCCAAGGGCGACAAGCTCGAATACGCGTTGCAGATCCACTTCGCCGCCTCCAACAACGTTGCCGAATACGAGGCGCTCATTCACGGGCTCCGGCTTGCCAAAGAACTTGGCATTCGCCGGATCCTGTGTTATGGCGACTCTGACTTGGTGGTCCAACAGTCATCCGGCGACTGGGACGCCAAAGAGGCAAATATGGCGAGCTACCGTTTCCTGGTACAGCAGCTGAGTGGATATTTTGAGGGGTGCGAGTTCCTCCACGTGCCAAGAAACGACAACTACCAAGCAGACACCCTGGCAAGAATCGGCTCCACTCGCCAGGCAATACCATCCGGCGTCGCCCTTCAGCGCCTCCTCAAGCCATCTGTCAAGCCGTCACCAGTGTCAGACTCCATTTTTGTGTCGGCTCCCCCTGAAGAAGTCGGATCCGACTCCAAAGCCTCAGCAGACGGCACAAGAATCCTTGCAGACGCCCCCAAGAACGCTGTAGTCGAAGCCGGCCCGGGGACTGCGGCGACCATTGCGAAGACTCCAGTACTCGGCCCGGGGACTTCTTCAACCCAGCCAGCTGCTGCGGACTCCAACCCACCGCCTCCCAGCCCAGCTGCCCTCGTCCAAGTAGCAGTGCTGGCAGTCGAAGAAATAGCAGCACCCTCATGGGCCCAGCCCATCCTGAAGTTCTTAGTAAGCGGAGAGCTACCAACCGATGAGACCTTGGCTCGGCAAGTGCAACGCCGAGCAGCAGCCTACACTATAGTCAACAGAGAGCTGGTCAGGTGCAGCGTCACTGGTGTCTACCAGCGCTGCGTCAAGTCAGAGCAAGGCCAATCAATTCTCGAAGACATCCATCAGGGCGAGTGCGGCCATCATGCAGCCTCAAGAGCCCTCGTCGCCAAAGCCTTCCGACACGGTTTCTTCTGGCCGACTGCCCTAGAAGAGGCCACGAAATTAGTTCGAAAATGCAAGGGGTGCCAGGTGTTCCGCTCCAAGCCGCTTCAGCCGGCTTCTGCACTCAAGACTATCCCCATCGCCTGGCCCTTTGCTGTTTGGGGCCTGGACATGGTGGGACCATTCAAAACGGCACGAGGCGGCCTAACTCACTTACTTGTCGCGGTGGACAAGTTCACTAAGTGGATAGAAGCATAACCCATCAAGAAGTTGAATGGTCCTACTGCAGTGACTTTCATCGCCGACATCACGACTCGGTACGGCGTACCACACAGCATCATCACCGACAACGGCACAAATTTTGCCAAAGGCGCCCTGGCCCGTTTCTGCGCGACGCAAGGCATCCGACTGGACTTAGCGTCCGTTGCCCATCCGCAGTCAAACGGCCAGGTGGAGCGAGCGAACGGCCTCATCCTGTCTGGCATCAAGCCTCGACTGGTCGAACCATTGGAGCGTTTGGTCGGCTGCTGGCTTGAGGAGTTGCCAGCCGTCCTCTGGAGTCTGCGCACGACTCCAAACAGGTCAACCGGCTTCACACCCTTCTTCCTCGTCTACGGTGCCGAAGCCGTATTCCCAACGGATATATAGATCCGACTCCCCGCGAGGCACCATGTACACCGAAGAAGAAGCAGAAGAAGCACGCCAAGACAGCGTCGATCTGCTGGAAGAGGGCTGGCTGTTGGCACTCAGCCGGCCCAGCATCTCCCAGCAGAGCCTGCATCGCTACTACAACAAGAAGGTCAAGGCAAGATCATTCCTAGAGGGCGACCTTGTGCTCCGGCTGATCCAGCGAACAGCCGGCCAGCACAAGCTGTCGGCGCCTTGGGAAGGCCCATTCATCATCAGCAAAGTGTTGGGCAGCGACTCCTACTACCTGATCGACGCTCAGAAGCCCCGAGCACGCAAGAGGGACGACTCCGGCAAAGAGACGGAACAGCGATGGAATGCGAATCTCCTCCGAAGATTTTACAGTTGATGCAGTATGTACCACGCTACCCTTTGCGTTTAAAGTACCGAGACTCCAGGCTCCCCGAGACGAGATCGGGGACTGCCCTCTTTTGTTATCTGTATGATAAGAATTATGCCTTTGAGTATGTTACTCTTTGTTATGCTATTTTGCACCGGGCTCGACTAGTCGGCCCGGGGACTCGCCGCCTTTGGGCTATGAAATGCTTCCTGCAGTCAGACAAGTAACGTGCGGTGCCTAAGCCATCTCCTGTCAGAAGCCACAGCTCGCAGAGCGACTGTTTGGTGGGCAGGAGTAAGGAAGAACGGGCGCCCACACGAAAAAATGGCCAAGGACCCAAAGCATAAACATAGTCTAAATCGGCTTCCAGCCCGTTTTGTAAAACCGACTCTTAAGTAGTCGGCTTGCCGCTTTCTACCCAACTTGCTTAACGACTCTAAAAAATGGCCAAGTACTTGCCTTCTCAAAGTAGCCAAGCACTTGACCTAGACGGCAGTCCGTAGAGCTGTTGCCCGATGGGCAAGGCGGCATCTAAGGGAAGGCGGCAAAGGAAAAAGCCACAAGAGCAATAAGCAAGGAAAGATAAAATTAGAATAAAATTTACACAAGCTTAGGCCCTTGGCCGGATCTTCGGACAAAGGTTCAGAATACACCCCGAGGGTGGAACTGTGCGAATTAACAAGTTCTTTTAAAAGACTAGCAAAACAGATAAAATAAAGGCCAGCCAGCGGCCTAAGAAGCGGCAGATGGGGTCGGAAGGCCGGAGGCGACGGCGGCGTCAGGCGCCGGGGCGGCCGGCTGAGCGGTCTCGGCTTGATCGTCTCCGGCGGCAGCCGGCCCATACGGGCGCGGCTCGTTGCTGGAGGCGCGGTCGAGCTGAGGCTGGTCGCCAGGTCCGTCTTCTGGCGCCTCCATGTCGTCGCCGTCCTCCGCCTCGTCTTCCTCCTCGGCGCTGGAACCGATCACCTCCGCCGAATCCTCGTCGTAGTCCGGGTTCATCCCGAACCACTCCGGCGGTGCCTCCCCACCATCATCAGCCCGCTCAGGGACGAAGACGCTGGTGTCTGTGTAATCGGCAATCGCCGCCGCACGCTCGACAAGGGCGTCCTCCGCGGCCAGCAACTACGCCTGGGCCTCTTACCGGAACGCGGCCTGCCGGTCCAGATCCAGCCCTGGGTACCACGCCTTGACGAACTCCAGGGCTCGGCGAGCTCCAGCCCGAGCCGCGGAACCCTTCCAGGCCTCAAGACGGCCAGCCGCGACATCCAGCCAGTCGGCGGTCCGGCTGGGAGTGCACAGAACTGGCATGTCCGGCCACAGAGCAGTGATCGCCTAGGTGCCGACACGCTGAAGCCGGCGCAACATCCGATGGGCCGGCCGCAGACGAGCCTCAATGCTCAGGAGCTGCTCGTCAAGGGTCCGGGGGGCGTTGGCTGCGATCTCAGCACCACCCGCCCTTCGCGCCTCGCGATCAGCCTCGATGGCTTGATTGGCCGCCTACGTGTGACCGGGGAAGAAGTCTGCCGAGAAGAAGAAGAAGCAAGTCAGAAAAACAGTAGTCGGCCTGACCCATAGTTGGCGACCCAAAAGAAGAAGTAAAAGCAAACTCACCATCGACGATATCCTCGATTTCGTGGAAGCCGGAGGTCAGCAGCGCTTCCTTGTCGGTCCAGGAGGAGCGCTCGCTCTCAAATTCAGCTAGGAGAGCGGCCTCTTTCTTCTTTGCCTCGTCCTGCGCCGCCTTAAGCAGCTCCCTCTGCTCCGCCAGCTGCGTAGCCAGCAGGTCACGCTCTGCGGCGAGCTTGCCGCACTCCTCCTCTTTGGCGCGCAAAGCGGTGTTGGCCGTACCCAGCTGCAGCCGATGAGTGGCGCTGGCCTCTGAAGAATAAAATGAAGAAGGACGCGAAGTGGTCAGCTAAGAAGGTCGCCAGGAAGATCCGGCCTGAATGCGCAGCAGTAGGCCCGAATATCGGGGACTACAGCCCACGGGTGCGCCAGTGCGCCCCTGCGAAGAAGAAAACTCACCTTGGTTCCTCGCCAAGTCGGCAGTCCATTTGCCCAGCTCCTCAACGTTGCGGTTGAAGGCAGTGGCGCGGAGGTTGTGATATTACGGCGACAAGAATTCCAGACAAAGGTAAAAACTTGGAAGTAAGCAAATAGAGTTCCGAGCCGCCTGCTCAGCAGTCGGCCCGAAACTCGGGGACTACACCCAGTGGGTGCGCTGGCGCGCCCCCATAGAGAAGAGCAAGAAAAAGTACAAAGAAGAAACATACCCGCAAGGCGGATCGCGATGCCAGGTGCGCCTTGGAGAGGTTCTGGATGGCGACGCCCTCAGCTCGCAGCTTCTCCTGGACGTCCAGAAGAGCCGTATTCAGCGGGCCTGTGCCGTCTTCTCGCACCCACCCAATGGGCGCGGCGCTTGTCGCCTCGGCGTCAGGAATGGCCGAGCTAGCGGCGCCGGTCTCCAAGGGGCGCGGCGCCGAAGTCGCCTTCTCAAGACGGCGTCGCGCTGGCGAGGCAACTTGAAGAAGCAGCTACGCCACGGCCTCGTCGTCGGTCGGCGGCACAGGTGGGTCCGCCGGCTGTTTGCCTCGCGCGCTCCCGGACTGCGGTCGAGGCGGCGGGGGTGACGCGGCCGTGCCCGATAGGGAGGCCTCGCCGCCTTCCTTCTCTGCGACGGGGACCTCACAGCGGACTCCCTCCGACTGCCCCGTGAACTCCGGCGGCGGAGGCGCAGAGCTCAACGGGGTGACGAACAGGGCCGACTGGAGGCGCGCGGCCTCCTCGGCTCGCCTCTTGGCTGCAGGGCGGCTTCGACCTCCTCCAGCTTCTTCTGGGCGGAAGCCGCCACCTTCTCAGCCTCCGCCTTCTCCAGACGGGCGGCCTCCTCCTCGTCGCGCTTCTCCTGCGCATTCAGCTCCGTCGCCTCCCGGAGGGCAGCCGCAGGATCAACCCGCCGAGTATTGGCGGACGTCTCCGCCGACCCCATGACGGAGGCGGCGGCAACCCTCTCCAAGGTGAGGGGAGCCCCGATGAGAAAAAGACATGTAAAGACTTGGACAAGGCGGACCAGAAGAAAACAAGTCAAAATAAAAGGTACTTATGCGGAGACCAACGGCGGCTTCTTCACTTCCTTGCGGAAGCGGTTAGCCTTCACGATCGCCTCTTCGCGCTGGGTCGCGGCGGCCGTCCCCCTGAATTTCTTCGCCCGGCCGCCTGGCAGACACGGCCCGGCCCGGCGCTTCTTCACGCCGCCTCGACCACCCAAAGCGGTGGAGGAACTCGCGCCTACATGGCCGGCTTTCTGCTGGCGGCGGGGGACGACTTCCTTCTCGCTATCGTCGTGAGGCCAGTCGGCGAAGGTTGCCGAAGGCCTGAAGTCGTCGGCCCCTCCTCCTCCCTCGGCGTCGGTCTCCATCGCCGCCACCCCCAAGTCAGGGTCGTCGGCGTCGCTCTCCGCCCGGTCGGGGACGAATTCACGAGCCGGCCCCGTGGTGCCTGCCGAGGGCTGCATGAGGGGATTCTGAATCGGAAAAGACCAAGGAAAATTAGAGCCGGATTCGGCTGAAGAAGGAAACAGAGAAGCAAGAGATGCCTTACCACAGGCAGGGGGTTGGCGCGCGGGTACGGCTCCTAGCCGAACTGCCATTCCTCCGTGAGGCCGCAGTTCGCCAGGAAGTTCACCGTGTCCACCACCTCCGCGTGGGGCATGTCTTTGGAGCACAGACGGCTGGGGTCTCGGCGGACACTCATCTGACAGATCAGATGAGGTCGGCCTTGAAGAGGAAGGACTCGGCGCGCCATGAAGGCGGCCAGCAAGTCCGCCCCAGTCAGGCCCTCCGACTGCGTAATCACGCGGAGCCGCGCGACGGCGGGGTTGCTTGTGGGAGTCAGCGTCCGGGCCCGATGGGACCAGCTAGGGAGTCGCCCCGCCAACTCGCCGGCCACGTAAGGCGGCAAGTTGACCTAGTCTCCCTCACGGGTGATGTTCTTGACGTAGAAGTACGTGCGCTGCCACATCTTCACCGACTTGATGAGGGGGATGGCAGGGAAGGGGTTCTCGGGCACCGTCCTCCTCATGGCGATGAACGTGCCGCACAGAGCCGGCACGCGAGCGACGTGTGTTCCGAGCTTGGCTTGGAAGAATTCCCCCCACAGCTCGATGGTGGGGAGAACGCCAAGAAAGCCTTCGCATAAGGATGCGAAGGCGGCCAGCAGCACGACCGTGTTTGGAGTGAGGTGGTGCGGCTGGAGCCCGTATAACTCCAGGAACGCGCGGAAGAAGCCGCTCGCCGGCAGCCCTAGCCCGCGCATGAGGTGCGAGCGGAAGATGACCCACTCTCCCTCCTCCGGCGCCGGCGTAATTTCGCCTGCCGGCGCGGCGCGGGTCCGCACTAGGTGGCTGCCGGGGATGCGGCGCGTTTGGCGGAGAAACTCGATGATGTCGTCGTTGACGATGGAGCCATCCCACACGCCGGAGCGCGCGGTGGGAGGCGCGGCGACGGAGGAGGAGCTTATCTCCGTGGCGCGGCGAGGTTCGGCGAGGCGGAGCAAGAAAGAAGATGAAGCAAGGAAGGAGACGAAGCAAGAAGCGAGAGGAAGCGGGGAAGAGTGGGTGCGCGTGCGTCGCCGCCCCCCTCCTCCCGCCTACTTATAGGCGCCTAGGCTGAGAAGCCGAGGGGGCGGGCGTGGGATTAACTGCGCCCACGTCCCCACGCCCCCACGATTTAACCCACGACGTTACTGCGCGCAGTAACGGCGTGGGGAGCCCAACCACCCGCACGGCCGCAGCGGATCCGCCCGTGCGCCGAGGCGCGGTAGTGGCGGGCCTCGCCTGACGGGCCTGTCTAGTCACGCGCGTGGGCTGGCAGACTGGCCCTGCCGCGTGGCGTCATGTGGCGGGCCCGCAACGGGCAGCTGCCTGGAAGCTTATCAGGCACGCTGCCCGGATCCCGCCACGACCTTCGAAACCTTTGAGGAGCAAGACGGCTTCCTGCAAAGCCGACTCCAGCTAGTCGGCTCAAGATAGAGACGGCAAGCCGAGCCCAGATTCTTCCACTAAAGGGATGAAACTGTTGAGGCTCCTCGACATGTTGCCCTCGGCGCCTCACCAGCTTCGGGGACTGCTGTCAGAGTAATGGGCCATGGGTAGGCGAACCCGAGCCCTTGGACCTTTCAAAACATCGGGGCAGACTGCGCCCCTCAAGACCCCAAGACGAAGAGCCGCCTTCTGAGAGTCGGCGACAGAGTCGCCGATTGCCCCTCCCAGCCGAGACAAGCCGACTCCAAGCCAGCGACTTCCGTTGAAGCCGGCTACGGGGAGTCAGCCCGCGACTCCATCCACCTCCTGCCTGGGCGACTACGAGCGGGATGGGATAAAGCTGCCTCGCGGCCCGTCCCTGCCCCGCTCATAAAGAGCTGGCATGGCCACAGGGCGCCGTACCGACGGAGATCTCCGTCCGGCGAGGCACTGTTGCCACGCCGGCCCTGACGTCAGCCCGTGGGCAGATTCCTGTACCCACGATGGCCTGTCTGTACGACCCGAAGATGGCGGGACCCGCCTGTCGGCGGGAGTACCGAAGACGGCGAGAGCGCCCCAAAGACGGACCCGCTGGGAGTCGGCCTCCGAGAGTCGGCCGGCCCCTCCCACGGGCTCCATGCGCCATTAACCAGACAAGACAGGGAATGGCAACAGTGATCGCCCGCCAGGCGGCGGCACTGTTGCCATGAGCCCACGACCAAGCTCGCGTCATTAGAAGAGCGGCTATAGTAACCCGCAGCCGGCAAGACCCGCCCGCGGTGGACACGGGCCGTCGGCCGCATGCTGGACTGTCGGCGGGGCCCACTAGTCGGCGAGCCCCAGAAGTCGGCAGAGAAGACGGCGACTTAAGAGACTGACGGCTGGGACCTGCGCCCAGCCGGATTACCATTGTACCCCTGGGGGGGGGGGGGTAGGCCTATATAAACCCCCC
>LR880968.1:765649135-765662029 GCA_904067115.1 Aegilops sharonensis
CATGCTGGACTGTCGGCGGGGCCCACTAGTCGGCGAGCCCCAGAAGTCGGCAGAGAAGACGGCGACTTAAGAGACTGACGGCTGGGACCTGCGCCCAGCCGGATTACCATTGTACCCCTGGGGGGGGGGGGGGTAGGCCTATATAAACCCCCCGGGGCACCCATGCAATGGGTTGGAACCTAGTAGTTTGACACACACATATAGGGAAGAGGAGAGCTAGCCGTGCCCTTCTCCTTCCTCACCCCGAATAGCTCAAGGAGCAATCTTGTACTCACTTTGCCATAGTGATCATGCGGAGACCCCGTAGAGCAGTAGTAGGGGTGTTATCTCCTCGGAGAGCCCTGAAGCTGGGTAAGATTTGCCGGCGTGCATGCCTTCGCCTCATCCCGTTTCCACGCACCGGCGACGTTCTACTCGCCCCCTCCATGATAAGCCATCCGTTGGCATATGTCGCACCCAACCCCCGACATTTGGCACCCACCTTGGGGCTAGGTGCACCGTCGTCCGGAGACCTGCTCTGGACGGGAACCCTCTTCCTCCCTGGCGAGCGCAGCCAGCCCGGCATGCCAGACGGAGTCTGCACCGACGCGCTGCATGACGCTGAGGTCGCCTGCGCGGCGAGCTGCCTCGCTAAACTTGTCGGCGAGGTTCGCCTCTCCGACGAGCCTGCACCCGACGCAGGCACGGAAGGCCTCGAGAGCCTCCTCGCGGGCCTCTTCGAGCAGCTCCACGTCGCCGGCGAACCTGCCGCCGACCTGGAGTCCATAGGCTCCACCGACCCGATGCTGGTCGACTCTGACACCGCGTCGCTCAACGCGTTCCCCACCGACGTGGTGGTCTACGACGAGCCGCTCCCTCGCGCGGAGAGCGGCGGAAGCACCGTCAGGGAGGTGATCGTCATCGGTCACAGCGAGCCTTCCGGCGAGGGAGCTCGTGACCCTCTCGACGCGGTTCCTCAAGACCTGACCGCGCCCATTCCGGAAGAGGCCGATGCTGGGACGCTAGAAGCGCGCCGCCTCCAGCTCCTCGTGGGTGCACAGAAGCTGGCAAGCATGAGACGCTTGTCAGAAACCTACCAGCGCGAGATGGATCACGCCGTGGGCGGCTCGCCGGCTCCGACTGGGCCTAGCCGCCTAGGCACGGTCCAGCAGCGCGGCGTAGCCATCGCCAGTCTGTTTGGGGCCAATCGCCCCATATACGCCACGCCCGCGGAGAACATCCGCGCCGCCCAGGCGGTGGCAGACGAGCTGGATAACTTCGAGGGCGAGGAGCGCCGCCTGATGACGGAGCGAGTCCAGCAGCTCCTCGACGCGGCTGCTGCGCAAGACGAAGCCGGCTGCCGCACGGAGGCGCCGCGACGACAACACGGCGACTTGCCTCCCCGCCAAGATCAAGGCGTGACGTCTCGGACGCCGACTGGCAGCGTCCGGGGAAGAAAAAACAAGGATCCGGCTTCCAGCCATCGCCGGACTCACATCTCCATCGAGCGCGACGAAGACGGCCGCCCGAGAGCAGTGGAGCGGCGGGACGACTATCTGCCTCCTTCTCCCCTCAGAGAAAGGCGAGTCTCCCCGCCACCCGTCGAGCATCCGACTCTCGGCGACCGCCTTGGCCGCCGAGAGGGAGTCGGAGAAAACGACGCCCGCCACCGGATCGAGCGACTCCACCGAACCCTGGCGCTGGAAGAAGAAGACGAGTTGGGCCCGCCCTGTTTCGTACCTCGCATCCGAGACGAGCCTTTCCCCAGAGGATTCACACTCCCCTGAGATACACCCAAATACACTGGCTAGTGGACTACTCCACGGCCGTCAGCATAGCGAACGGCAACAAGCGCGTTGCCGTAAAGTATGTTCCCCTCATGCTCCAGGGCACGGCCCGGACATGGTTGAACAGCGTGAAGGCCCGCATCATCAACAGCTGGGTCGACTTCACCGAGGCCTTCGTCCGCAACTTCACGAGCACATACAAGCGACCTCCCAAGCCTCGCCAGCTTTCCTTGTGCGTGCAAGGCCCCAATGAGTCTACTCGCGACTACCTCACGCGCTGGGCCGAGCTCCGGAACTCCTGCGAGGGAGTGCACGAGGTGCAGGCAATCGAGTACTTCACCGCCGGGTGCAGAGAAGGCACCCTCCTCAAGCACAAGCTCCTTTGCGATGAGCCGGAGACCCTCGACGAGCTGCTGATCATAGCAGACAAGTACGCCACAACCGACTCCTCCATGAAGTCAGAGATCGAAGTCAGTGCGACTGGCAAGGTGGCTCCTCAGGCTCCCAGAACTCCGGCTGGCGACACCAGTCGGCGGCAGCAGCAGAATGATCACAAGCGCAAGGCCCCGCAGCCGGCTTCCAACAGCCGGCAGATGGTGACAGTCGAAGACCAACAGCCAGAGGGGCAGCCTCCTGCCAAGCGACAGAAAGGCGGCAAGTCCAACTGGTTGCCGGCCCTCTCTTACGAGCAGACTCTAGACGGACCCTGCAAGTTCAATAGCAGCGCGAAGCCGTCGAACCACACCACCCGAAAGTTCCACTGGCTCACCAGGATCGCCAAGGGAGACGGCCTTGTCCCTCCTCCACCTGCTGGGCCGCCGCCTCCACCACCGCCCCAGCAGCCGGCTGTTAGGCCAGTCGGCGCAGTACAAGACGAGTACCCAAAAGAGCATGGTGCCTATGCAGTGTTCACCAGCATGGCCGACGATCGCCGCAGCAAGCGGCAGCAACAGGAAGAAGTGAATGCAGTAGCATCAGATACCCCAGAATTCATGCACTGGTCCGAGAAACCTATCAGTTGGAGCCGAGCTGATCACCCAGAGGTGATGCCGAATCCGGGCTCCTACGCCCTGGTCTTGGGAGCCACACTTGCCGCGGATAGGTGGGCCGCTCGCTTCTCGGAGTGCTGATAGACGGAGGCAGCAGCATCAACATCCTGTACAAGGATACAATGGAGAAGTTAGGAATCAAGCAAAGACAGCTTCAGCACAGCCGGACTGTGTTCCATGGAATTGTACCTGGCCTTTCCTGCTCACCGATCGGCAAGATCCTGATAGACGTCCTCTTTGGGGACAAAGATCACTTTCGCCGAGAGCTAGTCTGGTTCGAAGTGGTGGACCTCGAAAGCCCCTACCATGCTCTGCTTGGCCGACCTGCTCTGGCCAAGTTCATGGCGGTCCCCAACTACGCCTACCTCAAGATGAAGATGCCGAGTACCAAGGGGATTCTGACCGTAGCCGGCGACTACAGAAAGTCGTCCGCCTGTGCAGCTGAAAGCAGTCGGCTGGCCGAGTCCCTGGTGATCGCAGCTGAGAAGCGGCTCCTTGATCGAGTTGTGGCGATGGCCGGCAAGCAGCCAGAGATGTCGCCCGACCCCAAGGAGTCCGAAGCTGAGGGCTCGTTCAAGCCGACCAAAGAGACCAAGAAGATACCCTTGGACCCAGAGCACCCGGAGAGATACGCTGTTGTAGGTGCAAACCTCGACAGCAAATAGGAAGGCGAGCTCGTCGATTTCCTCCATGAGAATCGGGACATTTTCGCATGGTCACCTAAAGACATGCCAGGTGTACCGACGGAATTCGACGAGCACAAGTTACATGTCCGATCTGATGGGAAGCCCGTCAGGCAGCCCTTGCGCCGCCTGTCAGAAGAGAAAAGAAGAGTTGTTGGAGAAGAGATAGCCCGGCTCCTCGCAGTCGGTTTCATCATGGAAGTGTTCTTTCCAGAGTGTTTAGCGAACCCGATCTTGGTACTAAAGAAGAACAAGCAGTGGCGGATGTGTATTGACTACACAAGCCTAAACAAAGCCTGCCCCAAGGACCCGTTCGCTTTGCCAAGGATTGATCAGGTGATAGATTCGACAGCCGGATGCGAGCTGTTGAGCTTCTTAGATGCATATTCAGGATACCACCAGATCAAGCTAAACCCGGCCGACAAATTGAAGACCGCCTTCATCACGCCGTTTGGAGCCTTCTGCTAACTGACCATGACGTTCGGCTTGAGGAATGCCGGCGCCACCTTTCAGCGTTGCATGCAAAAGTGCCTCCTCAAGCAGCTCGGCAGAAACGCCCACGTTTACGTGGACGACGTGGTGGTGAAGACGGAGAAGCGAGGAACGCTGTTGGAAGACCTCAAGGAGACCTTTGAAAATCTGCGTCGATTCCAGATCAAGCTCAACCCAGAGAAGTGTGTCTTCGGAGTACCAGCCGGCCAGCTCCTTGGTTTCCTGGTCTCTGAACGCAGCATAGAGTGCAACCCTGTGAAGATCAAGGCAATCGAAAGGATGGAAGTACCCCGCCGACTGCTAGATGTGCAAAAGTTCACCGGCTGCTTGGCGTCCATCAGCCGATTCATCAGTCGGCTGGGCGAGAAAGATCTTCCTCTCTACCAGCTCATGAAGAAGACCACCTTCTTTGAATGGAACTCCAAGGCGGACGAAGCTTTTCTCCAGTTAAAGAAAATGCTGGCTACTCTCCCAGTGCTGGAGGCTCCGACTCCAAAGGAGCCCATGCTCCTGTATATTGCTGCCACCAGCAGGGTAGTCAGCACAGTTATTGTAGTTGAACGCAAGGAGGAAGGCAAGGCGCTACCTGTCCAGAGACCCGTATATTACCTGAGCGAGGTAATGTCGACCTCCAAGCAGAACTACCCCCACTAACATAAGATGTGTTACGACGTGCACTTTGCCGCCAAGAAGTTGAAGCCTTACTTTCAAGAGCATCCAATCACCATGGTTTGCACGGCCCCACTAGAAGAGATCATCGGAAGCCGAGGTGCTTCTGGCCGAGTGGCCAAATGGGCCATAGAGTTGGCCCCCTACACCATCTACTACCAGCCCCGCACCGCCATCAAGTCACAAGCACTGGCCGACTTCCTCGTCGACTGGGCCGAGACCCAGTACCTGCCGCCAGCGCCCGACTCCACCGATTGGCGGATGCACTTCGATGGCTCCAAGATGCACACCGGCTTGGGGGCCGGCGTGGTCCTCACTTACCCCAAGGGCGACAAGCTCAAATACGTGCTGCAGATCCACTTCGCCGCCTCCAACAACGTCGCCGAATACGAGGCGCTCATTCACGGGCTCCGGCTTGCCAAAGAACTTGGCATTCGCCGGATCCTGTGTTCTGGCGACTCCGACTTGGTGGTCCAACAGTCATCCATCGACTGGGACGCCAAATATGCAAATATGGCGAGCTACTGTTTCCTGGTACAGCAGCTGAGTGGATATTTTGAGGGGTGCGAGTTCCTCCACGTGCCAAGAAACGACAACGACCAAGCAGACACCCTGGCAAGAATCGGCTCCACCCGCCAGGCAATACCATCCGGCATAGCCCTTCAGCGCCTCCTCAAGCCATCTGTCAAGCCGTCACCAGAGTCAGACTCCATTTTTGTGTCGGCTCCCCCTGAAGAAGTCGGATCCGACTCCAAAGCCTCAGCAGACGGCACAAGAATCCTTGCAGACGCCCCCAAGAACGCTACAATCAAAGCCGGCCCGGGGACTTCAGAACCCAGCCCGGGAACTGCGGCGACCATTGCGAAGACTCCAGTACTCGGCCCGGGGACTTCTTCAACCCAGCCAGCTGCTGCGGACTCCAACCCGCCGCCTCCCAGCCCAGCCGCCCTCGTCCAAGTAGCAGTGCTGGCAGTCGAAGAAATAGCAGCACCCTCATGGGCCCAGCCCATCCTGAAGTTCTTAGTAAGCGGAGAGCTACCAACCGATGAGACCTTGGCTCGGCAAGTGCAACGCCGAGCAGCAGCCTACACTATAGTCAACAGAGAGCTGGTCAAGCGCAGCGTCACTGGTGTCTACCAGCGCTGCGTCGAGTCAGAGCAAGGCCAATCAATTCTCGAAGACATCCATCAGGGCGAGTGCGGCCATCATGCAGCCTCAAGAGCCCTCGTCGCCAAAGCCTTCCGACACGGTTTCTTCTGGCCGACTGCCCTAGAAGAGGCCAAGGAATTAGTTCAAAAATGCAAGGGGTGCCAGGTGTTCCGCTCCAAGCCGCTTCAGCCGGCTTCTGCACTCAAGACTATCCCCATCGCCTGGCCCTTTGCTGTTTGGGGCCTGGACACGGTGGGACCATTCAAAACGGCATGAGGTGGCCAAGTGGATAGAAGCAAAACCCATCAAGAAGTTGAATGGTCCTACTGCAGTGACTTTCATCACCGACATCACGACTCGGTACGCCGTACCACACAGCATCATCACCGACAACGGCACAAATTTTGCCAAAGGCGCCCTGGCCCGTTTCTACGGGACGCAAGGCATCCGACTGGACTTAGCGTCTGTTGCCCATCCGCAGTCAAACGGCCAGGTGGAGCGAGCGAACGGCCTCATCCTGTCTGGCATCAAGCCTCGACTGGTCGAACCATTGGAGCGTTCGGCCGGCTGCTGGCTTGAGGAGTTGCCAGCCGTCCTCTGGAGTCTGCGCACGACTCCAAAAAAGTCAATTGGCTTCACACCCTTCTTCCTCGTCTACGGTGCCGAAGCCGTCATCCCAACGGATATATAGAGTTTGACTCCCCGCGAGTCACCATGTACACCGAAGAAGAAGCAGAAGAAGCACGTCAAGACGGCGTCGATCTGCTGGAAGAGGGCCGGCTGTTGGCACTCAGTCGGTCCAGCATCTACCAGCAGTGCCTGCGCCGCTACTACAACAAGAAGGTCAAGCGAAGATCATTCATAGAGGGCGACCTTGTGCTCCGGCTGATCCAGCGAACAGCCGGCCAACACAAGCTGTTGGCGCCTTGGGAAGGCCCATTCATCATCAGCAAAGTGTTGGGCAATGACTCCTACTACCTGATCGACTCTCAGAAGCCCCGAGCACGCAAGAGGGATGACTCCGGCAAAGAGACGGAACGGCCATGGAATGCGAATCTCCTCCGAAGATTTTACAGTTGATGCAGTATGTACCACGCTACCCTTTGCGTTTAAAGTACCGAGACTCTGGGCCCCCCGAGACGAGCTCGGGGACTGCCCTCTTTTGTTATCTGTATGATAAGAATTATGCCTTTGAGTATGTTACTCTTTGTTATGCTATTTGGCACCGGGCTCGACTAGTCGGCCCGAGGACTCGCCGCCTTTGGGCTATGAAATGCTTCCTGCAGTCAGACAAGTAACGTGTTGTGCCTAAGCCGTCTCCTGTCAGAAGCCGCAGCTCGCAGAACGACTATTTGGTGGGCACGATTAAGGAAGAACGGGTGCCCACACGAAAAAATGGCTAAGGACCCAAAGCATAAACATAGTCTAAATCGGCTTCCAGCCCGTTTTGTAAAACCGACTCTTAAGTAGTCGGCTTGCCGCTTTCTACCCAACTTGCTTAACGACTCTAAAAAATGGCCAAGTACTTGCCTTCTCAAAGTAGCCAAGCACTTGACCTAGACGGCAGTCCGCAGAGCGGTTGCCTGATGGGCAAGGCGGCATCTAAGGGAAGGCGGCAAAGGAAAAAGCCACAAGAGCAATAAGCAAGGAAAGATAAAATTAGAATAATATTTACACAAGCTTAGGCCCTTGGCCGGATCTTCGGACAAAGGTTCAGAATACACCCCGAGGGTGGAACTGTGCGAATTAACAATTTCTTTTAAAAGACTAGCAAAACAGATAAAATAAAGGCGAGGCAGCGGCCTAAGAAGCGGCAGATGGGGTCGGAAGGCCGGAGGCGACGGCGGTGTCAGGCGCCGGGGCAGCCGGCTGGGCGGTCTCGGCTTGATCGTTTGCGGCGGCGGCCGGCCCAGACGGGCGCGGCTCCTTGCTGGAGGCGTGGTCGAGCTGAGGCTGGTCGCCCGCTCCGTCTTCTGGCGCCTCCATGTCGTCGCCGTCCTCCGCCTCGTCTTCCTCCTCGGCGCTGGAATCGATCACCTTCGCCGAATCCTCGTCGTAGTTCGGGTTCATCCCGAACCACTCCGGCGGTGCCTCCCCACCATCCTCAGCGCGCTCAGGGACGAAGACGCTGGTGTCCGTGTAATCGGCAATCGCCACTACACACTCGACAAGGGCGTCCTCCGCGGCCAGCAACTCCGCCTGGGCCTCTGACCGGAACGCGGCCAGCCGGTACAGATCCAGCCCTGGGTACCACGCCTTGACGAACTCCAGGGCTCGGCAAGCTCCAGCCCGAGCCGCGGAACCCTTCCCGGCCTCAAGACGGCCAGCCGCGACCTCTAGCCAGTCGGCGGTCTGGCTGGGAGTGCGCAGAACTGGCATGTCCGGCCACAGAGCAGCGATCGCCTGGGCGCCGACACGCTGAAGTCGGCGCAACATCCGATGGGCCGGCCGCAGACGAGCCTCAATGCTGAGGAGCTGCTCGTCAAGGGTCCGGGGGGCGTTGGCTGCGATCTCAGCACCACCCGCCCTTCGCGCCTCACGATCAGCCTTGATGGCTTGATTGGCCGCCTACGTGTGACCGGGGAAGAAGTCTGCCGAGAAGAAGAAGAAGCAAGTCAGAAAAACAGAAGTCGGCCTGACCCATAGTCGGCGAACCAAAAGAAGAAGTAAAAGAATATCCTCGATTTCGTGGAAGCCGGAGGTCAGCAGCGCTTCGTTGTCGGTCCAGGAGGAGCGCTCGCTCTCAAATTCGGCCAGGAGAGCGGCCTCTTTCTTCTCTGCCTCGTCCTGCGCCGCCTTAAGCAGCTCCCTCTGCTCCGCCAGCTGCGTAGCCAGCAGGTCACACTCTGCGGCGAGCTTGGCGCACTCCTCCTCTTTGGCGCGCAAAGCGGTGTTGGCCGTACCCAGCTGCCGCCGAAGAGTGGCGCTGGCGTCTGAAGAATAAAAAGAAGAAGGACGCGAAGTCGTCAGCTATGAAGGTTGCCAGGAAGATCCGGCCCGGCTGCGCAGCAGTCGGCCCGAATCTCGCGGACTACAGCCCGCGGGTGCGCCAGTGCGCCCCCGTGAAGAAGAAAACTCACCTCGGCTCCTCGCCAAGTCGGCAGTCCGCTTGCCCAGCTCCTCAACGTTGCGGTTGAAGGCAGTGGCGCGGAGGTTGTGATATTCCTGCGACAAGAATTCCAGACAAAGGTAAAAACTTGGAAGTAAGCAAATAGAGTTCCGAGCCGCCTGCTCAGCAGCCGGCCCGAAACTCGGGGACTACACCCAGTGGGTGTGCGCTGGCGCGCCCCCATAGAGAAGAGCAAGAAAAAGTTCAAAGAATAAACATACCTGCACGGCAGATCGCGATGCCAGGTGCGCCTTGGAGAGGTTCTGGATGGCGTCGCCCTCAGCTCGCAGCTTCGCCTGGACGTCCAGAAGCGCCGTATTCAGCGGTCCTGTGCCGCCTCCTCGCACCCACCCATTGGGCGTGGCGCTTGTCACCTCGGCGTCAGGAATGGCCGAGCTAGCGGCACCGGCCTCCAAGGGGCGCGGCGCCGAAGTCGCCTTCTCAAGACGGTGTCGCGCTGGCGAGGCAACTTGAAGAAGTAGCTGCGCCACGGCCTCGTCGTCGGTCGGCGGCACAGGCGGGTCCGCCGACTGTTTGCCTCGCGCGCTCTCGGACTGCGGTGGAGCCGGCGGGGGTGACGCGGCCGTGCCCGATAGGGAGGCCTCGCCGCCTTCCTTCTCTGCGACGGGGACCTCACCGCCGACTCCCTCTAACTGCCCCGTGAACTCCGGCAGCGGCGGCGCAGAGCTCAACGGGGTGACGAGCAGGGCCGACTGGAGGCGTGCGGCCTCCTTGTCTCGCCTCTTGGCTGTAGCGGCGGCTTCGACCTCCTCTAGCTTCTTCTGGGCAGAAGCCGCCGCCTTCTCAGCCTCCGCCTTCTCCAGACGGGCGGCCTCCTCCTCGTCGCGCTTCTCCTGCGCATTCCGCTCCGTCGCCTCCCGCAGGGCAGCTGCAGGATCAACCCGCCGAGTATTGGCGGACGTCTCCGCCGACCTCATGACGGAGGCGGCGGCGACCCTCTCCAAGGTGAGGGGAGCCCTGATGAGAAAAATACATGTAAAGACTTGGACAAGACGGACCAGAGGAAAACAAGACAAAATAAAAAGTACTTACGCGGAGACCAGCGGCGACTTCTTCACTTCCTTGCGGAATGGTTAGCCTTCGCGACCGCCTCTTCGCGCTGGGTCGCGGCGGCCGTCCCCCTGAATTTATTCGCCCGGCCGCCTGGCAGACTCGGCCCGACCCGACTCTTCTTCGCGCCGCCTCGACCACCCAAAGTGGCGGAGGAACTCGCGCCTGGATTGTCGGCTTTCTGCTGGCGGCGGGGGACGACTTCCTTCTCGCCGTCGTCGTCAAGCCAGTCGGCGAAGGTTGCCGAAGGCCTGAAGTCGTCGGCCCCTCCTCCTCCCTCGGCGTCGGTCTCCATCGCCGCCACCCCCAAGTCGGGGTCGTTGGCGTCGCTCTCCGCTCGGTCGGGGACGAATTCATGAGCCGGCCCCGCGGTGCCGGCCGAGGGCTGCATGAGGGGATCCTGAATCGGAAAATACCAAGGAAAATTAGAGCCGGATTCGGCTGAAGAAGGAAATAGAGAAGCAAGAGATGACTTACCACAGGCGGGGGGTTGGCGCGCGGGTACGGCTCCTTGCCGAACTGCCATTCCTCCATGAGGCCGCAGTTCGCCAGGAAGTTCACCGTGTCCACCACCTCCGCGTGGGGCATGTCTTTGGAGCACAGCCGGCTGGGGTCTCGGCGGCCGCTCATCTGACAGATCAGATGAGGTCGGCCTTGAAGAGGAAGGACTCGGCGCGCCACGAAGGCGGCCAGCAAGTCCGCCCCAGTCAGGCCCTCTGACTGCGTCATCACGCGGAGTCGCGCGACGGCTGCATTGCTTGCGGGAGTCAGCGTCCGGGCCCGATGGGACCAGCTGGGGAGTCGCCACGTCAACTCGCCGACCACGTAAGGCGGCAAGTTGACCCAGTCTCCCTCAGGGGCGACGTTTTTGACGTAGAAGTACGTGCGCTGCCACATCTTCACCGACTTGATGAGGGGGATGGCAGGGAAGGGGTGCTCGGGCACCGGCCTCCTCATGGCGATGAATGTGCCGCACAGAGCCGGCACGCGGGCGACGTGGGTTCCGAGCTTGGCTTGGAAGAATTCCCCCCACAGCTCGATGGTGGGGAGAACGCCAAGAAAGCCTTCGCATAAGGATGCGAAGGCGGCCAGCAGCACCACCGTGTTTGGAGTGAGGTGGTGCGGCTGGAGCCCGTATAACTCCAGGAACACGCGGAAGAAGCCGCTCGCCGGCAGCCCTAGCCCGCACATGAGGTGCGAGCGGAAGATGACCCGCTCGCCCTCCTCCGGCGCCGGTGTAATTTCGCCCACCGGCGCGGCGCGGGTCCGCACTAGGTGGATGCCGGGGATGCGGCGCGTTTGGCGGAGAAACTCGATGATGTCGTCGTCGACGATGGAGCCATCGCACACGCCGGAGCGCGCGGTGGGAGGCGCGGCGGTGGAGCAGGTGCTCATCTCCGCGGCGCGGCGAGGTTCGGCGCGGCGGAGCGAGGAAGAAGATGAAGCAAGGAAGGGGACGAAGAAAGAAGCGAGAGGAAGCGGGGAAGAGTGGGTGCACGTGCGTCGCCGCCCCCATCCTCCCGCCTACTTATAGGCACCTAGGCTGAGAAGCCGAGGGGGCGGGCGTGGGATTAACTGCGCCCACGTCCCCACGCCCCCATGATTTAACCCACGACGTTACCGTGCGCAGTAACGGCGTGGGGAGCCCAACCGCCCGCACGGCCGCAGCGGATCCGCCCGTGCGCCGAGGCGTGGTAGTGGCGGGCCTCGCCTGATGGGCCTGTCTAGTCACGCGTGTGGGCTGGCAGACTGGCCCTGCCGCGTTGCGTCACGTGGCGGGCTCGCAACGGGCAGCTGCCTGGAAGCTTATCAGGCACGCTGCCCGGATCCCTCCACGACCTTCGAAACCTTTGAGGAGCAAGACGGCTTCCTGCAAAGCCGACTCCAGCTAGTCGGCTCAAGATAGAGACGACAAGCCGAGCCCAGATTCTTCCACTAAAGGGATGAAACTGTTGAGGCTCCTCGACATGTTTCCCTCGGCGCCTCACCAGCTTCGGGGACTACTGTCGGAGTAATGGGCCATGGGTAGGCGAACCCGAGCCCCTGGACCTTTCAAAACACCAGGGCAGACTGCGCCCCTCAAGACCCCAAGACGAAGAGCCGCCTTCTGAGAGTCGGCGACAGATTCGCCCACTGCCCGTCCCAGCCGAGTCCCAGAGACGGCCTCAAGACAAGCCGACTCCAAGCCAGCGACTTCCGTTGAAGCCGGCTACGGGGAGTCGGCCCGCGACTCCATCCACCTCCTGCCTGGGCGACTACGAGCGGGATGGGATAAAGCCGCCTCGCGGCCCGTCCCTGCCCCGCTCATAAAGAGTTGGCATGGCCACAGGGCGCCGTACCAACGGAGATCTCCGTCCGGCGCGGCACTGTTGCCATGCCGGCCCTGACGTCAGCCCGTGGGCAGATTCCTGTACCCAGGATGGCCTGTCTGTACGACCCAAAGACGGCGGGACCCGCCTGTTGGAGGGAGTACCGAAGACGGCGAGAGCGCCCCAAAGACGGACCCGCCGGGAGTCGGCCTCCGAGAGTCAGCCGACCCCTCCCACGGGCTCCATGTGCCATTAACCAGACAAGACAGGGAATGGCAACAGTGATCGCCCGCCAGGCGGCTGCACTGTTGCCATGACCCCGCGACCAAGCTCGCGTCATTAGAAGAGCGGCTATAGTAACCCGCAGCCGGCAAGACCCACCCGCGGTGGACACGGGCGTCGGCCGCATGCTGGACCGTCGGCAGGGCCCACTAGTCGGCGGGCCCCAAAAGTCGGCAGAGAAGACGGTGACTTAAGAGACTGACGGCTGGGACCTGCGCCCAGCCGGATCACCATTGTACCCCCGGGGGGTAGGCCTATATAAACCCCCCGGGGCACCCATGCAAAGGGTTGGAACCTAGTAGTTTGACACACACA
>LR880968.1:765745566-765782782 GCA_904067115.1 Aegilops sharonensis
ATTGCCTAGCTCAAAAGATATAAGTGAAGCACATAGAGTATTCGAATAAATCACGATTCATGCATGTCTCTCTCAAAATGTGTGTACAGCAAGGATGATTGTGGCAAACTAAAAAGCAAAGACTCCAATCGTACAAGACGCTCCAAGCAAAACACATATCATTTGGTGCGTAAAAATATAGCCTCAAGTAAGTTAGCGATAGACGGATACGAAAGAGGGGATGCCTTCCGAGGCATCCCCAAGCTTAGGCTCTTGGTTATCCTTGAATATTATCTTGGGGTGCCTTGGGCATCCCCAAGCTTAGGCTCTTTCCACTCATTATTCCATAGTCCATCAAATCCTTACGCAAAACATGAATACTTCACAACACAAAACTCAACAGAAAATCTCATAAGCTCCGTTAGTATAAGAAAATAAATCACCACTTTTGGTACTGTTGTGAACCTATTATTTATTTATATTGGTGTAATATCTACTATATTCCAACTTTTCCATGGTTCATACACCCCGATACTAGCCATAGATTCATCAAAATAAGCAAACAACACATAGAAAACAGAATCTGTCATAAACAGAACAGTCTGTAGCAATATGGATATTTCGAATACTTATGTAACTCCAAAAATTCTAAAAAATTAGGACGACCTTAGCAATTTGTTTATTAATCTTCTGCAAAAAGAATCAACTCAAAATCATGCTTCTGTAAAAAGTGAGAATAATTTTCCGGGGCGCAAAAGTTTCTGTTTTTCGGCAAGATCAAATCAACTATCGCCGTAAGCTATCCCAAAGGTCTTACTTGGCACAAACACTAACTAAACACACAAAACCACATCTAACGAGAGGCTAGATGAATTATTTAATGCAAAACAGAACCTAAAAAGCAAAAGCAAAACTAAAATTGGGTAGCCTCCCAACAAGCGCTATTGTTTAACGCCCTTAGCTAGGCGTAAAACACGAATAGACCTAGGTATTCTCATCTCCCCCTTTTGGGAAACAAAGAGAAAATTTCTTATCCATGGAATTTTTCTTTCTATTTTATGAAAGCACATGGCCCTTAATAGTAGAAGAAAGATTAAGCACATTACGAAAAGTTGCATCTACACTAACCTTCATCTCTTTGATTATTTATTTTTGATAGAAACCCATAATAGCAGTTGATTCAACACCCTTTTCCTTGGGGTGCCCAAATATGGTTTTCATCTTCTCATAAGTGTCGATGGCATCACCTCCAAGAAAATTATTTCCAAATATAGAATCCAAACTTGCTTAACAGAAGGAGGTAGGCCAATATAAAAGCTTTTTAAATATATATCAATCTGATATTGGGGTACATAGCTAGCTCGAATCCTCAACAGCCTATCCCAAGCATGTTTCAAAGATTCATCAAGAAAATAACGAGAAATTCCAGGATCATCTTTGTAAAAATTGAAATCTTCCTTAACCACCACAGTAAGTCTTTCCATAGCATCATTATTTATGAGCTTAGAAAGGACACAGGGGTCATCCAAAGCACTAAGACATGGGAGAATACCCTTAGCCCTTTCTAGAGTCACCCATGGAGGTAGAGACGAATAGAAGAGAAGCGAAGAAAGGCAAATCTTTCCGAAAATCATTTAAGAAGTAGGGGAGAGGAAAATGAGAGGCGTACGAGAAATAATGTAATGCGAGAGATGATAGTTTATGATGGTTAGTTGGTATGTCTTGACTAGGCGTAGATCTCCTCTGCGATGGCGCCAGGAATTGGCAATTTGACGGGAAACAAATCTTGACTTGACTTGGCATAAATCTCCCCGGCAACGGCGCCAGAAATTATTCCTGCTACTTCTTGAGCTTGCATTGGTTTTTCCCTTGAAGAGGAAAGGGTGATGCAGCAAAGTAGTGTAAGTATTTCCCTCAGTTTGAGAACCAAGGTATCAATCCAGTAGGAGAAAATGAACAAGTAATTGAATACCTGCAAAAACAATCAATAACTTGCACCCAACGCGATAAAGGGGTTGTCAATCCCTTCATGTTTATTTGCGAAAGTGAGATCTGATAGACATAGATAAACGGTAAAGTAAATATTTTGGTATTTTTGCTTTATAGTTCGGAAAGTAAAAGATTGCAAAGGAAGCAAATCGGAAACTAATATTGTAGATCAGAAACTTATTTGATGGAAAATAGAAGATTATATGATGGAAAATAGAACCGGGGGCCATAGGTTTCACTAGAGGCTTCTCTCAAGATAGAAAACATTACGGTGGGTGAACAAATTACTGCCAAGGAATTGATAGAAAAGCGCAAAGTTATGGCAATATCTAAGGCAATGATCATGAATATAGGCATCACGTCCGTGTCAAGTAGACCGACTCATGCCTGTGTCTACTACTATTACTCCACACATGGACCGACTCCTGCTTGCATCTAGATTATTAAGTTCATAGAACAGAGTAACACATTAAGTAAGATGAGATGATGTAGCAAGATAAACTCAAGCAATATGATGAAAACCCCATCTTATTATCCTCGACGGCAACAATTCAATACGTGTCGGTTCCCCTTCTGTCACTGGTATCAAGCACCACAATATTAAACCCAAAGCTAAGCACTTCTCCCATTGCAAGAAAAACCTATCTAGTTGGCCAAACCAAATCGATAGTTCAAAGAGACTTGCAAAGATATCAAATCATGCGTATAAGAATTCAGAGAAGATTCAAATAATATTCATAGATAAGCTGATCATAAACCCACAATTCATCGGATCTCGGCAAACACACCGCAAGAAGGTATTACATTGAATAGATCTCCAAGAATATCGAGGAGAACATGGTATTGAGAATCAAAGAGAGAAAAGAAGCCATCTAGCTACTAGTTATGGACCCGTAGGTCTGAGGTAAACTACTCCCCATCCGGCAAGAAACCGAAAAAGGCCCCTAGATGGGATCTCATGGGTACAGAAGGTTGCCGCGGTGGAAAAGTGTTTTTGCGGCTCTCCTGATTGGTTTTGGAATATTTGAGAATATTTAGGCGGAATAAATAGTTTGGTGGAGTCACGAGGGGCCCACAAGGGTGGGGGGAACGCCCTACCCCACTGGGTGCGTCCTCCGTCCTTGTGGCTGCCTCGTGGCTTCCCTGACTTGCACTCCAAGTCCTCTGGATGTCTTCTGGTCCAAGAAAAATCATCGCGAAAGTTTCATTCCGTTTGGACTCCGTTTGGTATTCCTTTTCTGCGAAATTCTAAAACAAGGAAAAAACAGAAACTGGCACTGGGCTCTAGGTTAATAGGTTAGTCCCAAAAATAATATAAAATGGCATATTAATGCATATAAAACATCCAAAACAGATAATATAATAGCGTGGAACAATCAAAAATTATAGATACGTTGGAGACGTATCACCAGTCGATGCAGATAGAACCACGGTTGTACTTGCTCAAGAACCAGCCCCACCACACATAACCCAGACTCTCGCAAATTATACCCCTACCTAGTTGGACAGAGAACTAGCTACACCCCTTCTAACTCCAACCCCAGCTGATAGTAACCCAGTTCCAGTTGACACATCACTATCTCCACCACAGAGCACCCAAACACGAGCAGTTAGTAAGGGAACTGCAGTGCCCTAAGCACGAGGACCACCACTCTGAATCCCAACTCAACGCTTAAAGCAAGAAGAGGAATTGTTCTCAGGTTAGGTTCTGTAGCTATGGTTCATACTCCTTTGCTCTTGCATCACTATATTTACTCATACCAACTATTTTCAAATTTGAAGGATAGAATTGAAAATCCAATGGCGCAATAGGTATGTTTTAAACCTGTTTCTTGTACTTGTTTTCTATTGTAACTTGCTCTATGTTGATTTCAGTTTCAATTGAATAAACAGTTATGTTCTCATGTCATGCTCATTACAAGTGTTGTTATTGCTCTGTAGTTTCCCACACTTATATCCTGTCTATTATGCTTTGTCTTGAACAAATATTATTTGAACTGTGTCTCTACCTTGATTTGGCAATAAAAAATAGAATGATATAGACCATACAGCGACCATGGTACATAGATATATGTTTGTTTCATGCTGTTATCCCGTCCACTTAACTACTAAACTGTTTTACCAAAATGAGTTTCATATACAACATGGTAAACCTGTGATGTGTTTGCTTGTTTCTCTTTTAGAATGCGAACAAAATATTGGAGAAGAGAACCCCGTTATGCAATGGTAAAGGAAGTAATGCAGATAAGGTTCAAGATAGTGAGACATCCTTGTTAGTCTCCAATAAAGCTGATAAAAACTATCTTGACGATAGTGAGACAACCCAAAAGTCCTGTCTTGATGTAGTGTTCGGGTTACTGGCCACTACTGCTGGCACAAGCTCTTCGAACTCGCTGCCTGAATCAGTTCGTCTTCTTGAGTCTCAACTTCAAGTTGAAAGACATCGATCAGATGTGCTGCGACAAGAAGCTGAAGGACCGAGGAAGTCCCTGCAGAATTCAGATGCATACTTTCTGGTGCAACAGCAAGCACTGGAGGATTTAAGCGCCAAACTAGAGAAAGTTAATAAGCTTGCTAAGCATTTTCCAGGATTATGGGTACCCAGGATATTGCTTCTTGAGCTCTTCTGAAGTTGTTTGAGTTCTGGACTTGTTTTGCTACGGCGTTTATTTGCACTGGTCGCCAGCTTTGACAACCAGTGTATATGATATGCTGCTTTGTTCCCTATATTTGCACTGGTGGCTAACTTTCATGCCCAGTGGATGTAATATGTATAATAGTCGTGATATCCTAGCGTAAGTTGCTTGCTTATTTATTTCCTTGTTGTCTTTGTTTATTTGTTTGCTTGTAGTTAGTGCACTTCTTTTTCCGCGGTTTGCTAGTGGCCGCGATAACCTATTTTTTAAAACTAGGCCATAATAACCATGGGCTACATATTTACTGTAGTTACCATAGGCCTCCTATGGGCCATAGAAAAAATGGGCCTTCTACAGGCCGTAGAAACAATGGGCCTTCTACAAGTCGTATGATCGATTGCGCAAACATGGGCCAATAACGCACTGCATTATGGGTCGTAAACGGGCTAGAGTTGGAATCGTCCGTTCATGGGCCGACCATAACGGGCCGTCGTTAATCAGGCGTATTTGATGACACTATGAAAACGGCCCAACGGAATAACGGGCCACAAACGGACCGACTGTAACCATGGGCTGAATTTGGCCCACAAGCAGAAAAGGCCAGTAATGGGTCATAAGTAACTGAATGCTAGAAATGAGCCCAAGAATAAATGGGCCCTGAGAAGGCCGAAAGATAACATGGGCTGGAAATGACCCAATGGAATAATGGGCCATTAATGGGTATAAAGCGATACACTATTCATTACAGGCCAGTTTCACCACGGGTCGTTAATGGGCCAAGAGTTACAAAGGGCCTCATATGGGCCGAAAGACGTCATGGGCCATACATGGGCCGGAAGTTACAACGGGCAGGAATCATATTGGACGGCCCACATGACGCTACTGGGCCTAATTCAGATAGGCCGTAACGGGCCCTGGGTTAGCGGGCTGTAAATGGGCTATATGCGAACAGACCGTTAACATGCTTTCCGTGGGCCAGCCCGCTACCTTTTGACCAAGTCAAACGGGCCGGCCTTTTCACAGGAATGGGCCTCTGTTGGGCCGTCCCACGTGTCAACGTATCATAGGCGCCTTCGGTCCAATGAGTGGATGACTTCTATCCCAACGGTGAGCCGACACGTATTTCCTCCAACCAATGATGATTTTATACATGGAAAATCCCCATTGGTTAACGGATCCAAACCGGAACCCAATAGCTTAACGGCGACCTGTTCTGGTGGATACCACGTGTCGGTTACCCTTGACGAAAGCACTTCCATGACACGACATTTATCGTCATGGAAGTGGACACTTCCGTGATGACAATTTTGGTAATGTCATGGAACATTTCTACGACAGCACAGGTATGACTATCTTGATTCTCTCATAAAAGTGTAACATCCCAAAATTTTGAATTTTGGAATGTTAATTATTTAAATAGGAGTAATTAAAAACTTGCTTGTGTTGTTTGGTCCTATATAAATTTTTCTATGATTTAAAACTTTTGGAGTTGTTAAAACTCAAAATTATTTTATAGTTGTATTATAATGCTCTTTATATGCTTGTATTGCATAATTGTTTTGTCTTTATAGTTCATTTATGTTGTAAAAAAATGTTCACTGTTTTATATAGTAGGAATAATGTTTACTGTGTGTTCTGGTATTTTTTTATTAGGATTTTATTTAGCTGTATTTTTTACTTCTTGTAGCAAGGTTAAAAAACAGAGAACAAACCGTCACACTGTGCAGTCGAGCTGCACATCAGTCCAACTCTTTTTTTGTTCCTCGCCCGCGCGCGCAGCCCAGCGAGCAGGCTGGCCCATTTCGGTGCAGACCGCAGCCCATCCCCGCAGCTCCCTCTCTTTCTTGTTTTTTTCTTTGTATTCCTTCTCTCTGCCGCTGACACCTGGGGTACTCTGGTCATCACGTTCCTCTCGACGTGTTCATCACGGACTCCGCCCCCGATCCAAACTCGATCGATTTGATCGATCTATTCTCCCTCGACCATGGGATCAGCCTATATGTATTTCCCCTCCGTCTCCTCTACCTATTTTCACAAAAACAGATTCTTCCCGTGCCCTAGAACACCGTCCCGACCTTGCCGGAGTCCTCGCCTGAAGCTCCTGTCGCCGGACAAATCCGTTGCCACCGGAGGTTCCCAGCTTCTCATATTGGTTCAGTTATCTTCGCCTTGGTCTTCTTCCTCTTCCTCACCTTCTATTCCACTCAAGGGAGCACTAGGACGACCGCAACGACCTCGACCCGAAGATCACTACCGATGCCGAAGCTCCGACGCCACTGCTTCGCCCTGTCTCAACCCGACGTCCCGACGATCGCCAGGACCACCTCCACGACCACCCTCGTCAAGGTGCACCTCTCCGCCGCCTTCACCGACGCCTAAGGCCACCGGAACGGCCGCAGGCAACAACCCTGAGCCGCTCGCGCCATCATCTTCCCATCCGTCCGATCTCCCTCCGACGGTCTGGATTAGATCAGTGTTGTTTTTTTCAATAAACCAGTATGCACTAGTTAGTGGAGGTTCGTCGGTTAGCCACTGCAGCAAACAACCTCCAGCCAATCATCATGCGACACATGGCACGTCCACGGCAGTCGCGGCAGTTCTTCCCAGAACGCTATTATGGCATAATTTTTCTTTACAGATTCCATATCAGATGTTCATTTAGGTATATCTTGAGATCAGAATGTCCAAATTCACTGATTCTTTTTCCAGTGTACTCGTAGAGACCAGGAGAATACTGCAGAACCAAAATTTCACATTTTTGAACTATTCAAATTTGAATTTTCTCAAATTTGAAATCAACCTTCCGGAGGCCATATCTTTCAAACCGTTTATCCAAATTAGTTGATTCTTTTTGCATTGAGATCCTGCCAGCATGTAGATGATATATACCTACTATTAAGTTCTGTTATTTAAGTTTTTATTTGAATTCGTTGCTGTTTACTTTATTGTGGTGTTATGTGAGTACGGTTTATTTATCGGTGCCTTCGTTAATCGTATAGATTGTCCGGAGTGTGAAGCGGACCGGAATTAATTGTTAGACTACTTCAACAGCATTCAAGGCAAGTTTGCACTTCTGATTTTGCTCATCCTATACTCTGCTATGCATGTGTGATTTTTATGCTATGACATGTGCTTGGTTTGATCTGTATGTTCGCTGTTGTTATATTCTGATATTGATTGTGGTATGTGATGGTGTGATCAACTTGCTATGGTAGACGCGGGCATGTGTCGAGTGATCCATGAAAGTGGTGAGTGCTTATAGCCGTAGGCTCGGGATCATTAACCAGGTGAATGCGGCACTGGCAGAGTGCTCTATTGTCCCTAGAGAATGCGCCATTGACAGAGCGCACTTGAGGCGAGGTATAGTTTTCGGAACTTAAATCAGGTGAATGCGTCCTTGGAAGAGCGCTCTATTGTTCCTAGAGAATGCGCCATTGACAAAGCGCACTTGAGATACTTCTGAAGTTCTTGTCATGTGTATTTAGAATCTTTTGGTTATCTTGGGCGAGTAAATTAGAGATGGTTGTGAGTTCAGGTAGTGGTGGTAGGTGAAGACATTCTTCTCCAAACTAACTTGTGTGTTTTGTTTGTCATACATTGCTTTGTGGATGTAGGTTTGCTATATCATATTGTGTGATTTGCCAATACATTCAATGTATTGACCCTTGTGGCTGCAACTTATCATGTTGCAGGATTTTCAGATGTTCAGTAGATACAGTAGGGATGCGAGTCTTCACTCAACATGTTCTCCAGTGGGCATTGATGAACTCATCGTTGATTATGCTACCTTTCCGCTGTTATTATTGAATAAGTTAGCCATGTGCTACTCAGTTTGTAATACTTTATAAATTTTGGATCATACATTATAGTAAATGATGCACTTGTTATTTGATATTCATATGTATTGTGTGTGCTAGCGAACCGATCCAGGGACTAGCACAGTGAGCATAGAGACATCGAATCTTATCAGCTTCGGGTCGTTACAAAAATCGTCATGGATGTACATGCGTGACAGAAAACATGACCTACTGTGACAAACACGTATCATCATGGAACTGCATTTTTTTTGTAGTGGTCTAACCCTTGCATTGTAGAAGTACATGGAGACATGTCTTTCTAGTCTGGTGCATTAGTTCTTGCTTGAGAGCGAGGACCTCTTCACATACATGATGTCGATGCACCGCAAGATGGTACAACTTCGGCCACACTTTGCTATAAGATGCTCCAAACAGTGGTCAAAGGAAAATTCGTCTACACACCGGGTCGATATCCATTGGGATCTGGGTGGATACATGGAGCATCGAAGCCTAGCTATATGGATACAAGGAAAGTGCTATGAGAGGCAGCCCAGAAATAAGTAGGAATCTTTATTAGTTTTGAGTCTTTATACTTTAGTTGCATTCATATGTTTGCATTGGCACTTTGCATGAATTACTATTACAGTTGGTTTTGTTAAGTCTCCATTAGTTGAATCTTTCATCTGCTATTTTTTTATGTGATACAATTGCACTATTGGATCTTCTTAACATTCTCCTAGTACAAGAGTAGAACTAACCCCGCAGGAATTTTAGAAGAAGAAAAAAGTTCTAGACAAAACATAAGAAAAGACAACATTTTATATGACCTCCCACAATTGTATGCTCGGTCACATCGAGCGAGGAAGGTGCCAACAAAAACATCCAGAGGCAACAGTCAACAACGGTGTGTGATACGAGCGCGATCGCTCGTATGCGTGCTCGTATGCTTGGGCACCGACACTTTGTGCCACAACAGAGCAATATACGGCGGACCGTACGACCATGAGCGGTCATACATGTGCTCGTACCAGGGCCCAATTTGTTTATTTCTTGGAGCCAAGGTCAATGGGTTATATTTGACCGTCTGTTTGCATCCTAACATCAATTGTTTACCTTTGAAGCATCCCCACCAATAAATTTCTAGTTCTTCATGTTTTCTTTTATTTCTTTTGCTTGGTTGGGTATACGAATTTCGTTCATATATCGAACCATGTTATTTTTATCTTTTTGTGTTATTTTCACAGATGTTTGGACCTAGTGTGGGGACATGTATGGTGTGTGGGGACATGTTTGGACCTATTGTGGGAACTACTTTCTATACTCTCCTTTCATAAACTGCATTTTCTCTTTTGATAAATTTCTTAAGATAGTTCTTGCAAAATTCTAAGCTTGGGGAAGTTATTTTGCATGTATGGAGTCTTGTATAATGGTCTTCACCTGATGATTACTATGCATCATGTGCCCCACTATGCTTGTTTAAGTATTATTGCTCTATAGTTGTATTAGGGAATAACTCGCTCAAGTTAGGCCCCATATTGCCAAGTTAATGTTTTTATGCACTTTGTTCAAGTTTTTGCTCTGCTTGCGAATAATATTGTGATCCCCTGAAAGACACTGCCACAATCTCTACTTTTACAAAGGAGAAAATGATAATGATGGTTGAATAAAAAGTTATGGAGTAGCTCAACCCCATGTTGTTTGATACAATAGACTTGGTGGTCCTTGCTTTCAGCATTGTTTATACAGAATACGTATTATTTAAGAAAATGGATAGGTGCTCTTCAAACCCTATATCGGTTGATAGAGCCAGGCATGAAAAAATATAGGTGGGCATCTCATTATTATGTGAAAAAATGACATGAGGTTGCGAATCTGCTGTCATGTGGGTTATGATGGTAGGTTATCCTGCCAACCTAGATAGGTTCAAAAGTCGCCAATGGACAATTATAAATGACACATGTAGTAGTCCCAAAATACTTTTTGCATTCACTAGAAAGCTTCATGGTGGTCCGGCCTCATCATACAAAATGCATAAACTGGAAGCAACTTAATTTCTTCTGCTCAAAAGGTGTTTTGAAGGGTCTATCTTGCTTAATACATTTTGACTTTTTCGCAAACAAGTACAAAATTAGGAAAATCATTCGTTAACTATGGATAATTAGAAATTAAAAAAGGTATCTTATTTACAAAAATGGATAGGTCTATTCAAAACCACGTATCGGTTGATAGAGGCGAGCATGAAAAAATATAGGTGGCATCTTATCATTATGTGAAAAAATGGCATGGGATTGCGAATCTGCTGTCATGAGGGTTATGATGGTAAGTTATCCTACCAACCTAGCTAGGTTCAAAAGTTGCCGTGGGACAAGTGGAAATGACACATGTAGTAGTCCCAAAATACCTTTTGCATTTACCACAAAGCTTCATTGTGGTCCGGCTTCATCATACAAAATGCGTAAATTGGAAGCAAGTTAATTTCATCTGTTCAAAAGGGTGTTTTGAAGGGTCTATCTTGCTTAATACATTTTGGCCTTTTCACAAACAAGTACAAAATTAGGAAAATCATTAATTAACTACAGATAGTTAGAAATGAAAAAGATATCTTATTTACAAAAATGGATAGGTGCTCTTCGAAACCATGTATCACTTGATAGAAGTTATCCTACCAGCCTTGCTAGGTTCAAAAGTCGCAAAGGGACACGTGGAAATGACACATGTAGTAGTCCCAAAATACTTTTTGCATTTACCAGAAAGCTTCATGGTGGTCCGACATCATCATACAAAATACGTAAATTGGAAGCAAGTTAATTTCATCTGTTTAAATGGTGTTTTCAAGGGTCTATCTTCCTTGTTACATTTTGGTTTTTTCGCAGAAAAGTACAAAATGAGGAAAATCATTCGTTAAGTACGGATAGTTAGAAATGAAAAAGTTATCTTATTTACAAAAATGGATAGGTGCTCTTCGAAACCATGTATCGGTTGATAGAGGCAGGCATGAATAAATATAGGCGGGCATCTCATTATTATGTGAAAATATGACGTGAGGTTGCGAATATGCTGTCGTGTGGGTTACGATGGTAAGTTATCATACCAACCTAGCTAGGTTTAAAAGTCGCCAAGGGACAAGTGGAAATGACACATGTAGTAGTCCCAAAATACTTTTTTGCTTTACCAGAAAGCTTCATGGTGGTCTGGCTTCATCATACATAATGCGTAAATTGGAAGCAAGTTAATTTCATTTGTTCAAATGGTGTTTTGAACGATCTATCTTGCTTATTACATTTTAGCTTTTTTCGCAAACAAGTACGAAATTAGGAAAATCATTCGTTAAGTACGGATAGTGAGAAATGAAAAAGTTATCTTATTTACAGAAATGGATAGTTGCTCTTCGAGATCATGTATTGGCTATATAGGCAAGCATGAAAAAATATAGGTGGGCGTCTCATTATTATGTCAAAAAAATGACATGAGGTTGTGAATCTGCTGCCATGTGGGTTATGATGGTAAGTTATCCTACCAACCTAGCCAGGCTCAAAAGTTACCTATGGACGATTGGGAATTACACATCTAGTAGTCCGAAAATACTTTTTGCATTTACCAGAAAGCTTCATAGTGGTCCGGCTTTATCATACAAAACGTATCAATTGGAAGTAAGTTAATTTCATCTGTTGAATGGGTGTTTTGAAGGGTTTATCTTGCTTAATACATTTTGGCTTTTTTGCAAACAAGTACAAAACTAGGAAAATCATTCATTAACTATGGATAGTTAGAAATCAAAAAGGTATCTTATTTACAAAAATTGATAGGTACTGTTTGAAACAATGTTTATGTTGAAATAGGCAGAAATGAAAAAATATAGGTGGGCATCTCATTATTCTGTGAAAAAATGACATGAGGTTGCGAATCTGCTATCGTGTGGGTTATGATGGTAAGTTATCATACCAACCTAGCTGGGTTCAAAAGTCGCCAAGGGACAACTGGAAATGACACATGTAGTAGTCGCAAATACTTTTTGCATTTACCAGAATGCTTCATCGTGGTTCGGCTTCATCATACAAAATGCGTAAATTGGAACCAAGTTAATTTCATCTGTTCAAAGGGTGTTTTGAATGGTCTTTCTTTCTTAATACATTTTGGCTTTTTTGCAAACAAGTACAAAATTAGGAAAATCATTCATTAACTACGGATAGTTAGAAAGGAAAAAGGTATGTTATTTAACAAAATGGATGGGTGCTCTTCGAAACCATGTATCGGTTGATAGAGGCAGGCATGAAAAAATATAGGTGGGCATCTCATTATTATGTGAAAAATTGACATAAGGTTGCGAATCTCATGTCGTGTGGGTTATGATGGTAACTTATCTTACCAACCTAGCTAGGTTCAAAAGTCGCCACGGGATAAGTGGAAATGACACATGTAGTAGTCCCGAAATGCATTTTGCATTTACGAGAAAGCTTCACGGTGGTCTGGATTCATTTTACAAAATGCGTAAATTGGAAGCAAGTTAATTTCATCTCTTCAAAGGGTGTTTTAAGGGTCTATCTTGCTTAATATATTTTGGCTTTTTCGCAAACAAGTACAAAATTAGGAAAATCATTCGTTAAGTACGGATAGTTAGAAATGAAAACGGTATCTTATTTACAAAAAAGGATAACTGCTCTTCGAAACCATGTATCGGTTGATAGAGGCAGGCATGAAACAATATATAGGTGGGCATCTCATTATTATGAGAAAAAATGACATGAGGTTGCGAATATGCTATTGTGTGGGTTATGATGGTAAGTTATCCTACCAACCTAGTGATACATCTCCAACGTATCTATAATTTTTTTATTGTTCCATGCTGTTTTATTATCAATCTTGGATGTTTTATAATCATTTTATAGTCATTTATATCATTTTTGGTACTAACCTATTGACATAGTGCCAAATGCAAGTTGCTGTTTTTTCATGTTTTTTACAACGCAGGAAATCAATATAAAACGGAGTCCAAATACCACGAAATTTCACCTTGATTTTTATGGGCGATAAGGAAGGCAATGGGCCCTGGTTGCACCTGGGGGGTGCCCCGAGGGGGGCACAACCCACCAGGGCGCACCAGGAGGCCCAGGAGCGCCCTGGTGGGTTGTGCCCACCTCAGGTGCCCCCCCCCCCCCCCGGACCGCATCTTTGCTCTATAAATACCCCAAAAATACCAGAACCCTAGGGGAGTCGACGAAATATTTATCCATCCGCCGCAGAGTCCAGAACCACCAGATCCAATCTAGAAACCATCACGGAGGGGTTCACCACTTCCATTGGTGCCTCTCCGACATGATGTGTGAGTAGTTCTTTGTAAACCTTCGGGTCCGTAGTTAGTAGCTAGATGGCTTTCTCTCTCTCGCTGAATTCTCAATGCAATGGTCTCTTGGAGATCCGTATGATGTAACTCTTTTGCGGTGTGTTTGTTGGGATCTGTTGAACTTCGAGTTTATGATCAATTATATCTTTTTATATCCATGAAAGTTATTTGAGTCTCTTTGATATCTTATATGCATGATCTCTTATAGCCTCATATGTCTTCTCCAATATTTGGGTTTTGTTGTGCCAACTTGATCTATTTATCTTGCAATGCTAAGAGGTGCCCGGTAGTGGGTTCGATCTTACGGTGCTTGAACCCAGTGACAGGAAGGGAACCGACACATATGTATCATTGCTACTAAGGATAAAAAGATGCGATCTATATCTCCCGCCATATAGATAAACCGATCTTGTCTACATCATGTCATCGTTATTATTGCATTACTCCGTTTTCCCATGAACTTAAGACACTAGATGCATGCTGGATAGCGGTCGATGTGTGGAGTAATAGTAGTAGATGCAGGCAGGAGTCGGTCTATAATCTTGGAGGTGATGCCTATGTAATGATCATTGCCTGGATATCATCATAATTATTTGAAGTTCTATCAATTGCCCAACAGTAATTTTTTTACCCACCGTTTGCTATTTTTCTCGAGTGAAGACACTAGTGAAACCTACGGCCCCCGGGTCTTCTTTCTCATATATTTGCCTTGCGATCTACTTTTCCTTTGCATTTTTATTCAGATCTATTAAACCAAAAAATACAAAAATACCTTGCTGCGTTTTATCTTTATTATTTTATTTGGCGTTCGATCTATCAATCTACTACAATTTACCTCACGTCCGCTTGCCTATCTTGAGGCGTCGTACCCCGGAACGGATTGACAACCCCTTTAACTCGTCGGGTTGCTAGGTGTTGTTGTTTGTCTGTAGGTTCTGTTTACGTTGTGTTGATTGTTTCTCCTACTGGTTCGATACCTTGGTTTCATAACTGAGGGAAATACCTATCGTCGCTCTGCTACATCATCCCTCCCTCTCCGGGGAAATACCGAGGTAGTTGCAGCTACCATCAAGGAGAATTTCTGGCACCGTTGCCGGGGAGGATCTTCAACATAACCAGGTTCCTAATCACAAATCTCATCTCCTTGCAATTTACATTATTCTCCATTTGCCTCTCCTTTTCCTCTCCCCCACTTCACAAAATTTTGCTGTTTTACTCGCCTCTTTTTTCCGGTCGCTGTTTTTCTTGCCGGATCCGTTTTTGCATGTGAGATCTTGTGTGCCGTTATGGATAATTCCTCCTCTATTGCTTGCACTCCCGAGAACGAGATTCTCAACTTCTAACGAAGGGGAGGAGAAAGTTTAAAAGATGCTTGGTATAGAATTTGCAATGCTCATAATAGATCTATCCATAAGCAATCTACTGTTGTGCTTCTGTGAAGTTTTTATGTTGGCATCACCACTTGGTATAGATTCGTCCTTGATACGATTACCGGTGTAAATTTCTTAATGAGTCCCCCTTTTGATGCTCTTAATGCTATGGGAAATTTAGTGGGATCACCACCTCTTATGGTTAATGAAACAATTTTTACTCTTGAGCATGTTATGGAAAGAATAGATGCTATCGAAAAGACAATGCTAACCGAAGATCAGATGGAAATTATACATAAAAAGATGCATAATTTTGCCACTAATCTTGGATCGAAAGAGGGCGATATCTTTAAGTCGTTAAAAGAAAGGGGTACTTTAATCCATGAAAGAATAGAAGAAAGTCCGTCTCAGATCGATAAATTGGAAGAAATCTTTAGTAATCTAAGCACGACTTTTACTACCACTAAAATTATTGAGGAAACTCCCATAAAGAGTACGAGATCCAAAAATAAGGGTACAACTCCTAGTGATAGCAATAAAGGAGATATTAATATGATTAGTACCCACCCTGATTTTTGTTGAAGTGATAAGAGATCCTTTTTGCAAGAATGAAATCTTTGAATTTATTCCTAGGAGTGTTGTTATTGAAAATCTTTATGCTAAATCTTTGAGGGATTCTAAGTATTTGATTGAAGAGTTGGACAAAGATGAAAAAACTTAGATCCTTGCTTTATGCCTAGCTAAGGGCGTAAAACTATAGCGTTTGTTCGTAGGCAACCCAATGAATAAAATTTATTTTTGCTTTTTACTTGCTATTCTTGAGTGTTAGCACAATTATGCTACTGTTATGATTGTGTTTTTTATGTTTTAATTAGTGTTTGTGCCAAGTAGGACCAATAGGATCTTCTTGGGTGATAGTTGTTTGATCTTGCTGAAAAGACAGAAACTTTATGCTCATGAAAATAATTGCCAAAATTCACCAGAACATGATAAAATGCTAATTATTTTTGAAGAAGATCAATATAAAAATTATCTAGGTTGTCCTAGTTTCTCAGAATTTTTGGAGTTCCAGGAGTATTCGTTTAAATCAGATTGCTACACACTGTTATCTTTTGACAGATTCTGTTTTCTTTGTGTTATGTGCTTATTTTGATGGCTCTATAGTTTTCTTTGATGAGTTTTTGCCATAGAAAAGTTGGAATACAATAGATATAATACAAAAACAAAATAAGAATTGGTTTGATACAACACTTATAGTAGTAATTTATTGTTCTTACACTAACGGATCTCACGAAGGTTTTGTTGAGTTTTGTGTGATTGAAGTTTTCAAGTTTTGGGTTATCTTACGATGGATGAAGGAAGGATGTAGGAGCCTAAGCTTGGGGATGCCTCGGCATCCCAAGCTATTATTCAAGAATGAGCAACCAACAAAGCTTGGGGATTCCCCCGAGTGGCATCCCCGCTTTCTTCCAACAACTATCGGTATTTTACTCGGGGCTATATTTTTATTCGTCACATGATATGTGTTTTGCTTGGAGCGTCTTTTATGATATGTGTCTTTGTTTGTTTATTTTGTGTTTGAAGTCATCAATCCTTGCTGGACACATCTTTTTGAGAGAGCCAAAATTATATCATGACTTGTTAGAATTGCTCTCTATGCTTCACTTAAATCTTTTATGAGCTAGGACTTGCTCTAGTGCTTCACTTATATCTTTTTTAGCACGGTGTGGTTTGTTATTTTTGAAGAAATGCTCTCCTGCTTCACTTAGATTTATTTGAGAGTTAGTAAAATTTTGAAGAAATTCTCTCTTGCATAACTTAAATTATTTTGAGAGAAAGAAAATTTGTAATGCTCATGATCTTAAATTATATTTGTTTAAGCTTATGAAAAGCAACACATAAAAATTAGTCCCAAAGTGATAGATATCCAAGAAGGATAAAGTAAAAGAAAATGTCATGAAGATCATTGGACAAAATAAACTTGATTCTTAGTAATAGTTTTAAGATATGATGATGTGATATGTGAGTTATGTTGATGAGTAATTGTGCTCTAGTAAGAATATTGGTGTTAAGGTTTGTGATTCCCTATGCATGCACGAAAGTTAATAATCATGCAACAAAAATTATATCCTACTTGTGCATTATTCAGTGTTAATTATGCTTAATGCTTGCTTATGAGATTATTCGTTTCTATGGTTGGTCGCTTCCCAATCTTTTGCTAGCCTTCATTTTGCACTAAGTATGACCTCTACTTGTGCATCGAAAATACCTTAAACCAGTTTTGCCACATGAGTCCACTATATCTACCTATATGCGGTATTATTTTGCCGTTCTAAGCAAATTTGCATGTGCCATCTCTAATTTTCAAAATAAATTTCTCTTTTGTGTGTTTGTTTTGCTCGGAGAAAGGTAACGGGTGGCTAATATTTTCCTTGCTAGACGTGTTATTCTCAAGATGAGTGTTTATTCACTTGTCATTGCACGACAGTAAGGCAAATGTCTTAGGGATGCCTAGTCCCGAAATGAAAAAAATGAATTTTTTATATGTTGTCAAATAATAAATTCCTTGGAAAGTGTTGGTATGGAGGGCACCCGTCCATACGGCTAGCCATGGAAAGTGAAAGAATGGTGGAAAAAGGAATAAACTTTATTTTCTATTTGGGAACCCCCTATGGCATATCTAGCATGGAAAGTGTTGGGAACTCTATGTATTTTTCGTTGGTGGGATGGATACACCTCCCAAAATGTTTTTATCTCTAATTTTTCGCTTTGAGCTCTGGCACCTCTACAAATCCCTACTTCCCTCTGCGAAGGGCCTTTCTTTTACTTTATGCAATTTTTATTTTAAATTTGAGTCTCCATCTTCTCTCATAAAAAGCACCAGCTAGGAGGCAATATAATCGTGCTCAAGTATTGGGTGTAGTTAATATTCGAGTGTGTTTCATGAATGGATCAATGTTTGAGCATGATGGGCTAGGGATAACTTGTTTTAGCATTGATATTTTGAAAGACATGGTTGCTTGTTGATATGCTTGAGTATCTAAATTATTATGTCAAAACTAGACTATTGCTTTGAATCACATAAAAGTCCAAATTTCCATGTTATAAAGAAAATAATATGATATGACTTGATGAACAGCACTCCACATCAAAAATTCTATTTTTATCACTTACCAACTCGAGGACGAGTAGGAGTTAAGCTTGGGGATGCTGATACATCTCCAACGTATCTATAATTTTTGATTGTTCCATGTTGTTTTATTATCAATCTTGGATGTTTTATAATCATTTTATAGTAATTTTATATCATTTTTTGGTACTAACCTATTGACATAGTGCCAAGTGCCATTTGCTGTTTTTCCATGTTTTTTACATCGCAGGAAATCAATATCAAACGGAGTCCAAATTCCATGAAATTTCACAATGATTTTTTATGGGACAAAAGGAAGGCAATGGGCCCTGGTTGCACCTGGGGGTGCCCCGAGGAGGGCACAACCCACCAGGGCGCGCTAGGAGGCCCAGGCGCGCCCTGGTGGGTTGTGCCCACCTCGGGTGCCCCCCGGACCGCCTCTTTGCTCTATAAATACCCCAAAAATACCAGAACCCTAGGGGAGTCGACGAAATATTCACCCAGCCGCCCCAGAGTCCAGAACCACCAGATCCAATCTAGACACCATCACGGAGGGGTTCACCACTTCCATTGGTGCATCTCTGATGATGCGTGAGTAGTTCTTTTTAGACCTTTGGGTCCGTAGTTAGTAGCTAGATGGCTTTCTCTCTCTTGCTGAATTCTCAATACAATGTTCTCTTGGAGATGCATATGATGTAACTCTTTTGCGATGTGTTTGTTGGGATCTGATGAACTTCGAGTTTATGATCAGTTATATCTTTTTATATCCATGAAAGTTATTTGAGTTTCTTTGATCTCTTATATGCATGATATCTTATAGCCTCGTACTTCTTCTCCGATATTTGGTTTTGTTTGGCCAACTTGATCTATTTATCTGGCAATGGCAAGAGGTGCCCGGTAGTGGGTTCGACCTTACGGTGCTTGAACCCCGTGACAGAAAGGGAACCGACATGTATGTATCATTGATACTAAAGAAAAAAAGATGAGATCTATATCTACCGCCATATAGATAAACGGATCTTGTCTACATCATGTCATCGTTCTTATTGCATTACTCCATTTTTCCATGAACTTAATACACTAGATGCATGCTGGATAGCGGTCGATGTGTGGAGTAATAGTAGTAGATGCAGGCAGGAATCGGTCTACTAATCTTGGACATGATGTCTATGTAATGATCATTGCCTGGATATCATCATAATTAATTGAAGTACTATCAATTGCCCAACAGTAATTTTTTTACCCACCGTTTGCAATTTTTCTCGAGAGAAGCCACTAGTGAAACCAACGGCCCCCGGGTCTTCTTTCTCATATATTTGCCTTGCGATTTACTTTTCCTTTGCATTTTTATTAAAATCTAGTAAATCAAAAAATACAGAAATACCTTTCTGCGTTTTATCTTTATTTATTTTATTTGGTGTTCGATCTATCAATCTACTACAATTTACCTTACGTCCGCTTGCCTATCTTGAGGCGCCGTACCCCGGAAGGGATTGACAACCCCTTTAACTTGTTGGGTTGTGAGGTGTTGTCTACATTGTGTTTCTTGGTTCTCCTAATTGTTCGATACCTTGGTTTCATAACTGAGGGAAATACCTACTATCTCTATACTACATCATCCCTCCCTCTTCGGGGAAATACCGACGTATTGCAACTACCATCACCTAGCCAGGTTCAAAAGTCGCCAAGGGACAAGTGGAAATGACACATGTAGTAGTCCCGAAATACTTTTTGCATTTACCAGAAAGCTTCATCGTGGTTCGGCTTCATCATACAAAATGTTTAATTTGGAAGCAAGTAAATTTCATCTGTTGAAAGGGTGTTTTGAAGGGTCTATCTTGCTTAATACATTTTGGATTTTTCTCAAACAAGTACAAAATTAGGAAAATCATTCGTTAACTACCGATAGTTAGAAATATAAAAGATATTTTATTTACAAAAATGGATAGGTGCTCTTCGAAACCATGTATCAGTTGATAGAGGCGGGCATGAAAAAATATAGGTCGGCATCTCATTATTATGTGAAAAAGCCACATGAGGTTGGGAATCCACTATCATGTGGGTTATGATGGTAAGTTATCCTACCAACCTAGCTAGGTTCAACAGTCGCCAAGGGACAAGTGGAAATCACGCATGTAGTAGTCCCAAAAATACTTTTGGCATTTACCAGAAAGCTTCACGGTGGTCCGGCTTCATCATACAAAATGCGTAACTTGGAAGCGAGTTAATTTCATCTATTCAAAGGGTGACTTGTAGGGTCTATCTTTCTTAATACATTTTGGCATTTTTCCAAAAAAGTAAAAAATTAGGAAAATAATTTGTTAACTACGGATTGTTAGAAATGAAAAAGGTATCTTATTTAACAAAATGGCTTGGTGCTCTTCGAAACCATGTATCGGTTGATAGAGGCAGACATGATAAAATAGAGGTGGGCATCTCATTAATTATTATGTGAAAAAATGACATGAGGTTGCGAATCTGCTATCGTGTGGGTTATGATGGTAAGTTATCCTAACAACCTAGCAAGGTTCAAAAGTCACCAAGGGAGAAGTGGAAATGACACATGTGGTAGTCCCGAAATACTTTTTGCATTTACCAAAAAGCTTCATGGTGGTCCAGCTTCATCATACAAAATGCGTAAATTGGAAGCAAGTTAATTTCATATGTTCAAAGGGTGTATTGAAGGGCCTATTTTGCTTAATACATTTTGGCTTTTTCACAAACAAGTACATAATTAGGTAAATCATTCGTTAACTACGGATAGTTAGAAATGAAAAAGGGATCTTATTTACAAAAATGGTTAGGTACTCTTCGAAACCATGTACGGTTGATAGAGGCAGGCTTGAAAAAATATAGGTTGGCCACACATTATTATGTGAAGAAATGACATGAGGTTCTGAATCTGCTGTCGTGTGGGTTATGATGGTAAGTTATCCTACCAACCAAGCTAGGTTCAAAAGTCGCCATGGGACAAGTGGAAATGACACATGTAGTAGTCCCAAATACCTTTTGCATTTACCAGAAAACTTCATGGTGGTCCGGCTTCATCATACAAAATGCGTAAATTGGAAGCAAGTTAGTTTCATGTGTTCTAAGGGTGTTTTGAAGGGTCTATCTTGCTTAATACATTTTGGCTTCTTCGCAAACAAGTACAAAATTAGGAAAATCATTCATTAACTACAGATAGTTAGAAATAAAAAAGATATCTTATTTACAAAAATGGATAGGTGCTCTTCGAAACCATGTATCACTTGATAGAGGCAGGCATGAAAAAATATAGGTGGGCATCTCATTATTGTGTGAAAAAATGACATGCAGTTGTGAATCAGCAGTCGTGTGGGTTATGATGGTAAGTTATCCTACCAACCTAGCTAGGTTCAAAATTATCCAAGGGACAAGTGGAAATGACACATGTAGTAGTCCCTAAATACCTTTTGCATTTACAAGAAAGCTTCATGGTGGACCGGCTTCATCATACATAATGCGTAAATTTGAAGCAAGATAATTTCATCTATTCAAAGGGTGTTTTGAAAGGTCTATTTTGCTTAATACATTTTGGCTTTTTCGCACACAAGTACAAAATTAGGAAAATCATTCGTTAACTATGGATAGATGAAAAGGGTATCTTGTTTACAAAAATGGATAGGTACTCTTCAAAAGCATGTATCGGTTGATAGAGGCAGGCATGAAAAATATAAGTGGGCATCTCATTATTATGTGAAAAAATGACTTGAGGTTGCGAATCTCCTGTCGAGTGGGTTATGATGCTAAGTTATCTTACCAACCTTGCTAGGTTCAAAAGTCGCCAAGGGACAAGTGGGAATAGCACATGTAGTAGTCCCAAAATACTTTTTGCATTTACGAGAAAGCTTCTGGTGGTCCGGCTTCATCCTACAAAATGTGTAAACTGGAAGGAAGTTAATTTCCTCTATTCAATGGGTGTTTTTTAGGTTCTATCCTGCTTAATACATTTTGGCTTTTCCGCAAACATGTAGAAAATTAGGAAAATCATGCATTAATTACGGATACTTAGAAATGAAAAAGGTATCTTATTTACAAAAATGGATATGTGCTCTTCGAAACCATGTATCAGTTCATAGAGGGAGGCATGAAAAAATATAGGTTGGCATCTCATTATTATGTGAAAAAATTGACATGAGGTTACGAATCTGCTGTCGTCTGGGTTATGATGGTTAGTTATCCTACCAACCTAGCTAGGTTCAAAAGTCGCCAAGGGACAAGTGGAAATGACACATGTAGTAGTCCCAAAATACTTTTGGCATTTACAAGAAAGCTTCATGGTGGTTCGGCTTCATCATACAAAATGCGTAAATTGGAAGCAAGGTAATTCCAACTGTTCAAAGGGTGTTTTGAAGGTTCTATCTTTCTTAATACATTTTATACTTTTCGCAAACAAGTACAAAATTAGGTTCGCTAAGTATGGATAGTTAGAAGCGAAAAAGTATCTTATTTAATAAAATGGAGAGGTGCCCTTCGAAACCATGTATCGGTTGATAGAGGCAGGAATGAAAAAATATAGGTGGGTATCTCATTATTATGTGGACATGAGGTTGCGAATCTGTTGTCATGTGGATTATGATGGTAAGTTATCCTACCAACCTAGCTCGGTTCAAAAGGCGCAAAGGGACAAGTGGAAATGACACATGTAGTAGTCCCAAAATATTTTTTGCATTTACCAAAAAGCATCATGGTGGTCTGGCTTCATCATACATAATGTGTAAATTGGAAGCAAGTTAATTTCATCTGTTCAAAGGGTGTTTTGAAGGGTCTATCTTGCTTCATACATTTTGGCTTTTTCGAAAACAAGTACAAAATTAGGAAAATCATTCATTAACTACGGATAGTTAGAAATGAAAAATGTATATTATTTACAAAAATGGATAGGTACTCTTCGAAAGAACGTATCGGTTGATAGAGGCAGGCATGAAAAAATATAGGTGGGCATCTCATTATTATGTGAAAAAAGGACATGAGGTTACGAATCTTCTATCGGGTGGGTTATGATGGTAAGTTATCCTTCCAACCTAGCTAGGTTCAAAAGTCACCAAGGGACAAGTGGGAAATGACACATGCAGTAATGCCAAAAAACTTTTGCATTTACCAGAAAGCTTCATGGTGGTCCGGCTTCATCATACATAATGTGTAGATTGGAAGCAAGTTAATTTCATCTGTTGAAAGGATGTTTTGAAGGGTCTATCTTGCTTAATACATTTTGGCAATTTCGCAAACAAGTACAAATTTAGGAAAAGCATTCGTTAACTACGGATAGTTAGAAATGAAAGAGGTATATTATTTAACAAAATGGATAGGTGCTCTTCGAAACCATGTATCAGTAAATAGAGGCAGGCATGAAAAAATATAGGTGGCATCTCATTATTATGTGGAGAAATGACATGAGGTTGCGAATCTGCTGTCGTATTGGTCTTGATGGTAAGTTATCCTACCAACCTTGCTAGGTTCAAAAGTCGCCAAGGGACAAGTGCAAATGACACATGCGGTAGTCCCAAAGTACTTTTTGCCTTTACCAGAAAACTTCATGGTGGTCCAGCTTCATCATACAAAATGCGTAAATTGGAAGCAAGGTAATTTCATCTGTTCAAAGGGTGTTTTGAAGGGTCTAACTTGCTTCATACATTTTGGCTTTTTTTGCAAACAAGTACAAAATTAGGAAAATCATTCGTTAACTATGGATAGTTTGAAATGAAAAGGGTAACTTGTTTACAAAAATGGATTGGTACTCTTCGAAAACATGTATCGGTTGATAGAGGCAGGCATGAAAAATATAGGTGGGCATCTCATTATTATGTGAAAAAATGACATGAGGTTGCGAATCTCTTGTCGTGTGGGTTATGATGCTAAGTTATCCTACCAACCTAGCTAGGTTAAAAAGTCGCCAAGGGACAAGTGGCACACATGTAGTAGTCCCAAAATACTGTTTGCATTTGCCAGAAAACTTCATGTTCGTCTGGCTTCATCATCATACAAAATGCATAAATTTGAAGGAAGTTAATCTCATCTATTCAATGATTGTTTTCAAGGGTGTGTCATGCTTAATACATTTTGGCTTTTTCGCACAGAAGTACAAAATTAGGAAAATCATTCGTTAACTACGGATAGTTAGAAATCAAAAAGGTATCTTATTTACAAAAATGGATAGGTGCACTTCAAAACCATGTATCGGTTGATAGAGGCAGGCATGAAAAAATATAGGTGGGCATCTCATTATTATGTGAAAAAATGATATGAGGTTGCGAATCTGCCATCGTTTGGATTATAATGATAATTTATCCTAGCAACCTAGCTAGGTTCAAAAGTCACCAAGGAACAAGTGGAAATGACACATGTAGTAGTCCCAAAATACTTTTTACATTTACCAGAAAGCTTCATGGTGGTCCGGCTTCATAATACAAAATGCGTAAATAGGAAGCAAGTTAATTTCTTCTTTTCAAAGGGTGTTTCGAAGCGTCTATTTTGCTTAGTACATTTTGGCTTTCTCGAAAACAAGTACAAAATTAGGAAAATCATTTGTTAACTACGAATAGTTAGAAATGAAAAAGGTATCTTATTTACCAAAATGTATAGGTGCTCTTCGAAACAATGTATTTGTTGATAGAGGCAGGCATGAAAAAATATATGTGGGCATCTCATTATTATGTGAAAAAATGACATGAGGTTGCGAATCTACTGTCGTGTGGGTTATGATGGTAAGTTATCCTACCAACCTAGCTAGGTTCAAAAGTCGCCAAGCGACAAGTGGAAAAGACACATGTAGTAGTCCCAAAATACTTTTTCCACTTACCAGATAACTTCATGGTGGTCTAGCTTCATCATCGTACAAAATGCGTAAATTGGAAGCAAGTTAATTTCATCTGTTCAAAGGGTGTTTTCAAGGGTCCATCTTGCTTAGTACATTTTGGCTTTTTTGCAAACAAGTACAAAATTCGGAAAATCATTCGTTAACTACGAATAGTTAGAAAGGAAAAAAGGTATCTTTTTTACGAACATGGATAGGTGCTCTTCGAAACCATGTATCGGTTGATAGAGGCAGGCATGAAAAATTTTAGGTGGGCATCTCATTATTATGTGAAAAAATGACATGAGGTTGCGAATCTGCTATCGTGTGGGTTATGATGGTAAGTTATCCTACCAACCTAGCTAGGTTCAAAAGTCACCAAGGGACAAGTGGAAATGACACATGTAGTAGTCCCAAAATACTAATTGCATTTACCAGAAAACTTCTTGGTGTTCCGGCTTCGTCATACAAAATGTGTAAATTAGAAGGAAGTTAATTTCATCTGTTCAAAGGGTGTTTTGAAGGGGCTATCTTGCTTAATACATTTTGGCTTTTTCGCAAAGAAGTACAAAATTAGGAAAATCGTTCCTTAACTACGGATAGTTAGAAATGAAAAAGGTATCTTATTTAAAAAAATGGATACGTGCACTTCGAAACCATGTATCGGTTGATAGAGGCAGGCATGGAAAACTATAGGTGGGCATCTCATTATTATGTGAAAAAATGACATGAGGTTGCGAATCTGCTGTCATGTGGGTTATGATGGTAAGTTATCCTACCAACCTAGCTAGGTTCAAAAGTCGTCAAGGGACAAGTGGAAATGTCACATGTAGTAGTCCCAATATACTTTTTGCATTTGCCGGAAAACTTCATGTTTGGTTGGCTTCATCATTATACCAAATGCATAAATTGGAAGCAAGGTAATTTCATCTGTTCAAAGATCGTTTTGAAGGATGTATCTTGCTTAATACATTTTGGTTTTTTGAAAAAAAAGAGTACAAAATTAGGAAAATCATTCGTTAACTGTGAATAGTTAGAAATTCAAAAGGTATCTTATTTACAAAAATGGATAGGTGCTCTTCGAAACCATGTATCGGTTGATAGAGGAGGGCATGAAAAAATATAGGTGGGCATCTCATTATTATGTGAAAAAAAGACATGAGGTTGCGAATGTGCTGTTGTGTGGGTTATGATGGTAAGTTATCCTACCAACCTATCTAGGTTCAAAAGTCGCCAAGGGACAAATGGAAATGACACATGTAGTAGTCCGAAAATACTTTTGCATTTACCAGAAAACGTCTTTGTGGTCCGGCTTCATCATACAAAATGGGTAAACTGGAATCAAGTTAATTTCATCTGTTCAGAGGGTGTTTTGAAGGGTCTATCTTGCTTAATACATTTTGGCTTTTTCGCAAACAAGTACAAAATTCAGATAATCATTCGTTAACTATGAATATCTAGAAAGGAAAAAAGTTATCTTATTTACGAACATGGATAGGTGCTCTTTGAAATGATGTATCGGTTGATAGAGGCAGGCATGAAAAAATATAGGTGGGCATCTCATTATTATGTGAAAAAATGACATGACGTTGCGAATCTGCCGTCTAGTGGGTTATGCTGGTAAGTTAACCTATCAACCTAGCTAGGTTCAAAAGTCGCCAAGGGACAAGTGGAAATGACACATGTAGTAGTCCCAAACTACTTTTTGCATTTTCCAGAAAGCTTCATGGTGGTCCGGAATCATCAGCATACAAAATGCGTAAATTGGAAGCAAGTTAATTTCATATGTTGAAAAGGTGTTTTCAAGGATCTATCTTGCTTAATACGTTTTGGCTTTTTCACAAAACAAGTACAAAATTTGTAAAATCATTCGTTAACTACGGATTGTTAGAAATGAAAAGGGTATCTTATTTACGAAAATGGATAGGTTCTCTTCGAAACCATGTATCGGTTGATAGAGACAGGCATGAAAAAATATAGGTGGGCATCACATTATTATGTGAAAAAATGACATGAGGTTACGAATCTGCTGTCGTTTGGGTGATGATGGTAAGTTATCCAACCAACCTAGCTAGGTTCAAAAGTCTCCAAGGGACAAGTGGAAATGACACATGTAGTAGTCCCAAAATACTTTTTGCATTACCAGAAAGCTTCATGATGGTCCAGCTTCATCATAAAAAATGTGTAAATTGGAAGAAAGTTAATTTCATCTGTTCAAAGGGAGTTTTGAAGGGTCTATCTTTCTTAATACATTTTGTCTTTTTCGCATTCAAGTGGAAAATTCGAAAAATCATTCATTAACTAAGGATTGTTAGAAATGAAAAAGGTATCTTATTTGTGAACATGGATATGTGCTCTTCGAAACCATGTATTGGTTGATAGAGGCAGGCATGAAAAAAATATAGGTGGGCATCTCATTATTATGTGAAAAAATGACATGAGGTTGCGAATCTGCTGTCGTGTGGGTTCTGATGGTATGTTATCCTACCAACCTAGCTAGGTTCAAAAGTCACCAAGGGACATGTGGAAATGACACTTGTAGTAGTCCCAAAATACTTTTTGCATTCACTGAAAACTTCATTGTGGTCTGGCTTCATCATCATACAAAATGCGTAAATTGGAAGCAAGTTAATTTCATCTGTTCAAAGTGTATTTTGAAGGGTCTGTCTTGCTTAATACAATTTTGGCCTTTTCGCAAACAAGTACAAAATTCAGAAAATCATTCGTTAACTACGAATAGGTAGAAAGGGAAAAGGTATCTTATTTACGAACATGGATAGGTGCTCTTCGAAACCATGTATCGGTTGCTAGAGGCAGGCATGAAAAAGTATTGGTGGGCATCTCATTATTATGTGAACAAATGACATGAGTTTGCGAATCTGTTGTCGTGTGGGTTATGATGCTAAATTATCCTACCAACCTAGCTAGGTTCAAAAGTCGCCAAGGGACAAGTGGAAATGACACATGTAGTAGTCCCGAAATACTTTCTGGATTTACCAGAAAGCTTCATGGTGGTTTGACTTAATCATCATACAAAATGCGTAATTTGGAAGAAAGTGGATTTGATATGTTCAAGAGGTGTTTTGAGGGGTCTCTCTTGCTTAATACATTTTGGGTTTTTCGCAAACAATCACAAAATTCGGAAAATCATTCGTTTACTATGGTTAGTTAGAAATGAAAAGGCTATCTTATTTACTAAAATGGATAGGTGCTCTTCGAAACCATGTATCGGTTGATAGATGCAGGCATGAGAAATATAGGTGGGCATCTCATTATTATGTGAAAAAATGACATGATGTTGTGAATCTGCCGTCTAGGTGGTTATGATGGTAAGTTATCCTACCAACCTAGCTAGGTTCAAAAGTCGCCAAGGGACAAGTGGAAATGACACATGTAGTAGTCTCAAAATACTTTTTGCAGTTACCAGAAAGCTTCATGGTGGTTCGGGTTCATCACCTTACAAAATGCGTAAACTAGAAGCAAGTTAATTTTATATGTTGAAAAGGTGTTTTGAAGGGTCTATCTTGCTTAATACATTTTGGCTTTTTTGCAAAACAAGTACAAAATTTGGAAAATCATTCGTTAACTACGGATTGTTAGAAATGAAAAAGGTATCTTATTTACGAACATGGATAGGTGCTCTTCGAAACCATGAATCGGTTGATAGAGGCAGGCATGAAAAAATATAGGAGGACATCTCATTATTATGTGAAAAAATGACATGAGGTTGCGAATCTGCAGTCGTTTGGGTTATGATGGTAAGTTATCGTACCAATCTAGGTGGGTTCAAAAGTCACCAAGGACAAGTGGAAATGATACATGTAGTAATCCCAAAATACTTTTTGCATTTACCAGAAAGATTCATTGTGGTCCGGCTTCATCATACAAAATGCATAAATTGGAGGCAAGTTAATTTTATCTGTTCAAAGGGTGTTTTGAAGGGTCTATCTTGCCTAATACATTTTGGCTTTTTCGCAAACAAGTACAAAATTAGGAAAATCATTCGTTAACTGCTGATAGTTAGAAATGAAAAAGGTATCTTAGTTACTAAAATGGATAGGTGCTCTTCGAAACCATGTATCGGTTGATAGAGGCAGGCATGAGAAATATAGGTGGGCATCTCATTATTATGTGAAAAAATGACATAACGTTGCGAATCTGCCGTCTAGTGGGTAATGATGGTAAGTTAACCTACCAACCTAGCTAGGTTCAAAAGTCGCCAAGGGACAAGTGGAGATGACACATGTAGTAGTCCCAAAATATTTTTTGCATTTACCAGAAAGCTTCATGGTGGTCCGGCTTCATCATCATACAAAATGCGTAAATAGGAAGCAAGTTAATTTCATATGTTGAAAAGGTGTTTTCAAGGGTCTATCTTGCTTAATACGTTTTGGGTTTTTCACAAAACAAGTACAAAATTTGTAAAATCATTCGTTAACTATGGATTGTTAGAAATGAAAAAGGTATCTTATTTACGAAAATGGATAGGTTCTCTTCGAAACCATGTATCGGTTGATAGGGGTAGGCATGAAAAAATATAGGTGGGCATCTCATTATTATGTGAAAAAATGACATGAGGTTGGGAATCTGCTGTCGTGTGGGTTATGATGGTAAGTTATCCTACCAACCTAGCTAGGTTCAAAAGTCGGCAAGGGACAAGTGGAAATGACACATGTAGTAGTCCCAAAATACTTTTTGAATTTGCCAGAAAACTTCATGGTGGTCTGGCTTCATCATCATACAAAAAGCGTAAATTGGAAGCAACTTACTTTCATCTGTTCAAAGGGTGTATTGAAGGGTGTATATTGCTTAATAGGTTTTGGCTTTTTCGCAAACATGTACAAAATTAGAAAAATCATTCGTTAACTGAGGATAGTTAGAAATGAAAAAGGTATCTTATTTAACAAAATGGATAGGTGCTCTTCGAAACCATGTATCGGTTGATAGGGGCAGCCATGAGAAATATAGGTGGGCATCTCATTATTATGTGAAAAAATGACATGACGTTGCGAATCTGCCGTCTAGTGGGTTATGATGGTAAGTTATCCAACCAACCCAGCTAGGTTCAAATGTTGCCAAGGGACAAGTGGAAATGACACAGGTAGTAGTCCCAAAATACTTTTTGCATTTACCAGAAAGCTTCATGGTGGTCCGGCTTCATCATCATACAAAATGCGTAAATTGGAAGCAAGTTAATTTCATATGTTGAAAAGGTGTTTTGAAGGGTCTATCTTGCTTAATACATTTTGCTTTTTCGCAAAACAAGTACAAGATTCAGAAAATTATTTGTTAACTACGGATTGTTAGAAATGAAAAAGGTATCTTATTTACGAACATGGATAGGTGCTCTTCGAAACCATGTATCGGTTCATAGAGGCAGTCATGAAAAAATATGGGAGGGCATCTCATTATTATGTGAAAAAATGACATCAGGTTGCGAATCTGTTGTCGTGTGGGTTATGATGGTAAGTTATCTACCAATCTAGCTAGGTTCAAAAGTTACCAAGGGACAAGTGGAAATGACACATGTAGTAATCCCAAAATACTTTTTGCATTTACCAGAAAGCTTCATTGTGGTCCGGCTTCATCATACAAAATACATAAGTTGGAAGCAAGTTCATTTCATCTTTTCAAAGGGTGTTTTGAATGGTCTATCTTGCCTAATACATTTTGGCTTTTTCGCAAAGAAGTAGAAAATTAGGAAAATCATTCGTTAACTGCAGATATTTAGAAATGATAAAGGTATCTTATTTACAAAATTGGATAGGTGCTATTCGAAACCATGTGTCGGTTGATTGAGACAGGCATGAAAAAATATAGGTGGGCATCTTATTATTCTCTGAAAAAATGACATGAGGTTGCGTTTCTATTGTCCTGTGGGTTATGATGGTAAGTTATCCTACCAATCTAGCTAGGTTCAAAAGTCGCCAAGGGAAAGGTGGAAATGACGCATGTAGTAGTCCCAAAATACTTTTTGCATTTACCAGAAAGCTTCATTATGGTCCGGCTTCATCATACAAAACGTGTAAATTGGAAGCAAGTTAATTTCATCTGTTCAAAGGGTGTTTTGAAGGGTCTATCTTGCTTAATACATTTTTGCTTTTTCGCAAACAAGTACAAAATTAGGAAAATCATGCGTTAAGTACGGATAGTTAGAAATGAAAAAGGTATTTATTTACAAATTTGGATAGGTGCTAGTCGAAACCATGTGTCGGTTGATAGAGGCAAGCATGAAAAAATATAGGTGTGCATCTTATTATTATATGAAAAAATTATTTGAGGTTGCGAATATGTCGTGTGGGTTATGATGGTAAGTTATCCTACCAACCTAGCTAGGTTCAAAAGTCGCCTATGGACAAGTGGAAATAACACATGTAGTAGTCCCAAAATACTTTTTGTATTTACCAGAAAGCTTCATGGTGGTCCAGCTTCATCATCATACAAAATGCGTAAATTGGAAGCAAGTTAAATTCGTATGTTCAAAAGGTGTTTTGAACGGCCTATCTTGCTTAATAAATTTTGGCTTTTTCGCAAACAAGTACCAAATTTGGAAAATCATTTGTTATCTACGGATAGTTAAATGAAAAAGGTATCTCATTTACTAAATTGGATAGATGCTTTTCGAAACCATGTATCTGTTGATAGAGGCTGGCATGAAAAATATAGGTGGGCACCTCATTATTATGTGAAAAAATGACATGATGTTGTGAATCTTCCATCGTGTGGGTTATGATGGTAAGTTATCATACCAACCTAGCTAGGTTCAAAATTCGCCAAGGGACAAGTTGAAATGACACATGTAGTAGTCCCAAAATACTTTTTGCATTTACCAGAAAGCTTTATGGTGGTCCGGCTTCATCATACAAAATGCGTAAACTGGAAGCAAGTTAATTTCATCTGTTCATAGGGTGTTTTGAAGGGTCTATTTGCTTAATCCATTTGGCTTTTTTTGCAAAAAGTACAAAATTAGGAAAATCGTTCATTAACTGTGGATAGTTTGAATGAAATGGGTGTCTAATTTTCAAAATGGATATGCGCCCTTTAAAACCATATATCATTTAATTGAGGTAGACGTACGAAATATATAGTTGGACATCTCATTTTTATGTGAAAAAATGACATGAGGTTGCAAATCTTCTCTTGTGTGGGTAATGATGGTAAGTTAGCCAACCAGCCTAGCTAGGTTCAAAAGTCACCAAGGGACAAGTGGAAATGACACCTGTAGTACTCCCCAAATACTTTGTGAATTTACCTCAAATATTCATGTTGGTCTAGCTTCATCATACAAAATGTGTAAATTTGAAGCAAGTTATGGACAGTGGTGCAAGTGGATATATGTAGCATGTTCTCAATTTTCATATTTTTTAAGGATGCTTTGAAGGGTCTATCTTGCTTAATCAATTTGTCTCTTTCACAAAAAAGTACAAAACTAGGAAAATCATTTATTAACTATGGATAGTTAGAAATGAAAAAGGCATGTTATGATGGTAAGTTAGCCTATCAACCTAGCTACGTTCAAATGTCACCAAGGGACAAGTGAAAAAATGACACCAGTAGTAGTCACAAAATACTTATTGAATTTACCTTGTTCATGGTGGTCCAGCTTCATCATACAAAATGCATCTATTGGAAGCAAATTATGGAATCTGCTGTAAATGGATATATGTAACACGTCCTCAATTTTCATCTTATGTAAGTGTGTTTGAAGAGTCAGTCCTGCTCAATACATTTTAGCTTTTTCGAAAAAAAGTATAAAATTAGGGAAATCATTCGTTAACTATGAATAATTAGAAATGAAAAAGGTATCTGATTTTTAAAACAGACGGGCGCTCTTCGAAACCATCCATCGGTGATAGAGGAAGACCTGACAAAAAATTAGTTGGCCAACTCATTTTTATGTGAAAAATGGCACGAGGTTAAAAATTCGTTGTCACGTGGGTTATGATGGTATGTTAGCCTACCAACCTAGCATGGTTCAGAAGTTGCCAAGGGACAAATGGAGTGACACCTGTAGTAGTCCCAAAATATTTTTTGAATTTACCTCAAAGCTTCATGGCGGCCCAACTTCATTATACAAAATTTGTAAGTTGGAAGCAAGTTATGAACTCTGCTGCAAGTGGATACATGTAACACGTCCTCAATTTTCATCATTAATAAGGGTGTCTGAAGGGTCTGTCCTGCTCAATACATTTTGGCTTTTCGCAAAAAAATACAAAATTAGGAAAATCATTCATTAACTATAATTAGTTAGAAATAACAAAGGTATCTTATTTTTAAAACAGATAGGCGCTCTTCAAAACCATCCATCGATTGATAGAGGCAGGCATGAAAAAAATAGTTGGCCATTTCATTTTTATGTGAAAAAACGGCATGAGGATGCAAATATGCTATCATGTGGGTTATGGTGGTAAGTTAGCCTACCAACCCAGCTAGGATCGAAATTTGCAAACGGACAAGTGGAAATGATACTTTTAGTAGTCCCAAAATACTTTGTGAGTTTACCTCAAAGCTTCATGGTGGTCTGACTTCATCATACAAAATTCTTAAATTGGAAGCAATTTATGGACACTAGTGCAAGTGGGTATATGTAAAAAATCTTCAATTTTCATCTTTTCTAACGGTGTTTTGAAGGGTGTGTCATGCTTAATACATTTTCTCTTTTCTTCAAACAAGTACAAAATTAGGAAATCATTCGTTAACTATGGATAGTTAGAAATGAAAAAGGTATCTGATTTTTAAAATGAATAGGCACTCTTCGAATCCGTCCACTGGTTGATAGAGGGAGGCATGAAATAATTATAATTGGCCATTTCATTTTTATGCGAAAAAATAAATGATGTTGCAAATCTGCTGTCGTGTGGGTTATGGTGGTAACTTAGCCGACCAACCTAGCTAGGTTCAAAGGTCGCCAACTGACAAGTGGAGGTGACGCATATAGTAGTCCCAAAAGCTGTTGGGGAACGTAGTAATTTCAAAAAAATTCCTACGCACACGCAAGACCATGGTGATGGCATAGCAACGAGAGGGGAGAGTGTATGTCCACGTACCCTCGTAGACCGTAAGCGGAAGCATTATAACAACGCAGTCGATGTAGTCGTACGTCTTCACGATCCGACCGATCCAAGTACCGAACGTACGGCACCTCCGTGTTCAGCACACGTTCAGCTCGATGACGATCCCCGGGCTCCGATCCAGCAAATCGTCGGGGATGAGTTCCGTCAGCACGACGGCGTGGTGACGATGATGATGCTCCACCGACGCAGGGCTTCGCCTAAGTTCCGCGACGATATGACTTCACCGGCGCAGGGCTTCGCCTAAGCTCCGCGACGATATGACCGAAGTGGAATATGGTGGAGGGGGGCACCGCACACGGCTAAGGAACGATCCGTAGATCAACTTGTGTGTCATGGGGTGCCCCCCTGCCCCCGTATATAAAGGAGCAAGGGGGGGTGCGGCCAGCCCAAGGGGGGCGCGCCTGGAGGAGTCCTACTCCCACCGGGAGTAGGACTCCCCCCCCCTTTCCTAGTTGGAATAGGATTGGGGAGGGGGAAGAGGGAAGGGGGGCGCCGCCCCCCTCTCCTTGTCCTATTCGGACTAGAGGGGGAGGGGGGGCGCGGCCTGCCTGGCCGTCCCTTTCCTCTTCTCCCTATGGCCCATCAAGGCCCATAGACCCCCCGGGGGGTTCCGGTAACCCCCCGGTGTTCCGGTAACTTCCTGTTTTCATCCGGAACCTTTCCGAAGTCCAAACATAGGCTTCCAATATATCAATCTTTATGTATCGACCATTTCGAGACTCCTCGTCATGTCCATGATCACATCCGGGACTCTGAACAACCTTCGGTACATCAATACTTATAAACTCATAATGAACTGTCATCAAAACGTTAAGCGTGCGGACCCTACGGGTTGGAGAACTATGTAGACATGACCTAGAACTATTCTCGGTCAATAACCAATAGCGGAACCTGGATGCCCATATTGGTTCCTACATATTCTTCGAAGATCTTTATCGTTCAAACCGCATAACGACATACGTTGTTCCCTTTGTCATCGGTATGTTACTTGCCCGAGATTCGATCGTCGGTATCCAATACCTAGTTCAATCTCGTTACCGGCAAGTCTCTTTACTCGTTCCGTAATACATCATTTCATAACTAACTCATTAGTTACAATGCTTGCAAGGCTTAGGTGATGAGTATTACCGAGAAGGCCCAGAGATACCTCTCCGACAATCGGAGTGACAAAACCTAATCTCGAATTATGCCAACTCAACATATACTTTTGGAGACACCTGTAGAGCACCTTTATAATCACCCAGTTACGTTGTGACGTTTGGTATCACACAAAGTGTTCCTCCGGTAAACGGGAGTTGCATAATCTCATAGTTATAGGAACATGTATAAGTCATGAAGAAAGCAACAGCAACATACTATACGATCGTGTGCTAAGCCAACGGAATGGGTCATGTCAATCAGATCATTCAACTAATGATGTGATCCCGTTAATCAAATAACAACTCTTTTGTCTATGGTTAGGAAACATAACCATCTTTGATTAACAAGCTAGTCAAGTAGAGGCATACTAGTGACACTCTGTTTGTCTATATATTCACACATGTATTATGTTTCCGGTTAATACAATTCTAGCATGAATAATAAACATTTATCATGATATAAGGAAATAAATAATAACTTTATTATTGCCTCTAGGGCATATTTCCTTCAAAAGCTTGGTGAAATTACCTCAAAGGTTCATTGTGGTCTAGCTGAATCATGCAAAATTCGTAAATTGGAAGGAAGTTATGGACTGTGGTGCAAGTGGATATATGTAACATGTTTCCAGTTTTCATATTTTCTAAGGGTGTTTTGAAGGGTTTGTCTTGTTTACTACATTTTACATTCTTCGCAAAATAGTAAAAATTAGGAAAAACATTCTTTAACTATGGATAGTTTGAAATGAAAAATGTATATAATATTTAAAATGGAAAGGCGCTCTTCGAAACCATCCGTCGGTTGACCAAGGCAGATATGGAAATAATACTGTTGGTGATCTAATTTTTATATGAAAAAATGGCACGTGGTTGCAAATCTTCTGTCGTATGGGTTTTGTTGGTAACTTAGTCTACCAACCTAGCTAGGTTCAAAAGTCGTCAAGGGACAAGTCGAAATGACACTTGTAGTAGTCCCAATTTTTTTGTGAACTTACCTCAAAGCTTAATGGTGGTCCAGCTTCATCATACAAAACGTGTAAATTGGAAGCAAGTTATGAACTCTGGTGCAAGTGGATATATGTAACACATAAAAAAATCATCTTTTGTATGGTTGTTTTGAAGGGTATGTCATGCTTAATACATTTTGAATTTTCCACCAAAAAGTAAAAAAAATATGAAAATCAATCGTTAATTATGGATAGCTAGAAATGAAAAAGGTATATGAATTTTGAAATGGATAGGCGCTCTTCAAAACCATCGATCGGTTGATAAAGGTAGGCATTGAAAATATATAGTTGGCCATCTTATTTTTACTTGAAAAAATGACATGAGGTTGCAAATCTGTTGTCGTGTGAGTAATGGTGGTAAGTCAGCCTACCAAACTAGCAAGGTCCAAAAGTGGCCAAGGGACAAGTGGAAATGACACTTGTAGCAGTACCAATTTCTTTGTGTATTTACCTTAAAGCTGTTGGGGAACGTTGCAGAAAATTAAAATTTTTCCTACGGTTTCACCAAGATCCATCTATGAGTTCATCTAAGAAACGAGTCATGGGAGAGAGATTGCATCTACATACCACTTGTAGATCGCGTGCGGAAGCGTTCACTAGAACGTGGATGACGGAGTCGTACTCGCCGTGATCCAAATCACCGATGACCGAGTGTCGAACGGACGACACCTCCGCGTTCAACACACGTACGGTACGGGAGATGTCTCCTCCTTCTTGATCCAGCAAGGGGGAAGGAGAGGTTGATGATGATGGCTCCAGCAGAAGCACAATGGCGTGGTGGTGGTGGAGCTGCAGCACTCCGGCAGGGCTTCGCCAAGCACGTGACAGAGGAGGAAGAGGTGTAGCAGGGGGAGGGAGGCGCCAGAACTTCAGGGTGCGGCTGCCCCCTCCCCCCTCCCTTTATATAGGCCCCCAGGGGGGGCGCCGGCCCTTGGGGATCCCA
>LR880968.1:765783184-765816768 GCA_904067115.1 Aegilops sharonensis
CCCCCCACCCTAGGGTTTCAACCCTAGGCGCAGGGGGTGGGCCAAGGGGGGCGCACCAGCCCACTATGGGCTGGTTCCCCTCCCCACTTCAGCCCATGGGGCCCTCCGGGATGGGTGGCCCCACCCGGTGGACCCCCGGGACCCTTCCGGTGGTCCCGGTACAATACCGGGTGACCCCGAAACTTTCCCGATGGCCGAAATACCACTTCCTATATATAATTCTTTACCTCTGGACCATTCCGAAACTCCTTGTGACGTTCGGGATCTCATCCGGGACTCAGAACAACATTCAGTATACTGCATACTCATATTCATACAACCCTAGCGTCACCGAACCTTAAGTGTGTAGACCCTACGAGTTCGGGAGACACGTAGACATGACCGAGACGGCTCTCGGGCAATAACCAACAGCGGGATCTGGATACCCATGTTGGCTCCCACATGCTCCTCGATGATCTCATCGGATGAACCACGATGTCGAGGATTCAAACAATCCCGTATACAATTCCCTTTGTCAATCGGTATGTTACTTGCCCGAGATTCGATCGTCGGTATCCCAATACCTCGTTCAATCTCGTTACAGGCAAGTCACTTTACTCGTACCGTAATGCATGATCCCGTGACCAGACACTTGGTCACTTTGAGCTCATTATGATGATGCACTACCGAGTGGGCCCAGTGATACCTCTCCGTCATATGGAGTGACAAATCCCAGTCTCGATCCGTGTCAACCCAACAGACACTTTCGGAGATACCTGTAATGCACCTTTATAGTCACCCAGTTACGTTGTGACGTTTGGTACACCCAAAGCACTTCTACGGTATCCGGGAGTTACACGATCTCATGGTCTAAGGAAGAGATACTTGACACTGGAAAAGCTCTAGCAAAACGAACTACACGATCTTGTGCTATGCTTAGGATTGGGTCTTGTCCATCACATCATTCTCCTAATGATGTGATCCCGTTATCATTGACATCCAATGTACATAGTCAGGAAACCATGACTATCTATTGATCAACGAGCTAGTCAACTAGAGGCTCACTAGGGACATATTGTGGTCTATTTATTCACACGTGTATTACGATTTCCGGATAATACAATTATAGCATGAATAAAAGACAATTATCATGAACAAGGAAATATAATAATAATCCTTTTATTATTGCCTCTAGGGCATATTTCCAACAAAAGCTTCATGGTGGTCCAGCTTCATCATACGAAATGCATAAATTGAAAGCAACTTGTGGACACGGGTGCAAGTGAATATATGTAACACGTCCTCAATTTTCATCTTTTGTAAGGGTGTTTTGATGGGTCTGTCCTGCCTAATGAATTTTGGCTTTTCCGCAAACAAGTATAAATTTAGAAAAATCATTCGATAACTATGGATATTTAGAAATGAAAAAGGTATCTGATTTTTAAAATGGATAGGTGCTCTTCGAAACCATCCATCAGCTGATGGAGGCAGACATGAAAAAAATATAGTTGGTCATCTCATTTTTATGTGAAAAAATGACATGACGTTGCAAATATGCTATTATGTGGGTTATGATGGTAAGTTAGCCTACCAACGTAGATAGGTTCAGAAGTCACAAAATGGACAAGTGGAAAGGACACCGGTTGTAGTCCCAAAAAACCTTGTGAATTTACCTCAAAACTTCATCGTAGTCCAGCTTCATCATACAATTGGAAGCAAATTATGGACTATAGTGCAAGTGGATATATATAACATATCCTCGGCGCTTATAGTTTGTATTGTTGGTTATGACGTTGGCAAGTTGAATGCCAATTTCGTTTTACACCTGAAGCGAGTTGACTATCATTGGAGCCTTCTTTCGCTTTTTGTCTAGCGCCACTTGTTGCAGAAAATTAATCACCTTTTGTCAAACCATGAAAGGAGTTTCTTATAGGTAAGTTGGACGTGGACATTATGTTTTATTAAGACTTATAAATGTCACCATATAATCTTTGGTTTGACATGCCTGTCGTCGAGTACTTTCTTCTACGCTTTCCACATGTTTGCAAGCACCACGTACCTCATTTCTACTTAGAATTTGGATGATCAATTAATTTGATTATTACGGAACTTTCTGTAAGAGGTTTCCGGTGTGGCACCTGAGGCAGCGATGGTTGATGAAGGATTATAATAAGGTCAACGCTTGCTTCATCTGCCATCATGTTTAAAAAGAGAAGATTCGAAGCCGGACGCCACTCACAATGATCACTCGAAAGCAAGGGGAAGGTCAGAGCATATATCATGAGTCATGGTGTCGTGGCGACACGTCGGACGTGTGAATCTGCGGGCCTCACCAACGAGCTTACCATGTTCTTATTCATTTTGCTTTGCTTGTTGCATGCAAACACGTAGGTGTTAGAAGGGAGAGAGGATTGATGGAATAATTCAATGTATTGCTTGAGCCTCGTGGGCATATATATAGGAGCACAATCATTTATTTGGAGTACAAGACAAGCCAGAACAAATCAGAGGTGCAATGAACTCGGGGACGATCTTCACGGGACCTGCGGAGGCGCGTGTAACCAATGGGCCAGGTCGGTCGTGCGGCGTAGATGAGGCGGATCGCGGCAGCGAGCGGGTGATCAAGCCGATCGCGCGTGAGGTCGGGGACGCCGCTCGGTGGAGGCGTGGTGGCGGCGGAGTCCGAGATGAAGCCCGCGACGACAGACGGCATGGGACGTCTAGCACTGGCACCCGGGCTGCCAAAGCAACGCCGGCGCTCGGGCAGCAAGGCCTGAGCGACCAATGGAGCAGCGGCGCCCGAGTTGAAGCAGCCGACGAGCAGGACGCAGCCGTTTCGACGCAGCCGAGGATGACGCTGGCGAGGTAGACCGCCAGGCCGCCGTACAGACGTGGCGGAGGCGGGTGATGTGGATTGATGAGCGGGTCGGCGCGCGAGCGACGGCTATGATTGGCCGTCGCATGGCACGAGGCCGCAGGGTCGGGCGATGCAGGTGTTCCGATCGGAGCAGGGCGGTGACGGCCGGCGCAGGGCGACGGGCGGACTGACGCGCAGACGGCGACTGGCCCTGACGGGCCGCCTCAGCGCGCTTGGCCACCGGGTCGGAGGAGAGGCCGGCTGGTCGCGCCGGGGTCGGAATAGAGGCTTTCAGGGTCGACGGCGGTAGTGGGCGATGCAAACCGATCAAGAATAGATCGGAAAACCAAAAAGAAACCGCGCGATCAAGATGACCGGTGGGAGAGAGAAAACCCCGAAGCAAGGCTCAGGGAAAAGATTCTCTAGGGCAGCCGGTCAACACGACCGGCGGATGAACCCTAGGTACGGGCGCGGCCCCCGGCGGCGGTCATGGAGGCCGAACGTCCCGGGGGCGGCGCGCAGGTGCGGCAGCAGCGGTGGCTAGGGTTTAGAATCGACTTGCAATCGATACCATGTTAGAAGGGAGAGAAGATTGATGGAATAGTTCAATGTATTGTTTGAGCCTTGTAGGCATATATATAGGAATACAATCATCTACTTAGAATACAAGACAAGCCAGAACAAATCCTAGTCTATCTCGTCTTTCCTAATAAACATTATACTCGACAGTAGGTACGCACACCCGAGATCACCAATTATTTACCCTGGCAGTGTGGACGTGCTTCTCTCTTTGATTAGCTAATAAGTGAGAAAATGGAGCATTTGCACCATGATTAGCTGATGACTATGGCCTTTCAATAATCGAGTCGACTAAGTGTACACGTAGCCCTCTAATTTGCACATAAACGGTTAGCACTGTACTACGAGTATATACTCCCTCAGTAAAGAAACATAAAAGCATTTAGATCTCTACATACTTAGGGGGTATATACCACCTCCTTGCTCGTCCTATAACGACGACTCTGTAGCTGTACGAGGCAGAATTTCCCTGTCAGATCAGTGCATTTTTCTCTGTGGGTTCCGTATCTCCTACTCCACAGCACATGCATGGTCGTGGTACACCGCTTATCATCGGTAGCTGAAACAAGGCAGCAACCGTTGTTTTCGCAGGCGCTATTTTCCGCCGTGCTACTCTCCGTAGCAAGATACTCACCAAAGCGACTCATACCGTTACAGTACTCCTACTATTTCCACAGACGAGTCCGGATCCCTGTGTTCCTACGTGTCATTGTTGGCACCATGCTTACGCTCGCCATCCACCCGTATTTGGGAACTTCCACCGGTTGCTTGCGCGCTCTGCCTGAGATCCACCAACGCATGCAAAGCTTGCAAGCTTCTGCATCCATCATAGCCTGGTAGCTCGACGCATGCCGAGGCGGCCACCGTCATGAGCGCGTACGTAGACCACCCGTGGGCCGTGACACCGTGTGGACACGCCGGCGGGGAGCAGTGACATGGCGCGCGCGAGTAGGACCGATTTCTTCCCAAGCGTGACACATGCGCGAGGAGATAACCATGAGCGAGGATCATCGACGAGGGTTCACAAAGCTTTATGTTGTTGTCTGGGACTCTGGGTACGTAGGTGACGTCCGCCGGATGGATGATTCGTGTCATTTGGAAGCCCTGCTGCTGATTGGCCGCGATTTGCACGAGTGAACGGGAATCTCTCCCTGGCCTCCAGTCGTGTCTCTCATCATTCACGAGGGGATGAAACCGTGTCACGTAACCGCGTGTTTTGGCAAAGCGCGATCTACTCCGGAACAGTGATCTGATTCTGATCATCACTTGGAGTAGCAGTAGATGCGGACCCAAAGTGTTCTTGTGGTCGTCGTGGCCCTGCGGATCCCCACAAATCATTCAATCAGCTGAGCTACTAATACTAGTGTGTGTGTAGGGGTCCCCGCCCACTCTGTCATCTCATCCGAAGCGGAGGGCATCTCCGTTTTGACGGGGAAGATTAAGAAGTGGAACAACGTGGGACAAGGACCATGATGACACGGACGTGCTTGTTGCTGGTTGGTAGGGGGTGACATCACCGACGACCGTGCCTCCGAACAGATTAGAGCGTCTACAACCGAACCTCTCATACGCCTGGGCAGACCACCCAGTCACATTTTTTAACCCAGACAAACTTCTTTCAGGCTGCAGGTGCTGTGAGTGAGAGTCCCGCCGCAATTCACCAGGTCCAAGTACACTTTGTTATTGAAAGGTGGGCATCCCATCAAAACAAACATAGATTAAGTGAAACAGTTTGTCTAATTCACATCTAAATGTTTTCTAAGAATGTCAACTTCTCACAAATAAGGTAGCAACAAAAAACAAAAAAAGTTGAGACAAAAAAAAAACCATGAACATAGTGGACCTTGTGACATAACTATATCACATCTAGATGTGTTCTAGACAGACCCAACTAAGTAGAAATAAGTGAGGTTTCCACTTAACAAAGTAGAGCGGTGAGCAGCATCTTAACATCTCGAAACAGCATGCATCCACCACAGCACCGGCTCTCCAGGCTGCCGCCGTCGTCGACGAAATAGCCGTCGGTGCATTGGAGCTCGACGCTCAGTTGGTATCTAATTTCCGGTGCAGGTAGCAGCGAGCGAGCTAGGGCCGGGGGTAGGGGCATGATGATGGCACACGAAGAAAGCAGAGGCGTGCATATGTTCGATCCCATGCCCAGGGAGTCGGCTCTCAGGCTCCGGCATCTAGCTACCTTTTTTTGTGCGGGGTACCATCTAGCTAGCTAGCTAGGACGGATTAGCAAGCTAGCAGCCTAGCACTAGAACTCAAGAAGTAGCGGGTGGGCGTGCGTGCATGCGCATTGGACGACAGAAGATCCATCGCGGCCGGAGAGATAAAAAGAATCATGGTCGTGGGGGTGCAAATTGGATGACGCCCACTGCATCTGAGAGAGACCGACCGTGCGCCCTTCCAGCCGCGGCGTGCCAGAGCTGGCAGAAGAAGACGGCGCCCTTGGCGTGCACGGCGTCCACCATGGGCTTCCACGCCTCGACCTGCTCCGGCGCCCAAATCCCTGGCATGTCACGACGACGGCTCCTCGTCCTGCCGTGCTGGCGCGACGAGAGTAGCCTCAGCGATGAGGAGGCCGCCGGGGGTGGGGCGGTGTGGGGAGGAAGAAGTAGGGCGCGGCGGCGGACTGGCGGCAGCGGGAGAACGCTGCGGCACTGCGGTCTCTAGGGTTGTCGCTGTCTAGGTGGGCTCCCTATAGAAAAATTGGAACCCCCCCCCCCCCCAAGGTTGTCGGGTGGGCTGGGGCCACAGGTCATTGAGACAACCCTCACGCAAATCATCTAACCCCTTGTAAAGTGGAGCAAATCATCTAATCTCCCGCTCCAGTCGGATAAGTGGGCTAACCAGATTATAATTATTATTATTCAACGAAAGCCCACTAAAGAAAATTAAGTGGGATGGGCTAATTAGTCCCACTTAATCACATTTCCACCTCCAGCCTGAGGCTCCTTAAACGGGCCTCAAACTCCCGGGCTAACCGGTATTCCTATATCCAGCTCAAATATGGGCCCCCCGGACACGTCGGACCCGACAGCTCGATCCCACCTCAAATTGCACCAAATCCACCAAACCGTTCTTCCCTCTTCCGCCGCCCTCCAATCATTCCCGCGCCCCGACCCTCGCCGTCCTCCACTCTTGCCCTTCATCCTCACCTCCGGTCTCTATCCACCGCCGGCGATGTCGTCCAGCCCGACCCACAACGTCGCGACGGAGAAGCAATCTGCCTTGTCCGTCGGCGGCGTCAATTCGTCGGCTGCGACTCGCAAGGCGGAGAACGTCGCCCGCAAGTTGCGGCGACGACGGTAGCGAGACAGGGAGGCGGCGGAGGCGCGGGGAGTTTCGGACGTGGTGGAGCAGCTGTCTCCTCCGCCGCGCCTGGATCCCCACACCCCTTCCTTCCGAGAAGAAGAGGTTGCAACTCGCACGGGACGCGGAAGATGCGAGGATCATGTTGACCGAAGAAACCCTCTTGGATGAGCATGCGGAGGAGTCGCTTGCGGACAAGAAGAAGGATATCAACGACCGAAGGGACTACAAGGCGGCGAGGTCAGCTGCGCACGGATGCAGGTGGAGGAGGCTGCCCGGATGCGGACAGAGCAAGACGCATTCCGCCTGGAGTAGGATGCCTTCCGCTTGGAGCAGGCGCCCACCCAGTGATCCGAGGCCATCCGTCACGCTCGGACACTGATTTCATTTTGCCATGTCTGGTTTGTTTAACTATGATTTGCTTTGCTTTGTTTTGAACGTTGGCATTTGGACAGTTTGTATCGTATGATCGACGTGCATGGATTGCATGGATTTGAGGATCGTAATGTGTGGTATGTGGGTGTCCGGCGCAACATTTGAGGGGTGTGCGGTCAGTGCCCGCCGACACGGCCGGCCGCGTCTGCGGACATTTAAGGGGCCGGATTTACCAAGTCCGGCTGTAGATGCTCTTAGATCCCGACGTGACACGGCTGGTACTACGGTATATTTCCTCCTCATTTTTGGCCCCAACCTTTTAGTTTGGCTCCCGCACGGATGGACGGACCGGATTTCTGGGTCGTTCTTCCCCTCCCAGATTCTCCCCAACGCTGCGGCGGCACAACCGGGATAAAGCAACCTCCATCGCGTGGCGTGGCACATAATTCAACCTCATACTACGTGCTACTTCCTCTGGCCTGGTTTATTAGTCCCCTTCGTATTTAGAATCATACTTTGACCATGATTTTAACTAATAAAATATAAATTATGCATAGTAAAATGATATCATTGGAAACTATGTTCAAATACGAATCCAACGATATAACTTTTTGTGACATGCATTAACATTTTGATACTCAAATCTATTGTCAAACTTTGGCACAAATTACAAAAGGACCAATAAACCAAGACGGAGGTAGTACCAATTTTTCAACGGGAAATTATATGTTGCGTGTCGGAGTCTGAGCTCAACAAATACCCTGCTTCGATTGAAAAGAGAACGCGAGGATTCACCATGCCACTAGGCCGTGAAGAAAGTGTAGTGTTTCTCACATACTTACATACCATGTCATGTCATATAGGGCGTGTCTGATAGCCCACATAGAGTCCAACCATGCGCGCGTGGGAGGAAAATGGGCTGTTTGGTAGGCCGTGTTCACTGTTTGGCCCACATAGCGTGAACCTCAAAGCAACTCTCAGCCCACTAGGAATGGTCGAATCAGCAGTCTCCAGCGAGCCAGACTGCAACGAGCCACATTGACCTCACGTGGTGGGTCCGTTGCATGAGAGAATGCAGGACAAATGCGAGCTCTGTACGTGGTTTCTTCTCCTAACTCCACTAAAATCCTCCCTAATATCCTTTTTTCCTTACCTTCTAATCTACACAATGATATTTCGATTTGAGATAAAGTCTATACGAAAAAGGTGCATATCGTTGTCATGGTTCCATTCTGGCGACAGGTATATTTCCTCCTCCTTTTTTGCCGCACCCTTTTGGTTCTCCCATACAGGCAGACATACGGGATTTTCGAGTCATGATTTTCCTACCATATTCTCCCCGATGCTACAACGGCGCAACCGGGACGGGATAAGGCAGCCACCACTTGGCGTGGCACATAATTCAACCTGATACTACATACTACCAACTTTTCAACGGGAAATTATATGTTGTGTGTCGGGGTTTGAGATCAACGAATACTCTACTATGGCTGAGAAGGTGACTCAAGGCTTCACCATGCCAGTAGCCGGGACGGGAAGAAGTGTATTTGTCAACCCTGTCATGTCATCTAGTGAACCCGAAAATATAACTGGCCAATTCATCATCGCAAGTTATCCAGTGAAAATGCACTAAAGATTGATTTGAAAAAAAAGCTAAGCTGCTGGAAGGGTAAGCTTATGTCTTATGGAGGTCGGCTTGTTCTGATAAACTTAGTGCTAAGAAGCATGCCGGTGTTCCTACTATCTTTCTTTATGGTACATGTGGGGGTCCAAAAAAGGCTAGACTTCTATCGATCATGATTTTTCTGGCAATCTGATCAAGTTAACAAAAAAATAGACTTGCCAAGTGGCATATTATTTCTAGGCCGAAGGACCAAGGTGGGCTAGGGATTAAGAACTTAGGGGTTAAGAATAGATGCCTACTCAGCAAATGGTTGTACAAGCTTTTTGTTGAAACCCAAGGAATGTGAGTACAGATTTTGCGCAACAAGTCCTTGATACGTCTCTAACGTATCTATAATTTATGAAGTATGCATGCTGTTATTTTATCATTCTTGGGTGTTTTACCATCATTTTAGAGAACCTTTATATCATTTTTTGGACTAACCTATTGACCCAGTGCCCAGTGCCATTTGCTGTTTTTTGCTTGTTTTTCACATCGCAGAAAATCAAATTAAACAGAGTCCAAACACCGCGAAACTTTTTGTGGATTTTTTATGGGCCAGAAGACTCCCGATGGGCCAGAGTAGCATCTGGAGGGTTACCCGAGGGGGGCACAACCCACCAGGGCATGCCAGGCCCCCCTGGCGCGCCAAGGTGGGTTGTGCCCACCTGGGTGCCCTCCTGCACCCCCTCTTTGCACTATAAATTTCCAAATATTCTGAAACCCTTCGGGGTAAACCTAGATCAAAAGCTCTGCGGCCGCAAGCCTCTGTAGCCACCGAAAACAAATCGGGAGCCCGGTCCGGGACCCTGCCGGAGGGGGGAATCATCACCGGTGGCCATCTTCATCATCCCGACGGCCACCACGATGAGGAGGGAGTAGTCCACCCTGGGTGTTGAGGGTTTGTACCAGCAGGTTTGTGTTTAATCTCTCTCTCTCTCTCTCTCTCGTGATATATATCATGGGCTTTGTTAATATAGTCGGATCATATGATGTTTCTCCCCTCTATACTCTTTGTTGTGATGAATTGAATCTTTACCCTTTGAAGTTTTGTCATGTCGGATTGAATATTCAGAGATGAGAACACATGATGTATGTCTTGCGGTATGAATACTTGAGGTGACATTGGGGTATCTTATTGATTCACTTGATATATGTTATGGCATTCAACTTGCGGATTCCCACGGTGATATTGGGGTAATCTTTGCATAGGGGTTGATGCACGTTTTTATTATCTTTTCTCCGATAGAAACTTTGGGGTCCCCTTGTAGTTCTTTGTGTGGATTGAGTATATGAATATGAATTTGCTTTGGTGTTATTTTAGTACGAACTCTTGACCAGATCGATCGGAAAGAATAGCTTGCGTTATTTTAGTACAAACTCTAGGATAGATTGAACGGAAAGAATAGCTTTGAGGTGGATTCGTACCCTACAAACAAATTATATCTTTTTTCTCCACTAATAGGAACTCGGGAGTGATTCTTTATTGCACTTTGAGGGATAATCATATGATCCAACTATGTTATCATTGTTGAGAGGTTGCACTAGTGAAAGTACGGACCCTAGGCCTTGTTTTCAAGCATTGCAATACCATTTTTGTGCCCATTTACTATTTGCTACCTTGCTGTTTTTTATTTATTCAGATTATAAATGTGGGGACCCCGACTCATAAGTCGTGATCACCGAATGCACGTGTACAGTGATCCCAGAGATCAATGCTCACTGAACACACAGAAGCTAAATAACAAGAGGCTTACATCCATACATACCGTATTACACAAGTAGGACCATTATGGTCAAGTCTTGAGTACAACATTGCAGCGGAAATCTTCGTCGATAACTTGGACCCATGCCATCTGCCTTAACCCTACAGGCATTCTGACTAGGAAAGCGTCCTAGCTCGCATGTTCGTCACCAACGTGTCCTTCATCACATCCTGTTCTTTCATGCCTGGCCAATAAAATAACCAGTGGCAAGCCAATGAGTACTTTGAATGTACTCGCAAGCAACCCATGTTTTGGCTCAAGATTCAACAATGCATGATATAGGTAAATTTTTGCAGAAAGCTAGTTTTGAGTGCAATGACATGTTCAACAACTTGCATAGCATGCATCAAGAGGATTCATGTAATCCCTGAGGATAAGTTATAGATATCAACATAAATGGAGTGGGCACCAACCCAACTCAATCATGTCAAGTCCTTGGACTTGACCCATGTAGTTCTCTCCACTCGTCCATACATACTCACCAGGTTTCGTAAACATATGGACGTAGCCCAAGAGCGGTTACCCAACTGTCCTTGACCGTGGACATGGCTATTCGAATAGTTTTACACTCTGCAGAGGTCGCACACTTTACCCACAAGATCCGGGGAACTTCCGTGTCATCCACGACCCGCGATACCTCAAGTTCCCGGGGTAAGCACCCGATCACTATCTTTCCCTAGACGACACTAACATGGAGTCCACTTGATTGGTAGTAACCCCCGTGCCCAACATTTCACAAAAAAAAATTGTGGAGCCTCGCTCCCATATTCGTCACATATCACTGGCACGGGGTACCAACGGTGTGTCCGGTGCCCCATAAAAATGTTCTTGGCCGCCCTACCTGGCACGACCCCGTCCCGAGAGAGAGCACCAACGCTCCCCCGTCACTAGTAATGCGGGCTCCAAGCTAGTATCGGCCTAGGTAATCAATAATGCCCTTTCCCATACAAGGGTAGAGTGGTTGCGCATGTAAGGTTGGAATAACGGTCGCAACTTAAACCAATCCGTTTTTGAAACCACACTCACATATCCTTCTCCGGTACACCACTTCTTTGTCAAGTGGTTACCTAGCTCAACATCTCCCTCGGGCATTAGTGGCACCCGACGGGGTTTTCAAGAAGTCTTTGGGAACATATTTGCCTCCATCACCATGCATACACCGTACCAGTTGCGTAGCATCTACTTTAGCATCCTTTCTACTCCCACCGGCATAACCCTCATAAGGAGGTAGGGTCATGCACAATGCAAGTATCAATGGGGAAGTAACAGAGGCGAACAACCAACGTGGTTTACCATCTCATCATGATTCCGATGCAACAATAATAAGTGATATATGACATGCATAAAAAGGTTTCATAGACACGGTCAAAGGGCTGCTTGCTTGTTGTAAGAAAGTCTTCGAGGTCTTCAAATATCTCTGGTCCAACTCCGAGCATTCCGTCTACTTCGTCAACTATCGTCGAAAGCAAGTATAATAAGCAACACAAGAAGGCAGAAAATAAAAGTGCTCCAAAAATATTAATTTGACTTTTCTAGGACATCCCTAGTTATATGAAAAATAACCAGAGTGGTTTCATTGGAATTGGATCAGTGGATATCTCTGAACATTTCAATATGATGGAATCAAGGGGTTTATGGGTTTGCAAGAAGTCTACAGAAATATATTTTTGAAAAATGAGCAAAGGCACCCATTTAGCAAACCATGATTTTAGAAGCATCTAGGAGTTGGTTTCACTGGATTTGGAGTTCAAATGAATTTCCTATGAATTTACAAAGTTGACAAATATAAAGAAATGGCTCATTGTTTTATGTGGTACAGAAAGTATTAATAAAAATGTTCATAATCTAAGTTATGAACTTAGAAGCATGTAGGAATTTGAATCATGGCATTTGGATCAATTTTGAGCTCCCTGTGATTTTCTAAACTTCATCACAGAAATAGGAAAAATAGGATTTGATAAATATTTGTGAAGAAAAGGTCTCTGGAAAAATGTGCATGTTGCACTAACAGGTAGATCATGATTTATAGAGTCACTAGAAATTTGAATCATCGAATTTGGAGTCCATTTGAATTGTTTATGGATTTTACAAGTTTCTGGAAAAAGAAAAAAGGAAATAAGGCTTTAACCTTATCCTGCGCACGGGCGACAGATAGACCATGGGTCGGCCCAGCGGCTCGGCCACGCGGACGACAGGCGACGTCGAAGGCGTCTTTGCCGAAGCCGTTTCCACTTAAACGGTGGGGGCCCGCCCACTTTGTCGCTGACGCGCGGGCCCCAGCTGCAGGTCGCCTTCAACCTCCCGCGCGCGCTCCAGCCGCGGGGAGGAGAGGCTCCCGCCAGTGATTGCCGTGGTTACAGAGCGTCTCCGGCGACGCTCCGCCCACCGGCGTGCTCAGGAGGCCGCGCCGCACCCATCCATGTGCTGCACGCACGACGTGGAGGGCTGCAGCAGCGGTGGCCTGGGTGGCCGCGGAGGAAGCTGTCGGCCATCTTCGGCCACGAGCGCGTGGCGTTCCCGGGGATGAACGACGGTGACGGAGGGCCTCGAGGTGGTGGTATGAGGGTACTGGAGTGGCTAGGGAGAGAGGAGAGGCTCGGGATAGCCCGGATTTAGGCGGAGCCCGACGGCGGCGCTCCGGCCGTTGTGATGGATGGAGGGCACGGGGAGAGGAGTGAGTTGGTCCAGGGGTCTCTGGGAGGGAGAGGGAGGCAAAGGAGCCGAGAGGGGGCTCGGGGGTGGCCTTAAATAGCGAGGTCGTGGCTCTCCGCGGACGTGGCCTACGGGCATCCGCTGGAATGGCCGCAGTGGCCACGGGAGGAGGCCCGGGCTGTCTACGGTGTTCGTGGGAGTCGAGTAGGGTGCCAGGGAGAGAGAGAGGGGAGAGGCCCTGGTGCTCGCGCGTGCGAGGCCGGGCATTGGCCGAGCCGGGCGGCTCTGGGCACGCGCCGCAGGGGGTGAGAGAGAGAGAGGGAAAGGAGGGGGCCAGGATGGTGGCGTGTTGCGGACGTCGAGACACCTCGACTGGCGCGAGGGGGAGGCTCGAGGTGGATGGGAGCGCCGTGTCAACGGTCGGGAGCGCGGTAGCGTGCTCCAGAGCGCGTCTTTGGCCGGCATGCGCGGCTTTTCCGCGCGCACTCGCGTGTCCACTTTTGTCTGGCAGCTGCAGGGGGTATGGGCAAAAGCCGGGGAGAGCCTTGGATGCTCTGGAATGCCAAGGAGGGAGAGAGAGGCTGAGAGAGAGGGAGAATGCTGCTGCCCAGAGAAGAAAAATGGGGTTCTGACCCCCTTAATCATGGCTCCTCGGGCAGGGAAAGATGCAGGTGGTAGAGGGGGACTAGGAGGGGCTGTGGTAAAAAGGAGGGCTCAAGGAGATTAGTGGAAGTGGACAAAACATACATTTTTAATTTCTACCAGAAGGTGTTTGATGGTGGTTCGGGCAGGAAGATGAACTCCACTTGACATGAGGCTTGACAGGGTCAAATGGTACACATTATTAGGGCCTTCCACCAATCTTGAGTTCATTTGGGCAAAGTTGCCAACGCAACTTTTGTGGACACTAGAATTTGGCAGAAATGAACTTGTGTAGATCTAGTTGATCAAATCACCTCTCCTCGATGCACCACTAGGTGTGGTGGCCTCATTTGGTCATGTGATCCTGCTCACAAAAGTTGGAATCAAGGAGAGAAAGTTGGTAATGTAGATTTGTTCAAATTTGATTCTGGTCGGAGAGGGTTTTGGGGCTATTTGATTAAGTTAACTTGTTCTCCAACTTGTGCCATTTGGTCTAGATAAATGATTAGACCAGTTGAGCATGTACACAAGATTTGAAAGAATTTGAACATGTTTGGCAATGTAAAGTTGCTCAAACTTCAAAATGGACAGAAATGGTTTTGAGGGGATTTCATGGGGTTATACTATTCTCCATGACATGATACTTGTCCAGATCATCAAAAATGTCATATGTGACATGATAGAATTTTCTTGGAATTTTTGGAGAATATTTCCTTTGTAAATATTTCAAATCCTTGAAAGGGGCAGAAATGGTTTTGGGAGGTTTTGTCCAATATTTTGAACATGACCATGTGTTGAAACTCTTATATATGGACAATATATGTCCACTGAGTTTCCCTAAATTTTCACAAATATTTCTAAAGCATTAAAATAATTTTTCCCTATTAAAGACCATTTCTGGCCTTAAGAAAAATCTTTTAAATAAAATAGGAAAATAACTTTTAAAATTATATTTTTGTGGTTTCTGGGTATCCTATATCTAAAAGGATTCAAATATATTTTTGGAGAGATTTTTACTGCCCTTGATTAAGTACTTGTAGTGCAAACCTAAATTCAGGGGTTTTTGGAACACTAATTTTTGAAAATACTATTTGGCCTAATTATTTTTGTAAGAAATTATTTTTATATCCTATACACATGGCATGATCATTGGGCAGAATTTTTGGATCAAGGAGAAGGAGTATAAGAGTTGGAGGATTTATTTGATTTTTAGAGCACTTGCAAACAGCAGACAAAAATCAAATCAAGCAAAGACCAAAACACACAAAAAGTTTTTGTCAAACCACAATTTATCATGATTTATCATCTTAAGTGTTGTGCCATGAAAATCAGGGTGTGACAATATAAATATATTTCTACCGTCCATATTACACTTTTATCACCATCTCTTCGCCGAACTAGTGCACCTATACAATTTTCCATCGTATTGAGTGTGTTGGGGACACAAGAGATTTCTTGTATTTGGTTGCAGGGTCGATTGAGAGAGACCATATTCATCCTACACCTCGCACGGATTGATAAACCTTAGGTCATCTAGTTGAGTGAAAATTGCTACTGTCCTACAGAACTCTGCGCTTGGAGGCCCAACACGTGTCTAGAAGAATAAAGTTGCGTAGTAGACATCAAGCTCTTTTCTGGCGCCGTTGCCGGGGAGGTGAGTGCTTGAAGGTATATCTTTTGATCTTGCAATTGAATCGTTTAGTTTCTTTTTTATCACTAGTTTGGTTTATAAAAGAAAACTATATAAAAATGGAATTTAGGTTGCATCCTATTGTTGATCATCTTTATAATATTTTTCTTTAAAATGATGGTTCAAAAAATTGTGCTCAATTGTTAGAAGAATAAGTCAATACAATGCTTGGCACAAAATATTTGAATGATGAGCATGATTGCAATATTGTTAGTGTGAACTCTTTGAATATCCAAAATGCTAATGATGATTGCACAAGTCATGACCAAAATGTTTCTTATAAGCATGTCACTTTTGCAGAGTGAATTAGGAGTGCCTTTGCACATCAAAGAGGGAAGATAGATTTTGTAAGAAGCACAAATATTTAGAAACGAAAAATTTGCAAGAGAGGTTAGATGATTGTGTTGAAAGATGTAATTTTTTTCGCCACCCTTGTGAACTTTGCAATGAACATGGTCATTTAAATCTCCAATGTAAATTTTTTCATGATCAAATCGTGTCCAAAAATTGTGATAACTTGATTACCCTTGGGCATCATAAAGAGCTTAGTCTTGTTTTGGGGTATGAAGAAATGAAACATATAACTAAGGGTTTTTCAAATCCCGAGAGATTTCTTGATTTTGATCTAGAGGAAATTTATATGTTTTGTGCGGTAAATTGCATTGAGAATCCATATATTGCCAACTACCTAAAGACAAGAATACAAATGGAATATGAAGAGAGTACTAATGAAAAGGAAAATATTTCCCAATACCCTCCTAGTGTTTATTATGATGAATCAGGTAACGGGGAGGAGCTTCCTATCCAATCAATCTCTTCAACAAGAAGCTTGAAAAAATTAATTAAACCCGCACATGGTGTGGTGAAGAAGAAGAAAAGAAGAAAGAATAGAGGTAAAAGGTATCTCACCCAAATAGTGTTGCTTCCATCACCATCGTGCCTCATGAAAGTGAATCAAATATGTTGATGGAGGATGATGATGTTGATGATGATTTTGTTATGCCTATTGCTTGTTGTGATGATTATGATTGGGCAGACAACGATATCCCTTATGATCTTGAAAATATTTTTAGCACTTGGTTGGAAGAATATTATAATAATGTTTGCTATACTATTGGTGCCATTCATGCTATTGATAAGAATGATTGTGATGATATGCAAAACCACAAGCTTGGGGATGCTATGTTTAATGAGTATGATATGTTTGAAGATTTATTTGCTGGAAATAATACTTGTCCTAAGCTTGGGGATGCTTTTCTTAATGAATATGATCCTTTGATTCCTTCTACTTTCGATAAGAAAATTTATGATGATGATAGCACGCCTCATATTTTATGATGATTACATTGATGAAAGTGGGTTTGGAAGAGTGTCAACTCTGGGTAGTAGTGATCCCACTATTTTGGAGGGTGTTGAATCTTATTACAATATTGATGAAAGTGGATTTGGAGAGGTCGTGACTTTATTTAGTGATACATCCACTATTTTGGAAGAGGTTTCAATTTACTATGACAATAAAGTTGCTATCTATGATGATTATTATAATGACATGTATGCCATAAAGAGTGATAAATCTTCTATGCTTGTGCATCATGAAAAGAGTGATGTATGTGATAGTTATATTTTTGAATACATTCATGATGCATCCGAAAATTATTATGAGAAAGGAACTTATGCCCTTACATATCTCAATAATATCAAGTCTCTTCTCTATGTATTGATTGTTTTGAAGTTGCACTTGTTTTCCATTCCTATTCTAGTTGATTCTTGTTCCCATAAGTTGTCCACTCACAAAATCCCTATGCATAGAAAGTGGATTAGACCTAAATGTGCTAGTCATATGCTTCATGATGCTCTCTTCATGTTTCAATTCTTATCTTTTATGCGAGCATCATTGAAATCATCATGTCTAGCTAAAAGGCAACCCAACACTTTTACCTACTGTTTTTGAGTGTTCAAATGATTAAGATACTGTAGTAATCATGTTTTATTGCTTTTATTTCAATAAAGTACCAAGTAAAGCCATTGGGATCATGTTGGGTGATAGTTGATTTGATCTTGCTGAAAAACATAAACTTTTGCGCTCACGAAAATAATTCTCATTTTTAACAAAAGAGTGCTTTTGAGTTGATTTTTTTGCAAAAGTTTAATATACAAATTTCTCATGTGTATATAATTTTTTCATAATTTTTGGAGTAGCAGAAATATGGTAGTTATCCAGATCATTACAGACTGTTTTGTTTTTGACAGATTCTATTTTCAATGCATAGTTTGCTTGTTTTCTAGTTTCTATGGCTTATATTGCTCAATATAAATTGTGGAAATGATATGCTACAGTAGGCATTGTGTGAGAAAATTTATGAATCTTGTCTTTGACAGTACCAAAGTGAATGGTTTGTCTTTATCATACTAACCCATCTCATGAAGTTCCATTAAGTCTTGTGTGATTGAAGTTTTTGAAGTTTTGGGTTAGATATTAATATGATTAGAATAAGGAGTGACAAGACCCTAAGCTTGGGGATTACCAAGGCACCCCAAGTTAATATCCAAGGAATATCCAAGCAACCAAGCTTGGGGATGCCCCGGAAGGCATCCCCTCTTTCGTCTCCAACATTATCGGTAACCTCACTTGGAGCTATGTTTTCATTCATCACATGATATGTGTTTTGCTTGGAGAGTAAATTTATTTTATTAGGATTTGCTTTCTGTTATTTTTAATAATGTTTTGCATCTTTCTTTTCAATAAAAATGTCAAGTATAGCCTTTACTATGCTTATTTTATAAGTCTACATGTTGCTGTTTGAAAACAGAAAGTTTATCGATGTTGCAAAAATTCCCTAGAAAATTCTCAATATGATAAAATGTTCAAACATTTTGTACAGTAAGCTCTAACAAATTTCTACAAAGTGTTAAATTTTCATAATTTTTGGAGTTAAAAAGTTATTGACACTCTTGCATTCTTTACAGATTGTACTGTTTTGGCAGATTGTTGTTATGTTCGCATTGTTTGCATATGTTTGCTTGTTTAATGATTCTATTTGAAGATAGGAGTATTAAATATGTAGAGGCATTTAGTATGCAATTTTAAATTATAATTTTAATGATTTGCTACAGTAGAGAATGATAAGCTTTTGCATTAATTTATAGTAACTTATCTCACGAGTTCCTGTTGAGTTTTGTGTGGATGAAGTTTTTGAGATTTAGGGAAGCCGTGATATTAAGGAATTAAGGAGACACAAAGTCTCAAGATTGGGAATGCCCAAGGCATCCCAAGTTAATATTCCAAGAAGTCTCAAGCTTCTAAGCTTGGGGATGCCCCGGTAGGCATCCCACCTTTCTTCATCAACAATTATCGGCTAGCACCGGTTGATCCTAAGTTTTTGCTTCTTCATATGGGTTGAGCTATTCTTGGAATGTCATTTTGTTTTATTTTGCTTTCTGTTTTAATAAAATATTTAGATTTGAATGTTTTTCTAGAGTCGTCAAATAATTGCCAGGGAGGCTAAGTAAGTAGCATTCACATCCCGTCAACAAAGCTCTTTTCTATGTCATTTACTCTTGTGCTTCACTTATATCCTATGAGTAAATTGTTGAACAAATTGAATGTCATGAAGTTTAAATCATATCATGCCTAGTGGTGGCTTCACATTGGTTTTAGAAAGTGAAATCTTTTGAGGCTTGACAATCACAATATTGGCCATACAAGCAATTCACGAATAATTAGTATAAGGAAGAGAACTTTCACATGCAAATACACTATCTTGGAAATCTTTTGTGATTGTGAGCCCCCATCAAAATATTATATGCCAAAATTGTTGACGTTGTACAAGGAAGACAACGTAATGATTTATGTTTGTTCATATTCACATAGAAGTTATATTGTCATAGATCCTTCAACATGTGGTGCTTGCGCCCCATATTTCCTAGCCAAAAATTCCGCACAAGTAGAGATACTACTTGTGCATCAAAAAACCCTTAAACCCAAATCTTATTTTCAAGAGTCCACCATACCTACCTAAGGAGTGAATAAGATCCTTCAAGTAAGTGGTCATCGGTGCAATAAGGCAATAAAAATTGCTTTTAAAAAGTGAGATCAGTTAGTGTAAGAGAAAACTGAGCATTGTACGAACTTGGATGGCAAAGAATAAAAGCGACAAACTGCATAATAAAGGTTGACATCTTATGGGGCAATACAATGTGGCGTTCTTTTTGCACTAAGGGATTGAGCATACAAACAAATAAGCGCATGGCAACCTCTGCTTCCCTCTGTGAAGGGTCTATCTTTTACTTTTCAGTATTTACTTTTATGCAAAGAGTCAAAAAATTTCTCTCTATTCCTTTTTATTTTTCTCATTTGGCAAGCATCATGTGGTGAGGAAAGATCTAGGCACATATGTCCAGTTGAATATGGGTAGCATGAGTTATTATTGTTGACATCACCCTCGAGGTGAATACATTGTGAGGCAAAACAATAAGCCCCTATCTTTCTATGTGTCCGGTTGAAATGTTTTGCTCATGTGTATGCGGTGAGTGTTAGCACTCATATAAGACTATAAGATGGCTGAGTATGTGGAGCTCTTACTTAAAATCTATTGAATAAGTTGAAATTACAATTGCTTGGTGACTGAGAACATAGGTTGTTGAGTTTCAAGAGAATTCATTGTTTGAACCTTAACATGTGAATTGGTTGCTACTATAACATGAGAAGTTTTATAAGAAAGAATTGCAATTATGATGCTATTAAAAGTGATTGAAATTATCATAGATCAAACTTATGCACTTTGCTAGCATTCCCACTTCATAAATTATTTCTTTTATCATTTACCTACTCTAGGACGAGTAGGAATTAAGCTTGGGGATGCTGATAGGGAAAATTTTGTTTTTGCCACTCTAGATTTTGCAAATTTTCCTTATGCCACTCTAGATTTTGACATTTCACTTTTGCCACTCTTTGTTTTTTACAATTTATCACAATTGCCATTTTGTGGCAAAAGCAAAATAATTTTATTTCATTTTTGCCACTCTTAGCTTTTGATAATTATCACAATTGCCACTCTGAAAATTTTTCTTTTGCCACGGGAATGGCAGTTGTGATAATTGTCAAAAACTAAGAGTGGCAAAAGTGAAATGTCAAAATCTAGAGTGGCATAAGGAAAATTGGCAAAATCTAGAGTGGCAAAAACAAAATTTTCCCATGCTGATACGTCTCCAACGTATCTATAATTTATGAATTATTCATGCTGCTATTTTATCAGTCTTGGGTGTTTTACAATCATGTTATAGAAACTTTAAATCATTTTTTGGGACTAACCTATTGACCCAGTGCCTAGTGCCAGTTGCTGTTTTTTGCTTGTTTTTTACATCGCAGAAAATCAATATTAAACAGAGTCCAAACACCGCGAAACTTTTTGTGGATTGTTAATGGGCCAAAATACTCCCGATGGGCCAGTGCAGAACCTCGGGGGTGCCCCGAGGGGGGCACAATCCACCAGGGCGCGCCAGGCCCCCCTGGCGCGCCTAGGTGGGTTGTGCCCACCTCTGTGGCCTCCCGCACCCCCTCTTTGCACTATAAATTCCCAAATATTCCGAAACCCTTCGGGATAAACATAGATCAGAAGTTCCGCCGCCGCAAGCCTCTGTAGCCACCGAAAACCAATCGAGAGCCTGTTCTGGCACCCTGCCGGAGGGGGGAATCATCACCGGTGGCCATCTTCATCATCCCGTTGGCCACCAAGATGAGGAGGGAGTAGTCCACCCTCGGGGCTGAGGCTTTGAACCAGTAGCTATGTGTTTAATCTCTCTCTATCAAGATCTATATCATGGGCTCTATTAGTATAGTCGGATCATATGATGTTTCTCCCCTCTATACTCTTTTTGTGATGAATTGAATCTTTACCCTTTGAAGTTTTGTCATGTCGGATTGAATATTCAGATATGAGAACACATGATGTATGTCTTGCGGTATGAATACTTGGGGTGACATTGGGGTATCTTATTGATTCACTTGATATATGTTATGGCATTCAACTTGCGGATTCCTGCGGTGATATTGGGGTAATATTTGCATAGGGGTTGATGCACGTTTTTATTATCTTTTCTTCGATAGAAACTTTGGGGTCCCCTTGTAGTTCTTTGTGTGGATTGAGTATTATGAATATGAATTTTCTTTGGTGTTATTTTAGTACGAACTCTTGATTAGATCGATCGGAAAGAACAGCTTGCATTATTTTAGTACGAACTCTAGGATAGATTGAACAGAAAGAATAGCTTTGAGGTGGTTTCGTACCCTACAAACAAATCATATCTTTTGTTCTCCGCTAAAGGAACTCGGGAGTGATTCTTTATTGCACTTTGAGGGATAATCATATGATCCAACTATGTTAGCATTGTTGAGAGGTTGCACTAGTGAAAGTATGGACCCTAGGCCTTGTTTTCAAGCATTGCAATACCGTTTTGTGCCCGTTTACTATTTGCTACCTTGATGTTTTTATTTATTCATATTATAAAAATATATTTCTACCATCCATATTACACTTTTATCACCTTCTCTTCGCCGAACTAGTGCACCTATACAATTTGCCATTGTATTGGTTGTGTTGGGGACACAAGAGATTTCTTGTATTTGGTTGCAGGGTCGTTTGAGAGAGACCATCTTCATCCTACACTTCTCACGGATTGATAAACCATAGTCATCCACTTGAGGGAAAATTGCTACTGTCCTACAAAACTCCGCGCTTGGAGGCCCAACACGTGTCTACAATAATAAAGTTGCGTAGTAGACATCAGCCCTCCAGTTCAAAAACTTGGCTTAGGATACCTTAAGACCCAATGACTCACCTTTCTGAAAGTGGCTAATGAGGACAGAAACATCCTTCTTTCAAAGGAATAAATTTATCATTCGGAACGGTAACTCGACTAAATTCTTGGAAGATACATAGTTAGGGGAGACGCCACTAGCCACATAATATCCTTCTCTTTATAATATTGTACAACGTAAGGACGCTTATATTGGCACAATATTACAGTATGTTTCTCTAAATATACAGTTCAAGAGGTATCTAGTGGAGGACCAATGGGACAACTGGTTACATCTCGTGCGAAGACTGATGGATGTTCACCTCTCCGATGAACCTGATACGTTTCACCGGAAATTATCCGTCAATGGGATATTCTCCGTGAAATCTATGTATCTAGAATTAATAGACTCTGGCCCAATCTGCAAATCAATTCATATTTGAAATATTAAAGTACCTTTAAGAATCAAAATCTTTGTGTGGTTTGTACATAAAGAAGTGATTTTGATTAAGGATAACTTGGAAAAATTAAGATGGGAGGGTAGTAAATGATGTAGCTTTTGTGATAAAGACGAAACTATATAACAACTCTTTCTCAAATGTGCCGCTAAGATTTTATGGCATACGATTCATGTAGCCTTTAATGTCAGATCTCTGAATAGTATTAACATGTTATTTGGGATGTGGCTAAACGGAGTTGAGCCAATTATGGCAGGACATCTTCGCATAGTAGTATGCACATTACTTTGGGCTATAAGGAAATGCAGAATTGACATGATAATTTACAGACAAACTCTTATTTTTTTTTGCAGTCATATAAAGAGCTACTGCCTGGATCTGTATATGGTCGTTACTCAGTCCTGTGGACTGTGGTAGCCAAGGAGCTTATGGCTATTGGGTGCAACCGGTGGGAGATGGTAGCACGGGATATTTACAATCGGCCTGGATGGCGGTCCAATAATAGTTTACGTGTTTAGTCATCTTGACCTCTTTTTCGCCGGTTGTGGCACATTTTTTCTTCATTTTACTCTCGCTCCATTATGAGCCTGTACTGAATCGCAGATCTTTTGAACCTTTTGTTTAATTATATGGTTGCATGCATCACTCAGATGCAGAGGCCGGGTAACCCTCATTTGAAAAAAGACTAGTCATAGATGCTTGACGCAGTGCCGTATTCTCTTTTACCCATAACACATCCAGTAGTTACTGGTCTGTCCAAGCCACCTTTGTAAAAAGCCGCTTGGGCGTGCCAAACCAAGGACATTTTTGGTGTTTTGACCCTTTTGTGAAAGTTGAGTCAGATCTATCCCTGGTTCAATTTTTTTCGAGATCTAACCCTTTTCCTACCGCCTGAATTAATGTCAATATGGTATAATTGATACCGCCGACGCCCTTGGCAGTAGGGTTGCATGCCCTAGCGCAAAAAAATTCTAAGTATAAAATACAGTATTTGTACCCACCTACCGTCGGGCACCTCGGCGGTAGGGTTGCACAGGCTATCGTCAGTTTGATTGGCGGTAGGGCTGCACTGCACTGACGTGGAAAAGTTGTTGGGAAATGTTGCATGGAAAACAAAACAATTCTATGCACATGCAACATCTATCCATGGAGATGCACAACAACGAGGGGAATGGTGTGTCTACGTACCCTCGTAGACCATAAGCAGAAGCAATTAGTAACTCAGTTGGTGTGGTTGAACTTCTTCGCGATCCAACCAATCAACTATCAAACGTACGACACCTCCACGTTCATCACACGTTCAGCTCGGTGACGTCCACGCCTTCTTGATCCAGCAAGACAGAAAGGTAGTGGATGAGTTTCGGCCGCACGACAGCGTGGTGATGGTGATGGTGATGTTATCTTCGCTGGGCTTCGCCTAAGCACTACGAAAATATGACCGAGGGACAAAACAGTGGAGAAGGGCGTCACACACGACTAAGAGATTGTCATGCTTTGTGTGGCGCCCCTTCCTCTCATATATATAGGTTGGGGGAGGGGAGGTGATGCGGCTTGAACTACGTCGGTATTTCCCCAAAGAGGAAGGGATGATGCAGCACAGCTATGGTAGGTATGTCCCTCAGTGATGAGATCAAGGTTATCGAACAAGTAGGAGAACCACGCAACACTGCATAAACGGTGCCTGTACACAAAGAACAAATAATTGCAACCCGACGTAAAAGAGGGGTTGTTAATCCCTCATGGGTAAAAAGATAGGTAAAATTGTAGTAGATTGGATAAATAGATCTCGCGGGAACGTGAGATAAAATAAATAACAATAAATTGCAGCAAGGTATTTTTGTGTTTTTGGAATAATAGATATGAAAATAAAAGAAAATAAAAATAGATCTCGAGGGCAAATATGATAAAGAAGAGACCCGGGGGCTGTAGATTTCACTAGTGGCTTCTCTCGAGAAAAATAGCATACGGTGGGTAAACAAATTACTGTTGGGCAACTGATAGAACTTGAAATAATCATAAAGATATCCAGGCAATGATCATTGTATAGGCATCAGGTCCAAGATTAGTAGACCGACTCCTGCCTGCATCTAATACTATTACTCCACACATCGACCGCTATCCAACATGCATCTAGTGTATTAAATTCATGGAGAAACGGAATAGTGCAATAAGAACGATGACATGATGTATACAAGATCTACTCATATAGGAATAGACCCCATCTTGTTATCCTTAATAGCAATGATACATATGTGTCATTTCCCCTTCTGTCACTGGAATTGAGCACCGTAAGATCGAACCCATCACAAAGCACCTCTTCCCATGGCAAGAAAAATCGATCTAGTCGACCTAACTAAACCAAAGATTCGAAGAAGAAATATGAGGCTATAAGTAATCATGCATATAAGAGATCAAAAGACTCAAATAACTTTCACAGATAAAAACATAGATCTGAGCATAAACTCAAAGTTCCTCGGATCCCAACAAACACACCGCAAAAAAGAGTTACATCAAATAGATCTCCAAGAGACCATTGTATTGAGAATCAAAATATAGAGAGGAAGCCATCTAGCTACTATCTATGGACCCGTGGGTCTACAATGAACTACTCACACATCATCAGAGAGGCACCAATGAGGATGATGAACCCCTCCGAGATGGTGTCTAGATTGGATCTGTGGTTTCTGGAACTTGCGGCGGCTGGAATTGATTTTCGTCGACTCCCCTAGGGTTTCTGGAATATTGGGGTATTTATAGAGCAAAGAGCGGTGCGGGAGGCGGCCGAGGTGGGCGCAACCCACCAGGGCGCGCCTGGGCCCCCAGGCGCACCCAGGTGAGTTGTGCCCCCCTTGGAGCCCCCCTCTATTACTTCCTTGGCCCAACTTGTGTCTTCTGGTCCAAAAAATCTCTAAAAAGTTTCGCTGCGTTTGGACTCCGTTTGGTATTGATTTACTTCGAAGTAAAAAACAAGCTAAAAACAACAACTGGCACTCGGCACTATGTCAATAGATTAGTCCCCAAAAAATGATATAAAGTTGCTATAAAATTATTGTAAAACATCCAAGAATGATAATATAACAGCATGGAACAATAAAAAATTATATATATGTGGGAGACGTATCAAGAGGAAGCCTTGGGTGCACCCCAAGGTGGCCGGTCGGCCCCCCTTGGGCGCCTGCCCTTTGGCGCTGCCCCCTTCCTTCTTTGGCGCCAGGGATAAGGTAGGAGGGGAGGCGCCCCCCCCCCCTTTCCTTTCCCTCATGTGGAGGGGAAAGGTACGAGGGGATAGCCCTCCTCCTTTTTCTTCGTAGGGACGGCGACCTAGATGTGGGGGGCGCACCAGCCCCTTGTGGGCTAGTGTGTCCCCCTTCTTGGCCCATTAGGCCCATAAACCTTCCTGGGCCTCCCGGAACCCCTTCCGGTGATCCGATTGTTGGTGTTTTGGGAACCAAGGTACCTAGACTTGCCTGCCTGCGGTGCACGGCGTGCCTCCATCGATGGCCCGGTACGGCCCATCTTCAGCACCAGCAAGACAATACCCTCACGAGGGACCAAGCCTCGCGAGGCGGACGACACCAAGGCCTCCGGAGGGAGCAGCCTCACCAAGCTGGCTCCCGAGGAGCGGAGATTCCTATGCAGGCGCCCACGTCATGAGGTTGAGGTGACGCAAGCCATGACGACCAAGGCCAGGTGGGTGCCAGCGGGCGCAGAGTAGCAGGTTTCCTCTTTGGTGCTAAGGAGGCAAGCGCAGACGCGGGGTCCCGAGGAATTAGCCAAAGGTTTCCATTCCCATGCAACAAGACCAGGACCACTAGGATGGATGTCATCGCCGAGCCCACCACAGCGTCACGACCGGAAGCTTTGCAGGCGAAGACCACCTTTCTTCAGGATAAGATGTGCTACTTGTCCCCCTTCAAAATTGGCCACTGTTGGATCCCTTCTCGCCTTTGATTGGAGGAAGAGGACCAAGGCCACTACAAATATAGCTTAGCCACCACCGTAGAGAGGATTCCGATCCGAATCCTCACAAGCTCATACCCACACATGAACAGACCTCCTAAGGTTGTTCTTCCTCTGTACTAGTTGATCCTTAGTCCCTCGCGAGGCTAATCCACCCCAAAGTAGGAGTAGGGTCTTACACCGCAAGGTGGCCCGAACCTGGGTAAACTGATGTGTCTCTTTCCTTTCTTGTTCTTTGAGCTACGCCATGGGGGTGACGAACTAGTTGGCTGGAGAGGTTGAGTTCTTTGCACACGCCCCAGAGTTTGAACCTTTCTTGGGTCTGCGGAGCCCTGAATCCGACATTTGGCGCGCCAGGTAGGGGCGTGTCGAAAATCCGTTCCCCATCAATCGCGCTCCGCCCGAGCCGCGTGGATCTCATGGCAGACGCCGCCCACTCGCTGGGCTGCCGGGTGCGTTCGGGAGCATCGCGGGCCTCCGGGCTTTGTCCCCCGCGTTGCGGCAGGTGCAATGGCCTCTGAAGTTCAGGCCGGAGTTTCTGCCGTGGTATACGATGCAGGGGACCCCGCGGAGTTCCTCCTGTTACGGAACATAGTAATGCAAAAAAATTCCTACGATCACGCAAGATCTATCTAGGAGAAGCATAGTAATGAGAGGGGAGAGTGTGTCCACGTACCCTCGTAGACCGAAAGCGGAAGCTTTAGTAATGCGGTTGATGTAGTCGAACGTATTCACGATCTAACTAATCCAAGTACCGATCGTATGACACCTCCGTGTTCTACACACGTTCAGCACGATGACGTCCCTCGAGCTCTTGATCCAGTAGAGGATCGAGGGAGAGTTCCATCAGCACGACGGAGTGGCGACAGTGTTGGCGATGTGATCCGTGCAGGGCTTCGTCTAAGCACTACGACAATATGACCGAGGTGGTAAACTGTGGAGAGGGGCACCACACAAGGCTAAGAAACAACTGTTGTGTCTTTGGGGTGCCCCCTGGCCACGTATATAGGAGGGGGAGGAGGAGACCGGTGGCCAAGGAGGGCACGGCAAGGGGGGAGTCCAACTAGGGTTCCCAATCCTAGTTGGATTCCTTTTCCTATTCCAAGAGGGGGAAGGAGGGAAGGAGAGGGAGAGGGAAAGCAAAGAGGGGGCCGTACCCCCTCCCCCTAGTCCAATTCGGACTGTCTTGGGGAGGGGCGCGTGCCACCTTGTGGCCTGCCCTCTCCTACTCCCTTATGGCCCATCAAGGCCCATAACTTCCCCGGGGGATTCCGGTAACCCCTCGGTTCCCCGATAAATATCTGAAACGTACCAAAACCTTTTCGGTGTCTGAATACCTTCGTCCAATATATCAATCTTTACCTCTCGACCATTTCAAGACTCCTCGTCATGTCTGTGATCTCATCCGGGACTCCGAACATACTTCGGTCGCCAAAACACATAACTCATAATACAAATCGTCATCGAACGTTAAGCGTGTGGACTCTACGGGTTAGAGAACTATGTTGACATGACCGAGACACATCTCCGTTCAATAACCAATAGCGGAACCTGGATGCTCATATTGGCTCCTACATATTCTACGATGATTTTTATCGGTCAAACCGCATAAACATCATTCCCTTTGTCATCGGTATGTAACTTGCCTAAGATTCGATCGTCGATATCATCATACCTAGTTCAATCTCTTTACTGGCAAGTCTCTTTACTCGTTCCGTAATGCATCATCCCGCAACTAACTCATTAGTCACGTTGCTTGCAAGGCTTATAGTGATGTGCATTAGCGAGAGGGCCCAGAGATACCGCTCGGATACACGGAGTGACAAATCCTATTCTTGATCTATGCCAACTCAACAAACACCTTTGGAGACACCTGTAGAGCATCTTTATAATCACCCAGTTACGTTGTGACGTTTGATAGCACACAAAGTGTTCCTCCGGTATTCGGGAGTTGCATAATCTCATAGTGAGAGAAATATGTATAAGTCATGAAGAAAGCAATAGCAATAAAAGTAAATGATTATTATGCTAAGGTAATGGATGGGTCTAGTCCATCACATCATTCTCGAATGATGTGATCCTATTCATCAAATGATAACACATGTCTATGGTCAGGAAACTTAACCATCTTTGATTAACGAGCTAGTCAAGTAGAGGCATACTAGGGACACTCTGTTTGTCTATGTATTCACACATATACTAAGTTTCCGGTTAATACAATTCTAGCATGAATAATTAACATTTATCATGATATAAGGTGATACGTCTCCAGCGTATCTATAATTTTTTATTGCTCCATGCTACTTTATCTACTGTTTTGGACTATATTGGGCTTTATTTTCTAGTTTTATATTACTTTTGGGACTAACCTATTAACCGGAGGCCCAGCCCAGAATTGTTGTTTTTTGCCTATTTCAGTGTTTCGAAGAAACGGAATATCAAACGGAGTCCAAACGGAATGAAACCTTCGGGAACGTGATTTTCCAACCGAACGTGATCCAGGAGACTTGGACCCTACACCAAGAAGTGCCAGAGGCGGTCACGAGGGTGGAGGGCGCGCCCCCTACCTCGTGCGCCCCCTGACACTCCACCGACGTACTCCTTCCTCCTATATATACCTACGTATCCCCAAATGATCAGAACAGGAGCCAAAAACCTAATTCCACCGCCGCTACTTCCTGTATCCACGAGATCCCATCTTAGGGCCTGTTCCGGAGCTCCGCCGGAGGGGGCATCCACCACGGAGGGCTTCTACATCATCACCATAGCCCCTCCGATGAAGTGTGAGTAGTTTGCTTCAGACCTTCGGGTCCATAGCTAGTAGCTAGATGGCTTCTTCTCTCTTTTTGGATCTCAATTCAATGTTCTCCCCCTCTCTCGTGGAGATCTATTCGATGTAATCTTCTTTTTGCGGTGTGTTTGTTGAGACCGATGAATTGTGGGTTTATGATCCAGTATTATTTATGGAAAATATTTGATTCTTCTCTGAATTCTTTTATGTATGATTGAGTTATCTTTGCAAGTCTCTTCGAATTATGCTTTTGGTTTGTCCAACTAGATTGGTAGTTCTTGCAATGGGAGAAGTGCTTAGCTTTGGGTTCAATCTTGCGGCGTCCTTACCCAGTGACAGAAAGGGTTGCAAGGCACGTATTTATTGTTGCCATCGAGGATAACAAGATGGGGTTTTTATCATATTGCATGAATTTATCCCTCTACATCATGTCATCTTGCTTAAGGCGTTACTCTGTTTTTAACTTAATACTCTAGATGCATGCTGGATAGCGGTCGATGAGTGGAGTAATAGTAGTAGATGCAGAGTCGTTTCGATCTACTTGTCTCGGACGTGATGCCTATATACATGATCATTGCCTAGATATACTCATAACTATGCTCAATTCTGTCAATTGCTCAACAGTAATTTGTTCACCCACCGTAGAATATCTATGCTCTTGAGAGAAGCCACTGGTGAAACCTATGGTCCCCAGGTCTATTTTCATCATATCAATCTCTATCACTTTATTTACTTGCTTTGTTTTTACTTTGCTTTTACTTTTTACTTTGCATCTATCTATCAAAAAAATACCAAAAATATTATTTATCATCTCTATCAGATCTCACCATCGTAAGTGACCGTGAAGGGATTGACAACCCCTAATCGTGTTGGTTGCGAGTTGCTATTGTTTTGTGTAGGTACGAGGGACTTGTGCGTGGTCTCCTACTGGATTGATACCTTGGTTCTCAAAAACTGAGGGAAATACTTATGCTACTTTGCTGCATCATCCTCTCCTCTTCGGGGAAATCCAACGCAGTGCTCAAGAGGTAGCAAGAAGAATTTCTGGCGCCGTTGCCGGGGAGGCTCACGCAAGGAAGTCAACCATACCAAGTACCCATCGCAATCCCTATCTCTCGCATTACATTATTTGCTATTTGCCTCTCGTTTTCCTCTCCCCCACTTCACCCTTGCCGTTTTATTCGCCCTCTCTTTCCCAATCTCCTCCTCTTTTCCCTGTTGCCTTTTTGTTTGCTCGTGTGTTAGTTTGCTTGCTTGTCGTTATGTCTGAAATTGGGGAAATTATCGCCGATATGTGCGATAATTATATGGAAAATTCTGAAGCTCCTGCTGAAGAATCACCTACCTATCACACAAAAAGATTTCAAATCGGTAGTGGTAATATTATTGGAAAAGGAGTTATTCAAGATTTCTTTACTTGTGCTGGTGCTTTACCCTCTATGGGTGGTTCTATTCTCCATAGAACTAGTAGTCTTGCGGATGCTATTGCCATGCTTATCGTTGAACTTGAAAGGCAATTTATGCATATGCACCCTTCTATACAAAGAATTTTCCTAGAGTTTTCTAATATTGAACACTCCTCTGTTAAGCGTGCCGCTACTATCTTTTTGGCTCTTGAATTTAGATTTATAATAAAATAAGCCAAAGAAATCTTTGCGCACTATAGGGTAGACGCTGGCCGTCCTCCTATAGAATCTATCCTTTTTGATCAAGAGGAAATAATGCGTTTTCAATCTATAGATTATGTTGCTTTCAATGAAAATCTTAGAAAAAAGTGCCTACCAATATTTTAATTGCTAGAATCTCCATCTTAATGATGATTTGGCTATTCGAAATAATGAGCTAGGATGCTCTCTTGAGTATAGGCTCACGAAGTTCTGTCAAAAGAATGCTTATAGCGATGAATTGGTTGTGCAATATGAAGGGCCGAAAGAGGAACCTGTACCCCCTAAAATTGATCTTGGGGACTTTTGTCCTATTAAATTTAGCCCTTTTGATTACTTTTGCTTGCCTCAAAGAAAAGTTGCTGCCGAACGTAGAGAATATGAAATGAGTTTCACCGATCTATCTTATTACTACGGCACCACCTAGATCTATCCTTGCTTTTATGCCTACCTAGGGGCGTTAAATGATAGCGCTTGTTGGGAGGCAACCCAATTTTATTTTGTGCTTTTTGTTTTTGATTCTGTTTAGGAATAAATAATCCATCTAGCCTCTGTTTATATGTGATTTTATCTTTTAATTAGTGTTTGTGCCAAGTTAAACCTATTGGATCTTCTTGGATGATAGTTATTTGATCTTGCTGTAATTTTCCAGGTCGTCTAATTTTGGTAGAATTTTTAGAGTTCCAGAAGTTTGCGTTAGTTACAGATTGCTACAGACTGTTATGCTTTTGACAGATTCTGTTTTTCGTGTGTTGTTTGCTTATTTTGATGAATCTATGGCTAGTAAAATAGTTTATAATCCATAGAGAAGTTGGAATACAGTAGGTTTAACACCAATATAAATGAATAATTAGTTCATTACAGTACCTTGAAGTAGTTTTTGTTTTCTTTCTCTAAGGGAGGTCATGAGATTTCTGTTGAGTTTTGTGTTGTGAAGTTTTCAAGTTTTTGGTGAATTATTTTGATGGATTATGGAACAAGGAGTGGCAAGAGCCTAAGCTTGGGGATGCCCATGGCACCCCCAAGATAATCCAAGGACACCAAAAAGTCAAAGCTTGGGGATGCCCCGGAAGGCATCCCCTCTTTCGTCCACTTCCATCGGTAATTTACTTGGAGCTATATTTTTATTCACCACATGATATATGTTTTGCTTGGAGCGTCTTGTATTATTTGCGTCTTTGCTTGTTAGTTTACCACAATCATCCTTGCTGTACACACCTTTTGAGAGAGCCATACATGATTTGGAATTTGTTAGAATACTCTATGTGCTTCACTTATATCTTTTGGGCTTGATAGTTTTGCTCATAGTGCTTCACTTATATCTTTTGAGCGTGATAATTTTTGCTCTAGTGCTTCACTTATATCTTTTAGAGCACGGTGGTGGATTTGTTTTAAAGAAACTATTGATCTCTCATGCTTCACTTAGATTATTTTGAGAGTCGTTAATAGCATGGTAATTTGCTTAATGTTAATATACTTAGTGTTTGAGATATGTGAAACTTTCTTTTTGAGTGAATTGAATACTAAGATAAGGTTGATGGTTGATAATTGTTTTGAGATATGGAGGTGATAATATCGAACTCGTGCTAGTTGATAACTGTGAATTTGAGAAATACTTGTGTTGAAGTTTGCAAGTCCCGTAGCATGCACGTATGGTTAAAGTTGTGTAACAAATTTGAAACATGAAGTGTACCTGGCTTGTGCATCCTTATGAGTGGCGGTGGGGGACGAGCGATGGTCTTTTCCTACCAATCTATCCCCCTAGGAGCATGCGCGTAGTACTTGATTTTAGATGGCTTCTAAATTTTTGCAATAAGTATATGAGTTCTTTTGACTAATGTTGAGTCCATGGATTATACGCACTTTTACCTTTCCGCCTTTGCTAGCCTCTTCGGTACCGTGCATTGCCCTTTCTCACCTTGAGAGTTGGTACAAACTTCGCCGGTGCATCCAAACCCCGTGATACGATACACTCTATTACACATAAACCTCCTTATATATTCCTCAAAACAGCCACCATACCTACTTATCATGGCATTTCCATAGCCATTCCGAGATATATTGCCATGCAACTTCCATCATCATTATTATGACATACATTACTTTTGTCATATTGCCATTGCATGATCATGTAGTTGAATCGTATTTGTGGCAAAGCCACCATGCATTATTTTCCATACATGTCACTCTTGATTCATTACACCATCCCGGTACACCGCCGGAGGCATTCATATAGAGTCATATTTTTTTCTAAGTTTCGAGTTGTAATTGTTGAGTTGTAAGAAAAATAAAAGTGTGATGATCATCATTATTAGAGCATTGTCTCAAGTGAGGAAAGGATGATGGAGACTATGATTCCCCCATAAGTCGGGATGAGACTCCGGACGAAAAAAAA
>LR880968.1:765840563-765866933 GCA_904067115.1 Aegilops sharonensis
TCTCATACATGGATCCCATCTCAGATTTCATGGCCTCAAGCTATTTCGTGAAATCTGGGCTCATCATTGCTTCCTCATAGTTCGTAGGTTTGTCATGGTCAGGTAACATGACCTCCAGAACAGGATTACTGTACCACTCTGGTGCGGATCGTACTGTGGTTGAACTACGAGGTTCGGTAGTAACTTGATCTGAAGTTTCATGATCATCATCAATAGCTTCCTCACTAATTGGTGTAGGAATCACTGGAACTGATTTCTGCGATGAACTACTTTCCAATTCGGGAGAAGGTACAATTACCTCATCAAGTTCTACTTTCCTCCCACTCACTTCTTTCGAGAGAAACTCCTTCTCTAGAAAGGATCCATTCTTAGCAACGAATATCTTGCCTTCGGATCTGTGATAGAAGGTGTACCGAACAGTCTCCTTTGGGTATCCTACGAAGACACATTTCTCCGATTTGGTTTCGAGCTTATCTGGATGAAAATTTTTCACATAAGCATCGCAGCCCCAAACTTTAAGAAACGACAGCTTAGATTTCTTGCTAAACCACATTTCATATGGAGTCGTCTCAACGTATTTGATGATGCCCTATTTAACGTGAATGCAGCCGTCTCTAAAGCATAACCCAAAACGATAGCGGTAAATGATACTTCTCCAATGTATCTATAATTTATGAAGTATTCATGCTATTATATTATCATTCTTGGGTGTTTTACAATCATTTTATAGTAACTTTATATCATTTTTTGGGACTAACCTATTGACCCATTGCCCAGTGCCAGTTGCTGTTTTTTGCTTGTTTTTTACATCGCACGAAATCAATATCAAACGGAGTCCAAACACCGCGAAACTTTTTGGAGATTTTTTATGGACCAGAACACCCAGGATGGGCTAGAGCAGCACCTGGGGGTGCCCCGAGGGGGCACAACCCACCAGGGGGCGCCTGGGGGCCCAGACGCGCCCAGGTGGGTTGTGCCCACCTCGGTGGCCTCACACACCCCCTCTTTACCCTATAAATTACCAAAATTTCCAGAAACCCTCGGGGTTAACCTAGATCAGAAGTTCCGCCGCCGCAGGCCTCTGTAGCCACCTAAAACCAATCCAGACCCCGTTTCGGCACCCTGCCGGAGGGGGGAATTATCTCCTGTGGCCGTCTTCATCATCCCGGCGGCCACCACGATGAGCAGGGAGTAGTCCACCCACGGGGCTGAGGGTTTGTACCAGTAACTATGTGTTTAATCTCTCTCTCTCTCTCTCTCTCTCTCTCTCTCTCTCTCTCTCTCTTTCTCTCTCTCTCTCTCCTCTCTCGTGTTCTTGCGATGTCACAATCTTGATGTATCGCGAGTTTGTTAATATAGTCAGATCATATGGTGTTTTCCCCTCTCTACTTGTTGTTATGAATTGAGTTTTTCCCATTAAGATTTCGTTGTTATCGGATTGAATACTTTTATGGATTTGAGAACACTTGATATATGTCTTGCAATTGAATACTCGTGGTGACAAGTAGCGATCCAACCAAAAATGGTCGAATCTCTATGCTTAAGTGTCATCCCTGGATCGGTAATGCTGACATACACATTACTTGAAGGATTTATAACAGAGTCACTTTACATCGAGTGTCTCAAAAGAGAACTTATTACAATAAATATGGCTTAAGGCCATCTAAATAAGATAACATCAGAAGGCTTTGAAGATTAAGTGAGTCCATCAACTCCAACGGCATAGCTGATTGCACGACAACGACCTAGCGCACCTTACTCTTCGTCTGAAAAGTCTGCAACATGATATGTTGCAGCCTGAAACGGGTCAGCACATGGAATATGCTGGCAAGATAACACAATAGGGCAATGAACAAGTAAATGCTATCACTACATGCATATATGGCTGGTGGAGGCTCTATGGTTATACTATTTTGCGAAAAGCCAATTTTTCCTTACAACAGAGGAATATATTTTATTTAACTATCATGGTAGTTGAAAAACATTGAGAATGGTACCACCATCACAATCCCAATTAAACAGTAATTAACAACCCAACAAATTAATTTAGAGTGGTGAGATCAACATGATAATCCAAGAACCAGATACTCAAGATGTCCATAACTGGGGACACGACTAACCATGATTAGTTTGTACACTCTGCAGAGGTTTGCGCACTTTTCCCCACAAGACTCGACCTCCTCCGTTGGATTTCTCGCACTACATGGTGTTTGAGAAAAGGATGACCGAGACACTGTCTTTCAGAAACATTAACTCTTTGCTCTGGGTAGACAGTACCAACCTACATCCCCTACATCTGCTAGTCTACCACTGAAATAGGTCATGCAACATACTCAACTATGCTAGAGCCCACAATAGCTTGTAGCTGCACACGGAAGTTTCTAGCATGAATAATCTTATGATCCCTTTGAGCCTGGGTGGCGAACCAAAGGACAACACTGGTATATCCCCAGGTGCCCGCAACCAATCCATGCAGATGTGTATTTAAGTAGCAACCTTAAGTTAACCATTAATTAACAATCTTACATTTGTCATGGATACACTCAAACCCAATCCATGTCTACGAGCATAGCATGGCAATATAAGCATAACGTAGAAGTAACTCCCAACGGTTTGATAATAAAAGGGCAATAGGTTCTACCTCATCATCTACTTCCCAATACCCACATGTTAATCCAAACCTAATCATGCAGTGTTTGAGGATTGTAACTAATGCATAAAAACTGGATAATAAAGGGGTATGATCAATGTGTTACTCGCCTTGATGACGATCCGCAAACCCTAGAGACTCGTAGTAGCACGCTTCGCACTCTGGGAATTCTATCGCAAACAAACAATAGCATACATAATCACTCAAGCATAGATGCAAGGGTAAAACTCAAATAAGAAGATCCAATCTGTAAGTTCAACTGAAGAGCTTCAATTTGCAAAAAGAATCGATCGAATCGGTGCTACGGAACGAAAACAACGATCAAAAGAACTTCGAATTAAAATCTGTTTGAAACCAAATTTTAAATTGTCAAAACCAGGTTCAAGTTGATTAACTAGAAAGAGGGGCTCGAGACAAAGATTTTGGCGTTGGTTTCGCTGGATTTGGACGAACGGTTAAAAAGTTGCGAGGGTTTGAAAATCAGGGGCTAATCTATGATAAAAATAATTGCAGATAGGTCCCTGTCTGAAAAAACGGAAAAAGAAAAATTTATCGGACGAACGTCCGCTAACAGAGACGAACGGGCAAATTCGTTCGTTAAAACGAACGGGCGAATTCGTTCGTTAAAACGAACGAACGAATGAACATTCGCAAAATAACCTGAACCGAAGAAAACCGAGAAAATCGAACCGATCTAAACAAAAAAACCGAACCTAGGGTTAAAAAAAACGATCTACCTAAACCGAAAAAATCCGGCGGCAAGATTCGGCGGCGACGGCACATTCCGGCGAGGCGGCGGGGTCAACGGGCGGCGGCGGCGCGGCTGCGGTGGTTGGGCGGTGGTGGCGGCGGGGGCCTCGGCCTTTAAAGGCCGGGGGTCGGGCGTGGATTGGGCAAGGGGCCGGGGAGAGGCGCTCGTGCCCGCCTCGGACACGGCGGCGGCGCGGCAAACCTCGGGACTCCCGTCCCGAGTCGACGGAGAGGCGGCGCGGCTGGGCTTCGGCCTGCTCGGCTAGGCCGTTGGCCCAGTCGGGCAACGCGTTTTTTTTAATAGATTTCTGCCAAAAACGAAAAAAATCCTAAATAAATATAAAAATTTGTAAAAATACCAAAAACATTTTTCACCATCTAAATAAAATATTTAGAACATAGTGAACATTTTCTTGGCCTAAAATGCAAATTTTGAACAATGCATATTTTTCTAATTTGAATAAAATATCAAATAAAAATCCAAATAAAATATTTATTTGATTTTAATATTTTCCCTCTAATATTTCTTTTATTTTGGATAAGTCATATTATCTCCTCTCATTTATTTTTATATTGGAAATATTTTTGGAGAGAAAAATAATTAAAATCGTAGTGATCCTCTTTTCAATATTTGGGAAAATTCAAATATGAAAATGAATAAAATCCCCAACTCTCTCCGTGGGTCCTTGAGTTGCTTAGAATTTCTAGGATCACAACCAAAATGCAATAAAATATGATATGCATATGATGACCTATGTATAACATTCCAAATTGAAAATTTGGGATGTTACAAACCTACCCCCCTTAAGATGAATCTCGCCCTCGAGATTCGGGTTGGCCAGAAAATAGGTGTGGGTGGTCTTTCCGTAGGTCATCCTCTCATTCCCAGGTGGCTTCATCCTCGGTATGGTGGCTCCACTGAACTTTGCAAAACTTGATAACCTTGCTGCGTGTAACTCGGCTGGCAAACTCAAGAATCTTGACTGGTTTCTCCTCGTAGGTCAGATCACTATCCAACTGAATTGCTTCCAGGGGCACTGTATCTCTCAAAGGAATATCATCCATCTCAGCATGGCACTTCTTCAACTGAGAAACGTGAAACACATCATGAACTCCTGACAATCCTTCGGGTAACTCCAACTTGTAGGCCACTTCTCCCATACGTTCCAAAACTCGGTATGGTCCTACAAATCTTGGGGCTAACTTTCCCTTAACTCCAAAGCGTTTAACTCCTCGCAAAGGTGACACACGAAGATATGCTCTGTCTCCGATTTCATAGACTACCTCCTTGCGCTTTGAGTCTGCATAACTCTTCTACCTAGACTAAGCTACCTTCAGTCTGTCTCGAATCAACTTAACCTTCTCTTCGGACTCTTTGATCAAATCTGGTCCAAACAACTGACGGTCTCCAACTTCATCCCACGTCAATGGTGTCCTGCGCCTCCTTCCATACAAAGCTTCGAAAGGGTCCATCTTCAAACTGGCTTGATAACTGTTGTTGTACGAGAACTCCGTGTAAGGCAAATTATCATCCCAACTAGATCCATAATCTAGCGCACAAGCTGTCAACATGTCCTCCATAATCTGATTAACTCTCTCGGTCCGTCCATCTGTGTGCGGATGAAAGGTTATACTAAATCTAGCCTAGTCCCCAAAGTCTGGTGCAACCGGTGCCAAAACTTTGAAGTAAACTGCGTACCTCTATCTGATACGATGGTCCTCGGAACTCCATGCAGACATACGATCCTGGTCATATATATCTTGGACAACTTTGCACTTGTATAGGTGGTCTTCACTGGGATAATGTGAGCCACTTTGGTCAAATGGTCCACTACTACCCAGATAGAATCATATCCCGATCGGGTCCTGGGCAATCCGGTGATGAAATCCATGCCAAGCTTATCCCACTTCCATTCGGGTATCGGCATAGGCTGCAGTAATCCTGCTGGCTTCTGATGTTCCGCCTTCACTCTCTGACATACATGACATACGGCTACATTCTCGGCAATATCCTTCTTGATTCCAGTCCACCAGAAACGCTCCTTCAAATCCAAATACATCTTGGTGTCTTCGGGGTGTATCGAGTATGGCGAGTCATGAGCTTCCTGAAGTATTAACTTCCGGATCTCCGCATTATTGGGCACATAAACACAGTCCTCAAACCAAAAGGTGTCGTGGTCATCTTCATGAAATCCCTTGGCTTTTCCTTTGGTCATCTTCTCCTTTATCTCAGCAATTTCCTTGTCATCCTTCTGAACTTCTCGAATCTTTCCCAATAATGTCGACTATACCTCCATTGCTGCGACGAAACCTCTAGGGACTATCTCCAAACGAAGCTGCCTGAGATCTTCGGCTGACTCCTTTGGTAATCTTCCGATTAGGAGGTTATTGACGTAACTCTTCCGGCTCAAAGCGTCTGCTACGACATTGGCCTTGCCTAGATGATAGTGCAACTTCTTATCATAATCCTTTATAAGCTCCAACCTCTCCTCTGCCTGAGATTCAGCCCCTTCCGTGTGAAAATGTAATTCAAACTCTTATGATCCGTGTACACATCCCAAAAGTTTCCAATAAGAAAATGTCTCCAGGTCTTCAGTGCATGCACTACAGCTGCTAACTCCAAATCATGCATGGCATAATTCAACTCATGCGGTCGAAGCTGACGTGAGGCATATGAAACAACTCTTCCGTCCTGCATAAGTACACCTCCAAGTCCTAAGCGGGAAGTGTCGCAATACACTTGGAAATCTTTCCGTATATCCGGCAGAATCAGCACTGGGGCTGCAACCAAACGTTTCTTCAACTCCTGAAAACTTGCCTCACATTCATCTGTCCATTTGAACTTGGTGTCCTTCTTCAACAACTCCGTCATGGGCTTCGCAATCTTGGAAAAATTCTCAATGAGTCTCCGATAACATACCGCGAGTCCAAGAAAACTGCGGATCTCTCCAACTGAGGTGGGTGCTAGCCAATAAGTGACAGACTGAACCTTGGTAGGATCCACTGCTATACCTTCTCCTGATATAACATGTCCAAGAAATCCAACTTCCTTCAACCAAAACTCACATTTGCTGAACTTGGCATACAACTAATGTTCCCCGAGCTTCTTGAGAACTAAACACAAATGCTCCTTGTTCTCCTCTTCATTCTTCGAGTACACCAAAATATCATCTATGAACACCACGACAAAATTATCCAAGAACTTCATGAACCCCTTATTCATCATACTCATGAAATAGGCAGGGGCGTTAGTCAATCCAAATGACATAACCGTGTACTCATATAGCCCGTACCTCGTGGTGAAGGCTGTCTTAGGTATATCATGTTCTCGGATCTTCAACTGGTGGTATCCTGATCGCAGATTGATCTTGGAAAATAGTTTAGCTCCTTGCAACTTGTCAAACAAATCATTGATCATCGGTAGCGGCTACTTGGTCTCGATCGTCACTTCATTCAATGCCCGATAATCAACAACCATTCTCGAAGATCCATCCTTCTTTTCAACCAATAGCACTGGGGATCCCCACGGTGATGAACTTCAGTGAATGTAACCTTTTTCCAGTAACTCCTTAATCTGCTTCTTAATCTCCTCCAGATCATTTGCGGGTATTTGGTATGGTCTTTTCGATATCAATCTGGTGCCTGGCAACAGCTCTATCAAAAACTCAATATCTCGATCCGGCGGCATTCCTGGTAGCTCCTCTGGAAATACATCCAGGTAATCCTTCACTACAGGCACTTCCACCTGAACAAATCCTGAGAGGGAGTTTACGTGTGTTATCTTTGGTGCGTGCCTGGATTCATACTTAATCCTTTTTCCCTCCGAGGTGGTGAGCAGAACTGACCTACTAGCACCGTCAATGTTCCCTCCATACTTTGATAGCCAATCCATGCCTAGTATTATATCCAATCCTTGCAATTCCAAAATTATTAGGTCTGCGGGGAAAACATGGCTACCAATGGTTAAGGGTATCCGATCGCACCATCGGCTGGCCATATACACTGCTCCTGTTGAGCTTACTAGCATGGGTGACCTAAGGGCTAAGGTGGGTAACTTAAACTTGTCCAGAAATCCCCTTGATATGTATGAATGCGATGCACCAGTATAAAAAGGAACGATCGAGAGCGGTAAACGACTTAACCAAAAACTTACCGATAACTGCATTTGGCTGCTCTTCTACCTCCTCCACGTTCACGTGGTTCACTTGTCCCCTGTTGAAAGGGTTGGGCTTCTCCCCAGAGCTTCCATTGCCATTACCATTCTTTGCTTCAGGGCACTCATTGGCATAGTGTCCAGTCTTCCCGCAGTTGAAACAAGTAATATGGCTTTGGTCCTCCTTAGCGTGTGTGGCTGGGTTAGAACGATTTTGATTGCTACCTACTCCATTCCCATTTCCATTCTTGGGGCCACTGTGGTTATGCGAACTTCCTCCATTGTGGGTGTGGCCTCCATGGTTATGGGTATAACCTCCCGAGTTCGGGGTAAAATGAGGCTTCTGATGAGCTCATGAATTGTACTTCCCTTGTCCATACTTCCTTTTGCGGCTCTCAATCTGCTTCTGCTTCCCTTCAATCATAAGAGCCTTGCCTACCAACTCCTGGTAGTTGTTAAATGTTGCCACCATTAACTGCATACTTATCTCATCATTCAGCCCTTCCATAAACTTTTCCTGCTTCGCGGCATCTGTGGCCACATCATCTGGGGCATAGCAAGATAACTTACTGAACTCATCCACGTACTGCCCCACAGTATGGTTTCCCTGGCGTAAGTTGCAAAACTCATGCCTCTTCATGCTCATAGCTCCAGTTGAGACGTGAGCAATGCGGAATGCTTGCTGAAACTGCTCCCAAGTGACATTGGCTATAGGGAAAGTGGTTGTGTAATTCTCCCACCATGCGGCTGTGGGTCCATCCAATTGATGTGCGGCAAAACACACCTTCTCTGCATCTGTGCCACCTGCGGTGGTCAACTCCCTTCCAATCCTGCGTAGCCAGTCATCAGCGACTATTGGCTCGGTGCTACTGGAAAACACCGGCGGTTGTAACCTCAGAAAACGGGTTAAGTTGTCAACATGAGGTGGTGGCGGTGGGTTTTTGTTGTTGTTGTTGTTGTTCTTCTTCTTGTTGCCTTGGTTCTGGACTAGTAACTGCATCAAGGCATTCTGCTGCTGGATCAACTAAGTGAGCTCTGGTGGGAAGACAAATCCGGGGTCACGTCTCGGAGGCATCTGATGGGTTTAGAGGGGAGAGATTAGAATAGAATGAGGTCTAATGAGAAGGCACTACCCATATGCACATGAGACAAACACATTCATATCACACCAAATCAATTCAAGCAAGGGCATACAATCGATCTAACTATCCTCAGAGTGCTCGGACTACTACTATATACATGGGGAAAATACTACTAACAATATGGTGGTCTACGATAAATTTTGATCGGTGGAAGACTCCATGATATGCGCCCAGCTTCATCTTCATAATCATCATCACTACTGTCGGGGTCAGAGTCGGTGTCGTCGATAATGATGTAGTCCTCAGGAAGGTCGTTGTCGGTGTCAAAACCGGCGGATCTTGGGTAGGGGGTCCCGAACTGTGCGTCTAGGCGGATGGTAACAGGAGACAAGGGACACGATGTTTTTACCCAGGTTCGGGCCCTCTTGATGGAGGTAATACCCTACTCCTTCTTGATTAATATTGATGATATGGGTAGTACAAGAGTAGATCTACCACGAGATCAGAGAGGCTAAACCCTAGAAGCTAGCCTATGGTATGATTGTTGTTCGTCCTACGGACTAAAACCCTCCGGTTTATATAGACACCGGATAGGGTTAGGGTTACACAGAGTCGGTTACAATGGTAGGAAATCTACATATCCGTATCGCCAAGCTTGCCTTCCACGCCATGGAAAGTCCCATCCGGACACAGGACGAAGTCTTCAATCTTGTATCTTCATAGTCTAGGAGTCCGGCCAAAGATGATAGTTCGTCTATCCGGACACCCCCTAGTCCAGGACTCCCTCAGTAGCCCCTGAACCAGGCTTCAACGACGACGAGTCTGGCGCTCATATTGTCTTCGTCATTGCAAGGCGGGTTCCTCCTCCGAATACTTCATAGAAGATTTTGAACACCGGGATAGTGTCTGGCTCTGCGAAACAAGTTCCACATACTACCGTAGAGAAAATAAATTTTGCACAGATCTGCTGACGTATTCCATGGTGTGACATCACACCACGGCCAGGCCTTTATACGAATCGTTTTTACTGTTCCACCTCAGCGTGTTTAGCGAGGCGGTTTCCTTGGCACGTCTTATCAAAGCGGAGATCGTGCCCCCTTATTCCGGGATTCCCATCAATACGGATGTGGGTAACCCATCCGCGCCATTGATTACGGCGCTTGGGAGATAAGCGAGTTTTACCAGGCTGGTGGGGGACGCATAGCTTCGTCCGTCCATATAAGGGGATAAGGATCCACCTTTTCACCTACACCTCCTTCCTCCTTTGCTCATCCATCTCCGCGCACTCGAGCTCCAACGCCCAAGTCCGCACATCCCACCTCAACCTTCTCCAACTATGTCCGGAGCGGGAGGCAGGTGGATGGCCTCCTCCGTCACGAAGGGGCACATCGAAAAGCTGCGGGAGGCCGGATACTTGTCCAGCAACATCGTGCACCGGCTACCCGACGAGGGGCAGCTCATTCCAACCCCCAGGCCCCATGAGAGGGTGGTGTTTCTCCCCCACTTCCTTCGCGGACTAGGTTTTCCACTTCACCCATTTGTCTGGGGGCTCATGTTCTACTACGGCCTGGACTTCCACGATCTGGCCCCGAATTTCATCCTCAACATCTCGGTGTTCATCGTCGTGTGCGAGGCCTTCCTCTGCATCCAGCCCTACTTCGGCTTATGGCTGAAGATCTTCAATGTCAGGCTGAAGGTAGTGGGCGGCCGCCAAGCGGAGTGCGGAGGTGCCATGGTTGGCAAGATGGCCAAAGTCCTATGGCTCGAGGGCTCCTTTGTGGAGACCATAAAGGGGTGGCAATCGTGGTGGTTCTACATCACCGAGCCGCGCGACTCTCAATGGGCGGCGGCCCCCGAATTCCGATCTGGCCTCCCCACGCGGCTCACATCATGGAAAGAGACGGGCCTAACATGGGGGGATCCGGACGAGCTGTCCGGACTCAAAACCTGCATCCAAAACCTGGTGGACAAGAATCTCAGGCTTGTCAATGTAATCTAGGTGATGCTCATCTGCCGGATTCTCCCATGCCAACAACGGGCCTTCAAATTGTGGGAGTTCGATCCGGCATAGCACCCAACTATGAAAAGGCTCTTCAACACTACGTACGAAGATGCCTGGAAGGTGTTGTTCGAGGGCGCCGAGGCTCCCACATCCGCTACCAAAGATCGCGGATTCAGCTCGCAGCGTCAAGCCAGCGAGGTAAGTTATTTTACCCTTTATGGGGCTCTTGTTTTTCATAGATTGACTCTATGTGGGATCTAAAACTCCCTAACCTTTGACAGGACTGGCTGAAGACGTCCGCACAGATTAACTGTCCGGCCCCTTTGCCAGAAGACCCAGCGGACGCCCAATTGACGGGGCTGCTGGCTCCGGCACCTCACGTGGTGCCGGAGAAGATGGCCAAGAAGGAGGCCACGGGAACTCGAAGGAGCTCCCGGCGCCAGGTGCTGTCGGACTCATCGCCCGACAACCCTGAGGCGGAATCCTCCTCTGAGGACGAGGAGGAGGAAAAAGAAGCGTCTCCCCCAGCGGGGGGAGAGAAAAAAAGGAAGGCCGCCCCAACTGGGGTGGCCGGAGGGTCCAAGAAGGGAAGGACCCTTCCTCCGGACTTCTCCGCCAACGCCGACAGCGAAGAGGAGGAGTGGCCAACAAGGGCCAAGCCCCTGGCGAGATCGTAAGTGTCCGGATACCAATGGCTTTTTTTCATTGCATAGTGTTCTCTAATGCCGAACAATCATGTAGCCCACCCTAGGAAGAGCTCACCGCTTCATCGAGCGGGTCCCTGAATTCGTCGAAAGTGGAGAGTACTTCACTTCCGGTCGCCTCCTCACCTCACGCTGCGGACGACGCCGAGGTGGGGCCCCGAGGGGGGCCTGGTCAAGAGGAGGTGGCGCAGGAGGCGCCGCAAGGCAGCCTCCCGGACTCCAGGCGCGGGGGGAGCGACACCCCCAGGGGCTCTAAGCCCGACCCTTGTTCGGACTCCATACCGGAACCTTCAGTGGTTCCGAAGTCCGGCAAGCGGTCCCTTCATAGGAAGGGCAAGACGCCGTTGTCCTCCGTCCAACCGGAGGCGCCGGATAGCTTACTAGAGGCGCTTAACAGCGCCTCCATCGAGGAGGAGCACCGCACTGTTATGAGTGTGGTGATCTAGAAAGTTCAGTCCGCCAAGAGTGGGCTGACTGAAGCCTGTACCAGCCTTCTAACAGGCTTTGAGGTAAGTTTAGAATATGTAAAAATATTACCGCATAGACAGTAGCCCCTGATGCTTAGTTCGGTGTTCGGAAAGAAAAGCCGGACTAAGGATCTAAAAAGATATACGCAGGAGTCTAACATAAGTATGTCAATATGCGAATGCAGGCTGCGCTGCTGACCTCTGCCGCACTGACTGCGGAGGTTGATGCATTGAAGAAGAGCCTCGAGCGGTCCGAGAACGAGCTCGGCCTTGCCAAGAAGCAGCTCGAGGACAGGGAAGGTAAGCAATACCTTATTAAAGAAATACCTTATAGAAAGGATTCGGTTGAAAAAAATGACAGGAATAACATGGGTATTGTAGGGGCCACGAACGAGGTGGCGACCCTGAAGGAAGCGGTGTTCACGGCCGAAATCAAAGCGGCCGCGGAGCGCACCGAGCGAGAGAAGCAGGAGGAGCGGGTGGCGGAGGTGCGGCAAGAGCTCCAGGCTCTCGTGGAAAAACATGAGACTTTGGAGCATGACTCGAAGACTCGAGAGTCCGAGCTCGCCTCGGCTCTTGAGAGTGCCAAAGCCGCTAAGGCCGAATCCCAAAAAGCCCTCCAAGAAATTGAATCATTAAAGAAGATAGCGGCGGGTAAGGCATTCTTTATGCAAAGCAAGCATGTGAAAGTGAATTATCTATTGCTTACCCGGATTCGGAGCTCTCCAGGAGCATTCGCAGATCTGCCCCGTAGTGTGTCTGATGCTGCCGCGTTCTACCGCGCCAAGGAGGGTAGCAAGACGGAAAAGGAGTTCTAGTCTCAGTATGCTGAGGCCGAATGTCCGGTGCCCCTGAGCGACCAGCTGAAGCAGCTGGTCGAGCTCCACAAGGTCGCCGAACATGCCATGAAGGGCCTCATAATTCGGCTGTTGCCATTGGAAGCCATGCCTGGGAGCTACTTCGGGCTAGTGCAGCGGCTGGTGGATGCCTGTCCATGGATTGAATCATCAAGCGCTCCGTCTGCATTGAAGGTGCCCGTCGGGCCCTTGCTCGTGCTAAAGTGCACTGGGGCAGGCTGGATGCGGAGAAGCTTGTGACGGACGGGCCACCGAAGGGCAAGGAGCATCGCAAGCCCGAAATGTACTATGAGGGCGTCCTGAAGGGTGCCCGCCGTATAGCGGATGAGTGCTCCAAAGATGTAATTTTTGAATAGACTCGCATTTGTTATCATGTACGCTGAAAACTTGTTCATATGCGCTAAGCAACGCTTGTTAATTTAAAATATTACCTTCTGTGCGACCGTTTATCACATTTGAGAGATGGCAAGTCGTTGGCTTCAGCCCCCATGCCACGAGTGTTGGGGTGTTCGGGATTAACTTGAGCGCTCTTGTTCCCATTCTTGGGTCCGTCGAGGGAGGCGCTCAACGCGACGAACAAGGCAACCGGACTTATAGTGCTTGAACACTCTCACTTAGCCATAGAATTCTATAATTTTAAATTTCGGCGAAGCCCCTAGTATTCGGAAGACCGAATTCGGGCCGCTATCCACGCCTTGGCCGGACAATGCCGACTCCTTGCTCTAAGCGGCATAAGTCTTTAGGGACCCAAAAAAACCTCACGAACAGCGACCGGCTCTCGCCCTATCATGACGGTCAGTTTTAGCTTTCTCCACTGAGGTGCTCAACCCAGCGCAACCGGGGCACAATCGCAGTGGTTCTCCTAGCGCTACCTTAGCCGATATAACGGAACGTAAGGTACCAAAACATGGGAGCCGGGCAAACCCAACTATTGACCCAAGACATGATTCGGAGCTGATGCATATAATGCTATAAGTTCGGGGTGCCGCACTTGTGAAAGTGTTCGGACTTATCACACCATACTTTTGGGGTACTTAAGCCCCTAGTGTATTGGCCGTACCAAAGTGTACGGGTGCAACATGTCATGAAATGAACATATATATAGATAAAGAAAGGAGTGGAATAATAGGCAAAAGCTATGTATTGTTTATTCAAAAGAAACTGCAAATAAAAGCAGAACGATACAAATTGTGCGATAAGCAAGGTATGGGACTATTTAACATGTCCCCCTCCAGGGGTAAGCTGCGGGATGGTATGTAAAACAGGTATAATGCTCGTAGTAGAGACTACCTGGACACTCGACGTAGCTTTTTGCTTCCCTGGTTGTTGCATCGTGAGTTCGGCAATTCTAGTGCCGGACGGGACTTCTGGAAAACAGACTCCTGTAAGTAAGAAAAAAGAAGAAGGAAAAAGAATGACACAATTGGGAGCCCATGGTGCGGTTGAGCCGCATTCTAGGCGTGTCGTGGTCGTGCCCCTCCCCTTAGGCCCATGGTATCTCCAGAGCGTAGTTATGTATGCGTAGTACTGGCTTTGCTGTTTCGCGAGGGCTGGGGTTGGGGCCGGATTGCTAGGCGTGCTCGGATCGTGCCAGGCGGTCTTGTTGTAGGTTACTCCGGGCGCGCTTGACGGTGGCCGAACGTTTAATAGCCGGACTCGAGAATTGCTGTGAGAGGCTGCTTTGCACCTCCGCCGCGAGGGCCGCCGTGTGCTCCTCCGTTCGGAGAGCGTTCGGTGTTTCCATTGACCATAATTACTCCTCGAGGGCCTGGCATCTTGAGCTTAGGTATGCATAGTGCGGCACCGCATTGAACTTTGCAAATGCGGTTCGTCCAAGCAATGCATGATAGCCGCTGCGGAACGGGACTATGTCGAAGATTAACTCTTTGCTTTGGAAGTTATCCGGGGATCCGAAGACCACTTCGAGTGTAACTGAGCCTGTACAATTGGCCTCTACACCCGGTATGACGCCTTTAAAGGTCGTCTTTGTGGGTTTAATCCTTGAGGGTTCTATGCCCATTTTGCGCACTGTATCCTAATAAAGCAGGTTCAGGCTGCTACCGCCGTCCATCAGGACTCTGATGAGGTGAAATCCGTCAATAATTGGGTCAAGAACCAATGCGGCGAAACCGCCGTGACGGATGCTAGTGGGGTGGTCCCTTCGATCAAATGTGATCGGGCAGGAGGAACATGGGTTGAACTTCGGGGCGACTGGCTCCATCGCATATACGTCCCTTAGTGCACGCTTCCGCTCCCTTTTGGGTATGTGGGTTGCGTATATCATGTTCACCGTCCGCACTTGTGTGGGGAAGCCCTTCTGTCCTCTATTGTTCGGCGGTCGGGGCTCTTCCTCGTCATCGCTATGCAACCCCTTGTCATTGAGTTCGGCACTTAACTTGCCTGCTTGCTTGAACACACAACAATCCCTGTTGGTGTGGTTGGCTGGTTTTTCGGGGGTGCCATGTATCTGGCACAGGCGATCGAGTATCCGGTCCAAGTTGGATGGGCCCTGGGTATTTCTTTTGAATGGCTTCTTCCGCTGACCGGGTTTAGAGCCTCTGAATCCGGCATTTACTGTCGTATCTTCCGCATTATCACCGTTAATGCGGTGTTTATGCTTGTTGCGACGCGACCTGCCATTGCCGTCCTTGGTATCCGAACTATCAGGGTGTTTGGCCAAGTTGTTGCTTCGAGCTAGCCAACTGTCCTCTCCCGCGCAAAAGCGGGTCATGAGTGTGGCGAGGGCTGCCATGGATTTCGGCTTTTCCTGTCCTAAGTGCTGGGCAAGCCACTCGTCGCGGATGTTATGTTTAAAGGCTGCAAGGGCCTCTGCATCCGGCAGTCGACGATCTGATTTTTCTTTGTTAGGAACCGCGTCCAGAATGGTCTGGCCGATTCTTCTAGCTGCTGAATTATGTGGCTGAGGTCATCGGCGTCTGGTGGTCGCACGTATGTGCCCTGGAAGTTATCAAGGAATGCGGCTTCCAGGTCCTCCCAACAACCAATTGATTCTGCTGGAAAGCTGTTGAGCCAATACCGAGCCGGTCCTTTAAGCTTGAGTGGGAGGTATTTGATGGTGTGTAGATCATCGCCGCGGGCCATGTGGATATGGAGGAGGTAGTCCTTGATCCAAACCGCAGGATCTGTTGTGCCATCGTATGATTCGATGTTCACCGGTTTGAAACCCTCGGGGATTTGATGATCCATTACTTCATCTGTGAAGCATAGTGGGTGTGCGGCGCCTCTGTATAGAGCTATATCACGACGCAGCAAAAATGAGCTTTGTCTACTGTGTTCGGCCCGGCCGGAATTACTGTATCCGGCGTGACGGTTATTGTCACGTGTCGTGGGGCACCCACGTGATCCGTAGATCGATCTTGTTTGCCTTGCCTTGTCCTCCAATATGTCTCGCAGGTCTGGTGCGTTTCCCCGTGCCTTGGTACTTTTCGAGCGACGCCGGAGTGCGGCTTGAATGGAGGGTCTAGAGGCCGCTCTGTCGCGACCACGGGGTTGTCGGTCGGCCGCATCATGTGCTGGTGATGTAGGTTTGGGTGCTGCTTCCTCTAATTGGGGTAGCAGCCTGCGTTTGGTTATCTCTTGGAGGGGCGTTCGAGTTCATACTCTTCGGCTGCAAGGACTTCAGTTCATCAGTCAGCTAGCAGGTCTTGGTCAGCTCTAAGCTGCTGCTGCTTTTTCTTGAGGCTGCTTGCCGTGGCCATAAGCCTGCGTTTGAAACGCTCCTGTTTGGCAGGGTCCTCAGGCACGAAAAATTCGTCCTCGTCGAGGCATGCCTCATCTTCGGAGGGAGGTATATAATTATCGTCCTCTACCTCTCTTTCGGCCGCACTGTCGTGTGGACTCGCTTCTCCCTCCTCCTGCGCTGAGTCCTGCTGGAGGGGGTCGTCTTCGGCACTGTCCGGGGTATTATTGTCTCCCGTGCCGGAATCGTTGTTTTTACTGTGGCGGGATTTAGAGCGGCGCCGCTGACGTCGGCGCTTGGGCTGTTTCTTGGAGGGGTCATCCTCCGCTGTTCCATCGCTGTTCCCATCTTTTGGGATGTCCACCATGTATATGTCGTATGACGAGGTGGTCTTCCAGTGCCCTGTAGGCACTGGTTCTTGGTCGTCTTCGGCATCATCGTCCATACCGTCGATGTCTTCGGAGTCGAAGTCGAGCATGTCGGTTAAATCATTGACAATGGCTACAAAGTGGGTGGTGGGTGGGCTTGAATTTCTTTGTCGTCTGCATCCCAACTGAGGCAATCCTGGACTAGGGGTTGCCCGGATAGTCGGACTATCGTCACGGCCGGACTCCAAGACTATGAAGATACAAGATTGAAGACTTCGTCCCGTGTCCGGATGGGACTTTCCTTGGCGTGGAAGGCAAGCTTGGCGATACGGATATGTAGATCTCCTACCATTGTAACCGACTCTGTGTAACACTAACCTTTCCGGTGTCTATATAAACCGGAGGGTTTTACTCCGTAGGACGAACAACAATCATACCATAGGCTAGCTTCTAGGGTTTAGCCTCCTTGATCTCGTGGTAAATCCACTCTTGTACTACCCATATCATCAATACTAATCAAGCAGGAGTTGGGTATTACCTCCATCGAGAGGGCCCGAACCTGGGTAAAAACATCGTGTCCCTTGTCTCCTATTACCATCCTCCTAGACGGACAGTTCGGGACCCCCTACCCGAGATCCGCCGGTTTTGACACCGACATTGGTGCTTTCATTGAGAGTTCCTGTGTGTCGTCATCGATAGGCCCAATGGCTCCTTCGATCATCAACAACGACGCGGTCCAGGGTGAGACTTTTCTCCCCGGACAGATCTTCGTATTCGGCGGCTTTGCACTCCGGGCCAATTCGCTTGGCCATCTGGAGCAGATCGAAAGCTACGCCCCTGGCCATCAGGTCAGATTTGGAAGTATAAACTATACGGCCGATATCCGCGGAGACTTGATCTTCGACGGATTCGAGCCGCAGCCAAGCGCGCCGCACTGTTTTGATGGGCATGATCTAGCTCTGCAGCCGAACAGTGCCCTGGAGGCCGCACCAGCATCCGCTCCGACCCTTAATCCGGAGCCGGATTCCCCGATCGAGGACGAGTGGTTGGACACCGCCTCGGGGGCTACAATCTCTACGGTGATTGAGCCGAACTCCATCCCTGTCCTTTCCGAAGACCTTGACTCCAGGGTGCCGGACTCCTCTCCGGACTCCGAACCCTCCGCACCCCTGCCAATCGAATCCGATTGGGCGCCGGTCACGGAGTTCACTGCCGTGGACTTCTTCCAGCACTCGCCCTTTGGCGACATCCTGAATTCACTAAAGTCTCTCTCTTTATCCGGAGAGCCCTGGCCGGACTACGGACAGGAAGGTTGGGATGCGGACGACGAAGAAATTAAACGCCCACCCACCACCCACTTGGTAGCCATTGTCGATGATTTAACCGACATGCTAGACTACGACTCCGAAGACATCGACGGTGTGGACGACGATGCCGGAGACGACCAAGACCCAACACCTACAGGGCACTGGAAGGCTACCTCGTCATATGACATATATATATGGTGGACATCCCAAAAGATGGGAACGGCGATGGAACAACGGAGGATGACCCCTCCAAGAAACAGCCGAAGCGCCGACGTCATCGGCGCCGCACTAAATCCCGCCACAATAAAAATGGTGATTCCGGCACGGGAAATAATAACACCCCGGACAGTGCCGAAGAGAACCCCCTCCAGCAGGACTCAGCGCAGGAGGAGGGAGAAGCAAGCCCGCATGACAGTGCGCCAGAAAGAGAGGTTGGTGACGATAATTATACGCCTCCCTCCGAAGATGAGGCAAGCCTTGACGACGACGAATTTGTCGTGCCTGAGGATCCCGCCGAACAGGAGTGTTTCAAACGCAGGCTTATAGCCACGGCAAGCAGCCTCAAGAAAAAGAAGCAACAACTTAGAGCTGATCAAGACCTGCTAGCTGACAGATGGACTGAAGTCCTTGCAGCCGAAGAGTATGAACTCGAACGCCCCTCCAATAGCTACCCCAAACGCAGGTCGTTTCCTCGACTAGAGGAGGAAGCACCCAAGTCACCGGCGCACGACATGGCAGACCGGTCACCTTGTGGCCGCGACAGCGAAGCCTCTCGGCCCTCCGCTCAAGCCACACCCCGACGCCGCTCAAAAAGTACCAAGGCACGGGAAAACGCGCCGGACTTGCGAGATATATTGGAGGATAAGGCAAAACATACAAGATCGATCTACGGATCGCGTGGGCGCCCAGCAAAGCGGGATGATTACCGCCGTGCCGGATACATCAAAACCGGCCGGGCCGAACACAGTAGACAAAGCTCATATGAGCTACGTCGTGATATAGCCCAATACAGAGGCGCCGCACACTCACTATGCTTCACAGATGAAGTAATGGATCATCAAATCCCTGAGGGCTTCAAGCCCGTAAACATCGAATCATACGATGGTACCATAGATCCTGCGGTCTGGATCGAGGATTATCTCCTCCATATCCACATGGCCCACGGTGATGATCTACATGCCATCAAATACCTCCCACTCAAGCTTAAAGGACCAGCTCGACATTGGCTCAATAGCTTGCCAGCAGAATCAATTGGTTGTCGGGAAGACCTGGAAGCCGCATTCCTTGATAACTTCCAGGGCACATACGTGCGACCACCAGACGCCGATGATCTTAGCCACATAATTCAGCAGCCAGATGAATCGGCCATACAATTATGGACTCGGTTCGTAACAAAGAAAAATCAAATCGTTGACTTTCCGGATGCAGAGGCCCTTGCAGCCTTCAAACATAACATCCGCGACGAGTGGCTTGCCCGGCACCTAGGACAGGAAAAGCCGAAATCTATGTCAGCCCTCACAACCCTCATGACTCGCTTTTGTGCGGGAGAGGACAGCTGGCTAGCTCGAAGCAACAACTTGGCCAAACATCCTGATAGTCCGGATACCAAGGACAGCAATGGCAGGTCGCGTCGCAACAAGAACAAGCGCCGCATTAACGGCGATAATACTGAAGATACGGCCGTCAATGCCGGATTCAGAGGCTCTAAACCCGGTCGGCGGAAGAAGCCATTCAAAAGAAATACCCAGGGCCCGTCCAACTTGGACCGCATACTCGATCGCTTGTGCCAAATACATGGCACCCCCGAAAAACCAGCCAATCACACCAACAGGGATTTTTGGGTGTTCAAGCAAACAGGCAAGTTAAGTGTCGAACTCAATTACAAGGGGCTGCATAGCGATGACGAGGAAGAGCCCCGGCCGCCGAACAATAGAGGACAGAAAGGTTTTCCCACACAAGTGCGGACGGTGAACATGATATACGCAACCCACATACCCAAAAGGGAGCGGAAGCGTTCACTACGGGACGTATATGCGATGGAGCCAGTCGCCCCAAAGTTCAACCCATGGTCTTCCTGCCCGATCACTTTCGATCGAAGGGACCACCCCACTAGCATCCGTCACGGCGGCTTCGCCGCATTGGTTCTTGACCCAATTATTGACGGATTTCACCTCATCAGAGTCCTGATGGACGGCGGTAGCAGCCTGAACCTGCTTTATCAGGATACAGTGCGCAAAATGGGCATAGAACCCTCAAGTATTAAACCTACAAAGACGACCTTTAAAGGCGTCATACCGGGTGTAGAGGCCAATTGTACAGGCTCAGTCACACTCGAAGTGGTCTTCGGATCTCCGGATAACTTCCGAAGCGAAGAGTTAATCTTCGACATCGTCCCATTCCGCAGCGGCTATCATGCACTGCTCGGACGAACCGCATTTGCAAAGTTCAATGCGGTGCCGCATTACGCATACCTCAAGCTCAAGATGCCAGGCCATCGAGGAGTAATCACGGTCAATGGAAACACCGAACGCTCTCTCCGAACGGAGGAGCATACGGCGGCCCTCGTGGCGGAGGTGCAAAGCAGCCTCTCACGGCAATTCTCGAGTCCGGCAACTAAGCGTCCGGACACCGCCAAGCGCACCCGGAGTAACCTGCAACAAGACCACCTGGCACGATTCAAGCACGGGTAGCAATCCGGCCCTAACCCTAGCCCTCGCGAAATTGCGAAGCTAGTATTACGCGTACATAATTACGCTCTGGAAATACCATGGGCATATGGGGAGGGGCAAGACAACGGCACGCCAAGAATGCGGCTCGACCGCACCAGGGGCTCCCGTTTGTGTCATTTCCTTTTTATTTTTCCTTTTTCCTTTTTTTTACTTTCAGGACTCCGCCTTTGAGAAGTCCTGTCCGGCACTCGAATCGCCGAACTCACGATGCAACAGCCAGGGAAGCGGAAAGCCACGTCGAGTGTTCAGGTGGTCTCTATTACGAGCATTATACCTGTTTTACATATCATCCAGCAGCTTACCCCTGGAGGGGGACATGTTAGATAGTCTCATCCCTTGCTTATCGCACTATTTGTATCATTCTGCTTCCATTGCAGTACCTTTTTGAATAAACAATACATAGCTTTTGCTTATTATTGATTTACTTCCTTTATATATACATATGTTCATTTCACGACATGTTGCAACCGTACACTTTGGTACGGCCAATACACTAGGGGCTAAAGTATCCCAAAATTATGGTGTGATAAGTCCGAACACTTTCACAAGTGCGGCACCCCGAACTTATAGCATTATATGAATTGGCTCAGAATCATGTCTTGGGTCAATAGTTGGGTTTGCCCGGCTCCCGTGTTTTGGAACCTTACGTTCCGCTATATCGGATAAGGTAGCACCGGGAGAACCACTGCGGTTGTGCCCCAGTTATGCTTGGTTGAGCACCTCAGTGGAGAAAGCTAAAACTGATCGTCATGATAAGGCGAGAGCCGGTCGCTGTTCGAGAGGTTTTTTCGGGTCCCTAAAGACTTATGCCGCTTAGAGAGAGGAACCGAAATTGTCCGGCCAAGGAGTGGATAGTGCCCCGAACTCGGTCTTCCGAATACTAGGGGCTTCGCCGAAATTTAAAATTATAGAATTCTATGGCTAAGTGAGGGTGTTCAAGCATTATAAGTCCGGTTGCCTTGTTCGTTGTGTTGAGCGCCTCCCTAGATGGACCCAAGAATGGGAACAAGAGTGCTCAAGTTTATCCCGAACACCCCAGCACTCGTGGCATGGGGGCTGAAGCCAACGAATTGCCATCTCTCAAATTTGATAAACGACCGCACAGAAGGTAATATTTTAAATTAATAAGCGTTGCTTAGCGCATATGAACAAGTTTTCAGCGTACAGGATAACAAATGCGAGTTTATTCAAAAATTACATCTTTGGAGCACTCATCCGCTATTCGGCGGGCACCCTTCAGGAGGCCCTCATAGTACATTTCGGGCGTGCGATGCTCATGGCCCTTCGGTGGCCCGTCCGTCACAAGCCTCTCCGCATCCAGCTTGCCCCAGTGCACTTTAGCACGGGCAAGGGCCCGACGGACACCTTCAATGCAGACGGAGCGCTTGATGACTTCAAGCTGCGGACAGGCATCCACCAGCCGCTGCACCAAGTCGAAGTAGCTCCCGAGCATGGCCTCCAATGGCCACAGCCGCGCTATAAGGCCCTTCATGGCCTATTCGGCGACCTTATGGAGCTCGGACAGCTGCTTCAGCTGGTCGCTCAGGGGCACCGGATGGTCGGCCTCAGCATACTGAGACCAGAACACCTTCTCCGTGGAGCTCCCCTCCTGGGCGTGGTAGAATGCGGCAGCATCAGACGCACTACGGGGCAAATATGTGAATGCTCCTGGAGAGCTCCGAATCCGGGTAAGTAACAGGTAATTGACTTTTACATTCTTGCTTTGCATAAAGAATGCCTTACCCACCGCTATCTTCTTTAGTGCTTCAATTTCTTGGAGGGCTTTTTGGGCCTCGGCCTTAGCAGCTTTGGCACTCTCAAGAGCCGAGGCAAGCTCGGACTCTCGGGTCTTCGAGTCAAGCTCCAAACCCTCGTGTTTTTTCACGAGAATCTGGAGCTCTTGCCGCATCTCCGCCAGCTGCGCCTCCCCCTTCTCTCGCTCGGTGCGTTCTGCAGCCGCTTTGTTTTCGGCTACGGACACCGCTTCCTTCAGGGTCGCCACCTCGTTCGTGGCCCCTGCAGTACCCATGTTATTCCTGTTATTTTTCGCAACCAAAACCTTCTCTATAAGGTATTTCTTTAATAAGGTATTACTTACCTTCCTTGTCCTCGAGATCCTTCTTGGCTTGTCCGAGCTCGTTCTCGGACCGCTCGAGGTCCTGCTTTAATGCATTGACCTCCGCAGTCAGTGCGGCAGAGGTCAGCAACGCAGCCTGCATTCCCATATTGACATACTTATGTTAGACTCCTGCGTACATCTTTTTAGATCCTCAGTCCGGATTTTCTTTCCGAACACTGAACTAAGCATCAGGGCCTACTGTCTATGCGGTTATATTTTTACATATTCTAAAACTTACGACAAAGCCTGTTAGAAGGCTGGTACAGGCTTCGGTCAGTCCGCTCTTGGCGGACTGAACTGTCCGGATCACCGCAGTCATAACAGTGCGGTGCTCCTCCTTGATGGAGGCGCCGTTGAGCGCCTCCAGTAAGCTATCCGGTGCCTCCGGTTGGAAGGAGGACACCGGCGTCTTACCCTTCTTGCGAAGGATCCGCTGTCCGGACTTTGGAACCGCTGATGGTTCCGGCATGGAGTCCGGACGAGGGTCGGGCTTAGAGCCTCTGGGGGTCTTGCCCCCCGCGCGCCTGGAGTCCAGGAGGTCGCCTTGTGGAACCTCCTGCGCTACCTCCTCTTGACCAAGCCCCTCTTGGGGCCCCGCCGGGGCGTCGTCCGCAGCGTGAGGCGAGGAGGCGGTCGGAAGCGAGGTACTCTCCATTTCGGACGAGCCCAGGGACCCGCTCGATGAATCGGCGAACTCGCCCTTGGGCGGGCTGCACGGTTGTTCGACATTAGAGAACAATCTGCAATAATAAAAAGCCATGGGTATCCGGACACTTACGATCTCGCCAGGGGCTTGGCCCTCGTAGGCCAATCCTCCTCGTCGTCGTCGACGTTGGTGGAGAAGTCCGGAGGAAGGGTTCTTCCCTTCTTGGACCCTCCGGCCTCCCCAGTCAGGGCGGCCTTCCTTTTCTTCTCCTCCCCCGCTGGGGGAGGAGCTTCTTCTTCTTCCTCCTCATCTTCAGGAGAAGATTCCGCTTCGGAATCTGACAGCACCTGGCGTCGGGAGCTCCTTCGAGTTCCCGTGGCCTCCTTCTTGGCCTTCTTCTCCGGCACCACATGGGTGCCGGAGCCAGCAGCCCCGTCAATCGGGCTTCCGCTGGGTCTTCTGGCAAAGGAGCCAGACAGTTAATCTATCCGGACGTCTTCAGCCAGTCCTGTCAGAGATTAGGGAGTTTTAGATCCCGCGTAGAGTCAATCTATGAAAAAAGAGTCCCGTAAAGGGTAAAATAACTTACCTCCCCGGCTTGACGCGGCGAGTTGTATCCGCAATCTGTGGTAGCGGATGTTGGGGCTTTGGCGCCCTTGAACAGCACCTTCCAGGCGTCTTCGTACGTAGTGTCGAAGAGCCGGCTCAAGGTTTGGTGCTCTGCCGGATCAAACTCCCACAAGTTAAAGGCCCGTTGTTGGCATGGGAGAATCCGGCGGATGAGCATCACCTGGATTACGTCGACAATCCTAAGATTCTTGGCCACCAGGTTTCGGACGCATGTTTGAAGTCCGGATGTCTCGTCCGAACTCCCCCACGTCAGGCTCGTCTCTTTCCATGATGAGAGCCGTGTGGGGAAGCCAGATCTGAACTCGGGGGCCGCCGCCCATTTGGTGTTGCGGGGCTCGGTGATATAGAACCACCCCGATTGCCACCCCTTTATTGTCTCCACAAAGGCGCCTTCGAGCCATGGGACTTTGGCCATCTTGCCAACCATGGCGCCTCCGCACTCCGCTTGACGGCCGCCCACTACCTTCGGCCGAACGTTGAAGATCTTCAGCCATAAGCCGAACTGGGGCTGGATGCAGAGGAAAGCCTCGCACACAATGATAAACACCGAGATGTTGAGGATGAAATTCGGGGCCAGATCGTGGAAGTCCAGGCCGTAATAGAACATGAGCCCCCGGACAAATGGATGAAGTGGAAAACCTAGTCCGCGGAGGAAGTGGGGGAGAAACACTACCCTCTCATGGTGCCTCGGGGGTTGGAATAAGCTGCCCCGCATCGGGCAGCCTGTGCGCGATATTGCCGGACAAGTATCCGGCTTCCCGCAGTCTTGTGATGCGCCCCTCCGTGACGGAGGAGGCCATCCACCTGCCTCCCGCTCCTGACATGGTTGGAGAAGGTTGAGGTCGGATGTGCGGACTTGGGCGCTGGAGCTCGAGTGTGCGGAAATGGATAAGCAAAGGAGGAAGAAGGCATAGGTGAAAAGGTGGATCCTTATCCCCTTATATAGACGGACGAAGCTATGCGTCCCCCACCAGCCTGGTAAAACTCGCTTATTTCCCAAGCGCCGTAATCAATCGCGCGGATGGGTTACCCATGTCCGTATTGATGAGAATCCCGGAATAAGGGGGCACGATCTATGCCTTGATAAGACGTGCCAAGGAAACCGCCTCGCTAGACATGCTGAGGTGGAACAGTAAAAAACGATTCATATAAAGGCCTGGCCGTGGTGTGATGTCACGCCGCGGAATACGTCAGCAGATCTGTGCAAAAGTTATTCCCTCTACGGTGTTATGTGGAACTTGTTTTGCAGAGCCGGACACTATCCTTGGGTTCAAAACCTTCTATGAAGTATTCGGAGGAGGAACCCGCCTTGCAATGCCGAAGACAATACGCGCGCCGGACTCGTCGTCATTGAAGCCTGGTTCAGGGGCTACTGAGGGAGTCCCGGACTCGGGGGTGTCCGGATAGCCGGACTATCGTCACGGCCGGACTCCAAGACTATGAAGATACAAGATTGAAGACTTCGTCCCGTGTCCGGATGGGACTTTCCTTGGCGTTGAAGGCAAGCTTGGCGATACGGATATGTAGATCTCCTACCATTGTAACCGACTCTGTGTAACCCTAACCTATCCGGTGTCTATATAAACCGGAGGGTTTTAGTCCTTAGTACGAACAACAATCATACCATAGGCTAGCTTCTAGGGTTTAGCCTACTTGATCTCGTGGTAGATCCACTCTTGTACTACCCATATCATCAATATTAATCAAGCAGGAGTAGGGTATTACCTCCATCGAGAGGGCCCGAACCTGGGTAAAAACATCGTGTCCCCTGTCTCCTGTTACCATCCGCCTAGACGCACAGTTCGGGACCCCCTACCCGAGATCCGCCTCTCTGTCAAAACCGGCGGATCTCGGGTAGGGGGTCCCGAACTGTGCGTCTTGGCGGATGGTAACAGGAGACAAGGGACACGATGTTTTTACCCAGTTTCGGGCCTTCTCGATGGAGGTAATACCCTACTCCTGCTTGATTAATATTGATGATATGATTAGTACAAGAGTAGATCTACCATGAGATCAGAGAGGCTAAACCCTAGAAGCTAGCCTATGGTATGATTGTTGTTCGTCCTACGGACTAAAACCCTCCGGTTTATATAGGCACCGGATAGGGTTAGGGTTACACAGAGTCGGTTACAATGGTAGGAAATCTACATATCTGTATCGCCAAGCTTGCCTTCCACGCCAAGGAAAGTCCCATCCGGACACGGGA
>LR880968.1:765867314-765880581 GCA_904067115.1 Aegilops sharonensis
TGCTTGATTAATATTGATGATATGATTAGTACAAGAGTAGATCTACCATGAGATCAGAGAGGCTAAACCCTAGAAGCTAGCCTATGGTATGATTGTTGTTCGTCCTACGGACTAAAACCCTCCGGTTTATATAGGCACCGGATAGGGTTAGGGTTACACAGAGTCGGTTACAATGGTAGGAAATCTACATATCTGTATCGCCAAGCTTGCCTTCCACGCCAAGGAAAGTCCCATCCGGACACGGGACGAAGTCTTCAATCTTGTGTCTTCATAGTCTAGGAGTCCGGCCAAAGATGATAGTTCGGCTATCCGGACACCCCCTAGTCCAGGACTCCCTCAGTCGTCCTCTCCTCCTGGCGCGGGGTCTCCCATGAATACTCCTAGCTTCCTTGTCAGGTTGTCATTCTTCTCCACTAGTATTGCGATTTCCTCCTCATATCCATCGCGTGTAGACTTGAGTTCCTCTTCTAGCTCCGTGTTCCTGGTCATCACCTTCATCAAATCTATCATGCTTGCGCAAATCTGGTTCTCTTGTCGACGAATGTGCTGGTTTAACTCCTGCATGAAAGCTGCAATGGACCTGTCCCTCCTAGTGTTGATCATCTCCCATTGCTCATCTCGGCGCCCACATATCTGGTAGATGGTGTCCTTAAGATCCTTGTGATAAACTTCGCCGATGCTTCCCATGGCGATGTGGGCTGCCATGCTCTTACCTAGACTCCAGGTTGGTGCATCAAAGGAAAACTCTATGGACTCAGTAACTGGCGTGAATGTCCTTCCTAGAACTTGAACTCGAATCATCCAACGCTCCTCTTCTGGTAAAGTGGCGGTGTAGGTCCCGGTGAAGCTTGGTATTCCAATGTTCAGGTACCTAGTGACTTCCTTCAAGTGTCTCGCAAAGGGTGTGTCTTCATCCGGTTGTGCAAACTTGTTCCTTGAGTCCTCCATCCTATAGAGTGGAGAGGAGTCAGAAATGGGTAGAGAAGAGTAACCTATGGCTCATCTTAGTGGTCGTGTCCTTCAATCAGCGTGTGCTCTGATACCATCTTGTAGCGATCCAACCTCAAACGGTCGAATCTCTGTGCTTAAGTTTCATCCCTGGATCGGTAATGCTGACACACACAGTACTTGAAGGATTTATAACAGAGTACAATCACACACTTAGTACATCGAGTGTCTCAAAAGAGAACTTATTATAATAAATATGGCTTAAGGCCATCTAAATAACATAACAACAGAAGGCTTCGAAGATTAAGTGAGTCCATCAACTCCAACGGCAGAGCTGAGTGCACGACAACGACCTAGGGCACCTTACTCTTCGTCTGCAAATTCTGCAACATGATATGTTGCAGCCCGAAACGGGGCATCACATGGAATATGGTGGCAATATAACAAAATAGAGCAATGAACAAGTAAATGCTATCACTACATGCATATATGGCTAGTGCAGGCTCTATGGTTATACTGTTTTGCAAAAAGCCAATTTTTTCCTACTACAAAGGAATATATTTTATTTAACTATCATGGTAGTTGGAAAACATTGAGAATGGTACCCCCATCTCAATCCCAATTAAACAGAAATTAACAACCCAACAAATTATTTTAGATTGATGAGATCAACATGATAATCCAAGAACCAGATACTCAAAATGTCCATAACCGGGGACACGGCTAACCATGATTAGTTTGTACACTCTGCAGAGGTTTGCGCACTTTTCCCCACAAGACTTGATCTCCTCCGTTGGATTTCTCGCACTACATGGTGTTTGAGAAACAGATGACCAAGACACAGTCTTTCATAAACAATTAACTCTTTACTCTAGGTAGACAGTACCAACCTACATCCCCTACATTTGCTAGTCTACCACTGAAAGAGGTCATGCAACATACTCTACTATGCTAGAGCCCATAATAGCTTGTGGTTGCACACGGAAGTTTCTAGCATGAACAATCTTATGATCCCTTTGAGCCTGGGTGGCGAACCAAAGGACATCACTGGTATATCCCCAGGTGCCCGCAACCAATCCACCCAGATGTATATTTAAGTAGCCACCTTAAGTTAACCATTAATTAACAATCTCACATCTGTGATGGATACACTCAAACCCAATCCATGTCTACGAGCATAGCATGGCAATATAAGCATAACCTAGAAGTAACTCCCAAGGGTTTCATAATAAAAGGGCAATAGGTTCTACCTCATCATCTACTTCCCAATACCCTCATGTTAATCACAACCAAATCATACAGTGTTTGAGGATTGTAACTAATGCATAAAAACTGGGTAATAAAGGGGTATGATCAATGTGTTACTGAAAGCACAAGTGCTCCCTAGGTGGTTTTGGTAATTAATGACAACATATCTCTTGTTGGACTAACACTTTTATCTAGTATGTTTCAGATAAGTTCAACAATGGAGTGGCATGGACTAAAGGATGTGGGAACTCCTTCATGATGCTAAGGACAAAGGATTTGCTAAAGCTTCAAGCTCAAGACTCTTCATTTTACATTTTAGTGATCCAAGATCACATTGAGTCTATAGGAAAAGCCAATACTATCAAGGAGGGATGAGGTGTTGCTTAATGAGCCTCTTGCTTCAAAGTGCTTAGTGATATGCTCCAAATACCCTCAACTACTTTCCCACTTCCACACATTTGTCCTAAACCTAAAGTCAAACTCGGCCCCATTGATTCTTTCTATCCGGCTCCACCGAGTTTGGATGTCTTAGCCACTGCCACAAACCCTAGGCAAATCGGTCTCACCGATAGGGATCTCGGTCTCACCGAGATGGGATTGTAATCTCTCTGTGTATTTCCATTATCAAAATCGGTCTCACCGAGTTTGAGCAATCGGTACTACCAAGATTACAATGCAAACTCTCTGGTTAACTTATTATCAAAATCGGTCCCACCGAGTTTGATAATCGGTCCCACCGAGTTTGTGTAATCGGTCTTACTGAGATTACGTTATGCCCTAACCCTAACCGAATCGGTCCCACCGAGTTGCATTCCGGTCCCACCAAAAACCCTAACGGTCACATTATTTGCTAAACCGGTCTGACCGAGTTTAAAGATTCGGTCCCACCGAGTTTGGTAGATTGTGTGTAATGGTTAGATTTTGTGTGGAGGCTATATATACCCCTCCACCTCCTCTTCATTCGTGGAGAGAGCCATCAGACTGAACCTACACTTCCAGCATCCTATTTCTGAGAGAGAACTACCTACTCATGTGTTGAGGCCAAGATATTCCATTCCTACCATATGAATCTTGATCTCTAGCCTTCCCCAAGTTGCTTTCCACTCAAATCTTCTTTCCACCAGATCCAAAACCTATGAGAGAGAGAGAGAGAGTTGAGTGTTGGGGAGACTATAATTTGAAGCTCAAGAGCAAGGAGTTCATTATCAACACACCATTTGTTACTTCTTGGAGAGTGGTGTCTCCTAGATTGGCTAGGTGTCACTTGGGAGCCTCCGACAAGATTGTGGAGTTGAACCAAGGAGTTTGTAAGGGCAAGGAGATCGCCTACTTCGTGAAGATCTACCGCTAGTGAGGCAAGTCCTTCGTGGGCGACAGCCATGGTGGGATAGACAAGGTTGCTTCTTCGTGGACCCTTCGTGGGTGGAGCCCTCCGTGGACTCGCGCAACCGTTACCCTTCGTGGGTTGAAGTCTCCATCAACGTGGATGCACGATAGCACCACCTATCGGAACCATGCCAAAAACATCCGTGTCTCCAAATTGCGTTTGAATCCTCCAATCCCTTCCCTTTACATTCTTGCAAATTGCATGCTTTATTTTCCGCTGCTCATATACTCTTTGCATGCTTGCTTGCTATATGTTGTGAATGTTAAACTTGTGCCTAAACTCCACTCAAACTTAAACAAACTTAAAAACTGCAACTTTGGTACTTAGTGTCTAATCACCCCCCCTCTAGACACCTCTTCTCAAGGTCCTACAGTTACTTGCCTCGCTGACGATCCGCAAACCCTAGAGACTCGTAGTAGCACGCCTCGCACTCCGGGAATTCTATCACAAACAAACAATAGCATACATAAGCACTCAAGCATAGATGCAAGGGAAAAACTCAAATAATAAGATCCAATCTGAAAGGTCAACTTAAAAACTTCAATTTGCAAAAAGAATCGATCGAATCGGAGCTACGGAACGAAAACTACGATCAAAAGAACATCGAATTCAAATCTGCTTGTAACCAAATTCTAAATTGTCAAAACCATGTTCAAGTTGATTAACCAGAAAGAGGGGCTCGAGGCGAAGATTTTAGCGATGGTTTCGCTGGATTTGGACGAACGGTTAAAAAGTTGCGAGGGTTTTAAAATTAGGGGCTAATCTGTGATAAAAAATAATCGCGTATAGGGCCCTGCCCGAAAAAACGGAAAAAGAAAAATCTATCGGACGAACGTCCGCTAACAGAGACGAAAGGGCGAATTCGTTCGTTAAAACGAACGAACGAACGAACATTCGCAAAATAACCTAAACCGAAGAAAACCGAACCGATCTAAAAAACCGAACCTAGGGTTTTTAAAAAACCCCGATCAGTTTTACCTAAACCGAAAAAATCTGGCGGCGAGATCCGGCGGCGACGGCGCGTTACGGCGAGGCGGCGGGGTCAATGGGCGGTGGGCGGCGGCGCGGCGGCTGAGGTGGCGGTGTTGCGGTTGTGGGTCGGTGGTGGCGGCCTGGGCCTCGTTCTTTATAGGCCAGGGGTCGGGCGAGGCTTGGGCAAGGGGGTGGGGCGAGGCACTCGTACCCGCCTCGGACATGGCGGCGGCGCGGCAAACCTCGGGACTCCCGTCCCGAGTCGGCAGAGAGGCGGCGCGGCTGGGCCGTTGGCCCAGTCAGGCGACACGTTTTTTTATGAAGAAAATAGATTTTCGACAAAAAAAGGAAAAAACCCTAAATTAATATAAAGAAATTCGAAAAATACCAAAAACAATTTTCACCGTCTAAATAAAATATTTAGAACATGGTGAACATTTTCTTGGCCTAAAATGCATATTTTTCTAATTCGAATAAAATAGCAAATAAAAATCCAAATAAAATACTTATTTGATTTTAATATTTTTCCTCTAATATTTCTTTTATTTTGGAGAAGTCATATTATCTCCTCTCGTTTATTTTTATATTGGAAATATCTTCGGAGAGAAATATAATTAAGACCAAAGTGATCCTCTTTTCAATATTTGGGAAAATTCAAATATGAAAATGAATAAAATCCCCAACTCTCTCCGTGGATTCTTGAGTTGCTTAGAATTTCTAGGGTCACAACCATAATGCAAAAAAATATGATATGCCTATGATGACCTATGTGTAACATTCGAAATTAAAAATTTGGGATGTTACATGACAATGGGGTATCGTATTGATTCACTTGATATATGTTTTGGCACTCAACTCGCGGATTCCCGAGGTGACATTGGGGTAATCTATGCATAGGGTTGATGCACGTTCTTGTCTTTGTTTCTCCAGTAGAAATCTTGGGGCACTCTTTGAAGTTCTATCTGTTGGATTGAATATTATGAATCTGAATTTGCTTTGGTGTTATTTTAGTACGAAATCTTGGTTAGATCAATCCGAAAGAATAGCTTCGTGTTATTTTAGTACGTACTCTAGGATAGATTGATCGGAAAGGATACCTTTGAGGTGGTTTTGTAACCTAGAAACAATTACGTCTTATGTTCTCCGCTAGATAGGAACTTTGGAGTTATTCTTCGTTGCACGTTGAGGGACGGTTATATGATCCAATTATATTAGCACTGTTGGGAGATTGCACTAGTGAAAGTACGGACCCTAGTCCTCATTTTCAAGCATTGCAATACCGTTTTTGTGCCCGTTTACTATTTTCTACCTTGCTATTTTTATTTCTTCATATTATAAAAATATATTTCTACCATCAATATTACACTTTTATCACCATCTCTTTGCCGAACTAGTGCACCTATACAATTTGCCATTCTATTGGGCGTGTTGGGGACACAAGAGATTTCTTGTATTTGATTGCAGGGTCGTTTGAGAGAGACCATCTTCATCCTACACCTCTCACTGATTGACAAACCTTAGGTCATCCACTTGAGGGAAAATTGCTACTGTCCTACAAAACTCCGCGCTTGGAGGCCCAACACGTGTCTACAAGAATAAAGTTGCGTAGTAGACATCCAGATCTTTTCTGGTGCCGTTGCCGGGGAGGTGAGTGCATGAAGGTATATCTTTAGATCTTGCAATTGAATCTTTTAGTTTCTTGTTTTATCACTAGTTTGGTTTATAAAAGAAAACTACAAAAAATGGAATTGAGGTTGCATCATATTATTGATCATCTTTATAATATCTTTCTTGAAAATGATGGGTTGGAAAATTGTGCTCAATTGTTAGAAGAAGAAGTCAATAAAATGGTTGGCACAAAATATTTGAATGATGAGCATGATTGCAATGTTGCTAGTATGAATGATTTGAATATCCATGATGCTAGTGATATGCAAAGCCATTGTGACGCCCTCGATTCGATCTACACTAATCATACACGCAAATGTGTACGATCAGGATCAAGGACTCACGGGAAGATATCACAACACAACTCTAGACACAAATTAAAATAATACAAGCTTTATATTACTAGCCAGGGGCCTCGAGGGCTCGAATACATAAGCTCGAATACACAAGAGTCAGCGGAAGCAACAATATCTGAGTACAGACATAAGTTAGACAAGTTTGCCTTAAGAAGGCTAGCACAAAAGAAACATCGATCGAAAAGGCAAGGCCTCCTGCCTGGGAGCCTCCTAACTACTCCTGGTCGTCGGCGATCTCCATGTAGTAGTAGGCACCGACGGTAGCATCTGGCTCCTAGGCTCCGACATCTGGTTGCATGAACCGGAAAGAAGAAGAAAGGGGGAAAAAGGGGAGCAAAGCAACCGTGAGTACTCATCCAAAGTACTCGCAAGCAAGGATCTACACTACATATGCATCGGTATCAATGAAATGGGTTGTATATGTGGACTGGGCTGCAGAAATGCCAGAATAGAGAGAAGCCCTAGCCCTATGGAAGGCTAGCATCTTCTGGAAACCACCATCTTGCAGCAAACAAGAGGGAGTAGAGTAGCATAAAGTAAAGTAGTAGTAGTGTTATCAACCTCGGCCAGAGATCCTTTCTCGACTCCCTGGGAGAAAGAAATCCCAGAGCCATACTATCCAGTTCTCATCATAATTCAATTCTCATCTCAAGTACCATTTCTAGTTGTATCGATCGGGATACAGCTCCAAGTGTCCGTTACCATAGGACAGGCTATCGATAGATGTTTTCTTCCCTGCAGGGGTGCACCAACTTACCCACCACGCTCGATTAACTCCGGCCGGACACACTTTCCTGGGTCATGCCCGGCCTCGGCCAAACAATACGCCGCAACCCGGCCTAGGCTTAATAGAGAGGCCAGCACGCCGGACCAAACCTATGCCCCAGGGGTCATGGGCCATCTCCCCGAGAACTCCTGCATGTTGCGTGGGCGGCCGGTGAGCAGACCTAGCTACATTCCTAAACAGGCAGGAGCTTACCAGTCCAACCCGGCGCGCGCCGCTCAGTCCTGACGTCTATTAAGCTTCAAGTGATGTATGCGACGCAGAACACCCATACTATGCCCACGTGATGGTTAGTGCTATCAGGCCAGAGGCCCCTCGGATCAAATATCCAAATCGTAGTGGATTAGGAGCGCGCGGTAACAAGCAGAGACTCACGAAAGATGTGACCCCATTGCCCCGTCTCGAGGACTTGCGGCAAGGGCTAGGAATGCCCGGCCACGCCTCGTAATTATCTCGAGGGCACCCTCCAGGTCAACCCGACTCCACATCACTCACAATTAAGCTCGCGCGGGTACCCCTCAGGGTCGACCCGTCTTTAGTAACATGGTTCAGTGTAAAGTCATAGTAACCATAGTAACTGTGTGTCTAAACATCAAGGGGAAAACCCGAGGAATCACCCCCGGTGACTTCCACTCGATGTAGCCATGAAGGTGAACGTAAGGGGATTCACCCTCGAGGTCCACACTTGAAGGGTTGCATGACAGAGTCGTATCGGAAGTGGTTAAAGAGGAAATCACCCTCGATGACCAGGACCGAATAGCTACACTACATGGTTAACATCAGAAGTGCTGATGAGGTCTCACCCTCGGTACTCGATAGTAACCCAGTAGTGTCGAGCAACTAAGGGGCAGTGATGTCTGGTGTCGGGGCCTGGTCTTCGATCCCGTTGATCGGGTCTTATGATTATCCAGCGGGGCAGTCGGGACAAAGTGGGGGTCACTGATGGATCTCTACCAACCTATACTAAGCAGTTTAGGATAAGAAGGTAAGGTACAACAGTAGGTTACAAAAGCAGGCTATGCATCAGAATAGGAGCAATCAATAACAGTAGCAAAATCTAATGCAAGCATGAGAGAATGGAATGGGCGATATCGGGATGATCAAAGGGGGGGCTTGCCTGGTTGCTCTGGCAAGGAGGGGTCGTCGTCGACGTAGTCGATCACAGGGGGCAGCATCGGTCTCGGAGTCTACCGAAGAGAAGAGGGGGGATAAACAGTAAATACAAAGCAAACATAGCATAACAAGACAATAAGCGGGGCTAGAGGTGTTCTAACGCAGTGCTAGGCGATACTGGCGAAGGGGAAATTCAACCGGGAATGTTTTACCAGTTCCGGACCTGTGTCAGACAGATGACCGGAGGGGGAATGTTCCATGCTCAGATAGTTAGATGCACCTGACAGGTAAACGGATCGTGTATTCGGATTTGTCTCGTCGTTCTGAGCAACTTCCAGGTAGAAAACATTTTCATCCGAGCTACGGTTTATCTTCTATGAATTTTCAAAGATTTAAACATTTTCTGAAATTATTTAAATTAACAGAAAAGGGAATTATGACATCAGCATGATGCAATGGTGACGTCAGCAGGTCAACAGGTCGGCTAACCAGTCAAACCAGATAGGTGGCACCCATATGTCAGCCATTGTAATTAACAGAGTTATATTAAACTAATCTGAGGTTAAATAGCGACTGGGCCCCACATGTCAGTCTCTAATTAGTAACTAATTAGGTTTTAATTATTAAAACATTTTAATTAATTCATATAGGCGGTGGGGCCCGTGTGTTAGTGGCACTGGACTGCCTGGTCAGCAGTTGACTGGTTCAACCCAGTCAACTGGGACCCGCGGGGCCCACTAGCAGTGGCCCTGGGGTGGCCCCAGGCCGGCCACGTCGGACGCCGGCGCCGGAGTTGGCTTTGGCGAGCTAAAACTCGACGGAGGGCGCCGGTGAGCCTCGGGATTTCGCCACGGTGGCCCAAAACGGGTGTGGCTACTCGCGTTCGAAAGCTAGCGACGTCGCGCGTCGCACTGTGCTACGGGTTGGTCTCGGGGATGACCGGAACGACGCCGGCGAGAGGCGGGGCGGTCGCCGTAGTTCGGCCGCTTTCTGGTTTGGCACTACGAAGCTCGGCAGAGAGCGGGGAGGGGTGCTCCGGGCTCCCACGAGAGTGCTGAGCACGAACCCGAGCTCGTTTGAGCTTGACGGCGATTGTGGCCACGGTGATGAGTGCGGTGGCGGAGGCGAGCTACGGCAATGGTGGCGGCAACGCGTACTGCTAGCTAGGGTGGTGCAGCAGCACACTGAGAAGGAGGAAAAGGGATGGAGCTTACAGCGCGGGCACATGTAGGCCCCTTGGGGGTTCGGGAGCCAAGGGAGGTCGAATCGACGACGACGGCGTCCTACTACCCGCGGAGGAGGAAGAAGGGGATCCGACGCTCCAGGGCTTGTCAGATCTAGCGACCAGCGCGAGACGATGAGGCAGAGGCCGGCGGAGCTCCGAGGCAGCACGGAAGGACGAACGAGCACTGGTGGCCATGGGCTCTATGGCGGCGAGGCCATGGCGGCGCTCGGATGCGGTGGGGAACGAGGGGGAGAGCGAGGAGGGATCTGGTGGGGAGAGGGAGAGGCGGAGCGGGCGACAGTGGAGAGTGGGGGAGAGGACCGAGGCGTCGGGGTCTTATCCCCTCGCCGGCGACTCCGAGGCGGCGTGATGGCAACCGGGCGGGGGCGCGCGCGTGCGCTGTTCGGTCGGTCGAACAGTGCGACGGGAGAGAGACGACCCAGGGGGTGGGCCGTGGGCCATCCGGCTGGCCGAGGTGGGCTAAAGCCCAGTAGGGCATGAGCTTTCTCTCCCCTCTGCTTTTCCTTTTTCCTTTTCTTTGGTTTTCTTTTTTTTCAGCAGCTTTTGCATTTGTTTTTAGCCACTATTGACTTAGCAAAATTATGCCACCGGCCAAAACAAGTTCAAAGAATGATTGGGCACTGCCACAAGAAGGATTGTGCGGCCTTTGAAATAGTTTGCAATTTTTTAAAAAAATTAAAAATACATTTAATTTATTGCTTAGGTCACTGTTTTAAGTACTTTAGGCCACTCAAATCTTTTACAAAAATCTTGGTTCACCACCAATATTAACAAATGATTATTTTCCACCTGATGAACATTTAGTTTTCATGTTTGACAATTACGAATTTTTGACTTCAGATTGGATTTGAATTTGAATTGGGATTTGGATCGAGTGAAGATTAGCAACAGTATCATGATGACATTGCACCATTAACAGGGGATTACTGTAGCATGACACTGGGGGTGTTACAAATCTCCTCTACTACAAGAAATCTCGTCCCGAGATTTAAGTGGGGAAGTAAAAAGTAACTCCGGGAGAACTGCCCCTGTAGGGTTAATTATCTGGTGAACAATTCAGGGAATGAGGCAGAGGTATCTCTCGAGTTGAAACTTAATAAAACATCGAGATCAAAGTATGAAGGTACAATAGGAAGTTTCAACCAAATGGACAAACGATTGATACCTGAACAGAGTGAGAGAAAGGGGTTCAGAGCATCGGGAATAGATCATCTCTCGAAAGGTGGCTCGTGACATGATACGAAGCCAAATGCAAAAGATACTTCGGAATAAAGGATATATATAGGAGAGTCATGTTCCGATCCTGTGGAACTGTGGGTTATGGGCCCCCATGTGGGTTAAAAGTAGAAAGGGGGCTGATAGCAAGGCATGTCAGATGATAGACTGTCAGCTATGTTGTCAACAGTGTTGGTACCAAGGGCGAGGGACGAAGAGAACTATTTTCCTGCTCGTTGAACGAGGCGGACCAATAGGCAAAGTTCTCGTCCATCGGTGATACCGAAATGTCAGCAACATTAGTAACAGGGTCTCACTGACAAGGTTGTACATCGGGGTGTTCTGTAAGCAGGGATTTATTTCTGCTTATATCATATATATCAAAAGAAAGTTTAAACAAACCAATGGAAAGGAAAATGAAATTATCGGATTAAGCAATCTAACGGAAAGGAAAATATGTTTCACACAAGAATTGGGAGTATATCTGTCGGGGAGAAGGCTGATCGTGTCCCGCGAGCACCTACGGGACCTGGGTCCCTTGTGGTTCGGAGGGGGGCGGAGGTTGCACAAAGAGCGGATCGAGGCGATGCACACGAGCGGGTTTACCCAGCTTCGGAGCTCTCCGGAGAGATAACACTCCTACTGCTGCTTTAGTGGATTATCTTGTGTTCTTGCTAGGGAGCAATGGGAGCTACGAAACCTAGCCTACCAGTGCGGTGTGAGTTGGATGAACTAAGCCGGGCCGAGCCGAACCAACCGAACCCCGCGAACCCCCTCTACGTTGCACTTGGACCTCCTTTTATAGGCGCAAGGGGTTACCACATATGGCAAGTAGAAAAGGGGAAGATAGTAAAAACATGGGTTGGTACACCGCTTTGCACAGTGTACAGTGATCTATACCTAACTCTGACGGCAAGGGACAAGAGTCATCAATGCCTGTCTCATTCGCCCGAACAGTGTAACAGGGACCGTCAAGTGCGCCTCCGTTTGCCACGATGGTAGCTTGTCAGCGCCGTTTGTCGCTACTCCCCGCTGGCTGCACAGCCCGTCGACACGCGCCCTTGGGAGAGCCCCGTGGTGACATGTTGGCGGGTGAGCTGGAGCGGAGACGAAGAGAGGCCGCCTGCCCCGGCAAGTGCCTTGCCGGGGCACGAACCTCATCACGCTTGGGGGTTCGGCGCCCGCCAAGCCTTCCCGGCAAGCTCCTCTTGCCGGGGCCTTGTTTCCTTCGCGCCCTGAGTGGCCTTCCCGGCAAGCTCCTCTTGCCAGGGTCTTGACTATTTTGTTCTTGAATGGCTCTAAAGGAGCCGCTAAGGACCTTGGCGGTCATCAGGCCGGCCCGGCCGTGGGGCGCTGCAACTGTCCGTGCACGGGTTCGGGGTACTAGGGTACCCCTATTCTAGTACACCGACAGGAGCCCCCGGGCATGGGCCACACACGGCGCCGAGCCTTGTTGGGCCAGGCCCGAAACAGTGCGCGGGCACGCGTGGCCTTGAGTACGCCGTTATTTGCCTTGGGCCCACCACGTCTCCCACGAACGGCACGCACCGGACGTGGCGTCGTGGGGGAGATCGTGGGGCTTTCTTTAATGGGAAAAATCGGAACGCCCGTCCCCTCTCCCCTTTATAAGCGGGGGAACCGGGGCAGGACGTCCACTTGCCCTTGCTGTCACATCGGAAACCCCCGTCGCTTTCCCCTTTCTTCTCGAGCCCAAAGAGATCGTCGCTCCGCCCCCTCCATTGCCACCGGTGCCACCAACGCCGTCGGCTTCTTCCACCACGACTCCCTATGGCTCCAAAGGCCGATAAGGGAAAAGGCGTGAAATCTGCCGAGGCGCAGCGGCTCACGGCGCTGCGGAAGGAGCGGGCCCTCTTCGATCCCCTGCTCAGCAAGAAGGAGCTGTGGGAGATGTACTACCTCTTCTGGTCGACGGTGACCCGGGCGCATCCGCGCACGAGGGTCATCTCCGCCGCCACATCTGCTAAGGTCTCCATCGGGTACCCCTTCTTTGCGATTTTCTTCTGGTGCGGGCTCTGCCCGCCCTTTTCCGAATTCTTCTGTGATGTCATGAACACATATGGCCTCCGCCTCCTTGACTTCACCCCCAACGCCATCCTTACCATGGCCGTTTTCGCGCATCTCTGCGAGAATTTTGTTGGGGTCCACCCAAACGTCGCACTCTTCCGCCACTACTTCTCACCCCGTGTAGAGAGAGGAGAGCCGCTTGCCGGAGGAATTGCATGGACCTCTAGGATCGGCAAGAAGGAAGCGTATCTTGACGGAGAGTTGCGCAGCAAGTGGGAGGAGTGGAGGGCTGACTGGTGCTGGAT
>LR880968.1:765880776-765908357 GCA_904067115.1 Aegilops sharonensis
CCGCGCACGAGGGTCATCTCCGCCGCCACATCTGCTAAGGTTTCCATCGGGTACCCCTTCTTCGCGATTTTCTTCTGGTGCGGGCTCTGCCCGCCCTTTTCTGAATTCTTCTATGATGTCATGAACACATATGGCCTCCGCCTCCTTGACATCACCCCGAACGCCATCCTTACCATGGCCGTTTTCGCACATCTCTGCGAGAACTTTGTCAGGGTCCACCCAAACGTCGCACTCTTCCGCCACTACTTCTCACCCCGTGTAGAGAGAGGAGAGCCGCTTGCCGGAGGAATTGCATGGACCTCTAGGATCGGCAAGAAGGAAGCGTATCTTGACGGAGAGTTGCGCAGCAAGTGGGAGGAGTGGAGGGCTGACTGGTGCTGGATCTTAGAGGAGGAACCACAGCCTTTTACTGCCCTGCGCACGACCCCCATAGTTCGCGGCAACGACTGGAGCAACTTGGCGCCGGAGGACAACAAGTTGAAGATTGCCACGACTAGGATTTTGCGCCTCCGGCAAGGAGGGCTTACCGTAGGAGCAGTTGGCGCGGACTTCCTTCGCCGCCGCATTTCGCCCTTGCAGGAGAAAGGGAGGCCCGCTTGGGAATTCCAGAACGCGGCGGATATCATGAGGTTGCGCCCAGGCCTGAATTGGAATTTTACTACCTTGGAGTTTGACGGCTTGCTGCGGGAGCTGTTCAAGCCTGAACCGGAGAACCCAGCATGGTGTATGTTGCCGAGGGGAGTTGTGCCCTTGTGCAACAACTCGTCGCTTGATGGCATCCGTGCGATAATGCCGTTGTGCGATTCCCATGGGATTCGTTCCAACCTGGCAGGAGCCCGCCGATGACGTAGTGCAGCAGTTCTTTGACAATTTGGCTGAAACGCCGATCCGCGCCGACGAGAAGAGGCGGCTCACCCACGACACCACTGCTCAGGAGATGGCGCGCATCGCCACAAGGTTGGAGGAGGCTGCAGAGGCCGCTGCCGCCGACGCATTTGGGTTCACTGTCGAGGAGGCAGAGAGGGCCGAGGCGGCAAGCCTTGCGGACCAGGAAGAATTCGTCGGTGGGGAGGAGCAGACCGAGCCCGACAACGACCCGAGTGAGCCTGCCGGGGGCACCTCTCCTCCACCGACAAGTAGTTCGCCGCAGGAGGAGCTCGCTGCTCCGCCAAGGAGATGTCTCCGGAAGACCGGAGAAGCGGCGGGGGAGCGTACGGTCCATCAGTCGCCTCGCCGCCCGACACGCTCCACCGCGGCAAGTACTGTTGCCGCGGGGGTGCCTCATTCCGCCATGGCGACGGGCGCAGGCCCTTCCGGAGCCGCGGCCCCTGCTCCCGCCAAGCGTCAGAGGGAGTCTTCTCCCCCAATCCGCCGCGCCGGAGCAGAGTTTGACCTCTCCGCCCTTAGCTCCGAGGAGGAAGAGGAAGACTAAGATCTTGTCGCCGCTATTTGTAATCTCCCAATTTATTGCTTTATCTTATATCTGACTGGTGCCACTCTGAACTTTCTTCTTCAGGACGTTGATTCAGAGAGCGTCGAAGAGGGCCAAGATGCCGGTGGTTGTCGTTTCGGACGACTCCCCTGTAGCAACAGGGGGCACGTCCGAGACCCCCTTGCTGGATCCGGCAACCCTCCAACAGAGCAGCCCCCAGCACAGCCCCCAGCGTAAGTATCTGGTATGCTTCTTGTGGTTAGGCGCGCTTGGGTGCTTTTCCGTTACTGACATCTGGTCTGTTGGATTTTGTAGGAGCAGAGCAGCCACATCATGGAGCGCCGGAGGCTACCCCTGAGGTTCAGCCTCATCAGGAGAACCCGGAGTTCACCCCCGAGATTTTGCTTGCTTCAACCACGCCACCAAGGGAGAATTCTCCGCCAAGGGAGCGCTCTCCGGCAAGGGAGGCTTCTCCGCCAAGGGGAGCTTCTCCGACAAGGGCTGGCGCCGACGACCCTCCGGTGGTGGAGACCACGGCCACAGGCCCCATTGCCGGTAATCTTCTTGTTTGATAGTTTCCCTTGGGTTCTTTTCTTCCGTTTTTCTCTTTCGAATATCTGTTTGATTTGTGCTTCCTTCTCCGGACCATTAGATCCATCTGCCGGGGACCCGATGGAAACCGAGGCTGCCGGCGAGGAAGACGCTGGCGGCGACAATGCCGACGCCGCCAACATGGAGCAGGAGGAGGCTGGCGCTGACAGGCCCGCCGACGAGGAGGCTGCCGAGGCCGCCGGCGCAGAGGCTGGGGAGGAACCCGGCGATCGCACTGACGGCCCGGAGGCCGCAGGAGCGCCAGGCGCTGCGCCGACCGCCGATCCCCCCGCCACCGATGCCTCGCCAGATTCCGAGGAGCCCCAGCCCGGCGCCTACCTGAAAGCCGGCAAGGGTGTCTTCATCAAGCTCCCATGGGCATCAAGCTCCAGGGCACCAGCCGAAGGGGAGACCTTCGATGCGGAGCTGCTTGCCTCCGCCGGGCTGTCACTGGTTGACGCCCCGAGCAGCAGCAGTGGTGAACCAGAGGAGGAGCAGCTGCTAAGGAGGTTGCTGGCGCTCTACCGCGCCCGACAAGCCAAACTGGAGTCCAGGGAGGCGCTTGTTGCGAGGGCGGGAGCTGACTTGGAGAAACGCGCGGAAGAGCTCCGACGCGCCAACAAAGAGACTCTCCGGGACATAGCCGAGGCTCGGGAGCAGCTTGCTGAGGAGCGCACGACCTTTATCTTGGAGAAGGGCGAGGTTGAGGAGCAGCAGAGGCTTGCCGGTGAGAAGCTCTCTGCTCGGGAAGGTGAGCTGGTGCAACGGAAGATCAACCTCGACAGCTTTGAGGAAGATCTCGCCGCGCGCGAGCAAACGGTCGGCGGGCCACTCCAAGAGGCAAAAGATGCTGCTGCGGCTGCCGAGGCCGCCAAGAGGGAATTGGAGACGAGGGTGACTCAGCTGGAGTGCACCCTCCAGAAGAGTGCCGAGGAGGTCGCCGGGTTGAAGCGCGAGCGTGAGAAGGACGCTTACACCCTCGGCGAGCTGCAAGGTCGTTTTGCTGAAAAGATCAAGGAGATCGATGCCGCCAAGGACGCCAAGGCGGATCTGGAGCTAAAATTGACCACCCTGACGGAGGCGTTGAACGGCGCCAGGGAGCGGGAAACAGGCCTGCTGGAGAAAATCAAGGCCACCGAGGAGTTGCTGTCGAATGCCGTGACCGCCCAGAATAATCTTCGGGACAGCATAATGCATTGGACAGAAGGTCTCGTGGACACCGCCGCCGACATCCATAATGAGCTGATAGAGTTGGGGATGACAGATCTTGGATATTCCACCGACGAGAACCTCCAACCCAGCGTCAAGCTCAGCCTATTCTTCAAAGGCGTGTTGGCGGGTATCCGGCGGCTCCGGGATGAGGTTCCGAAGCAACTGGCAGAGGAATCACGCCAAGTCTGTGCCGAGGCTCTCCAGAAGGTGTTGATGAAGGTGGCCTTCCGCAACCCAGGCGTTGACTTCTCCAAGGCCCGCAATTCCCTGCCTCCATCCGCCGATGTTGAAGCGCTCAAGACCCTTGTCGCACCCATTGTGGACAGGGTGAGCGGAGTTAAGAGGCTCGAGGGCGACCGCGTGGACTAGGCCGCCAAGCCTATCTTTTTCTTGTCGCTGTAGATCATGTTTAGGCGAAAAATCTATTAGATCTGCGACAAGTTATTATGTAATATACACTATCTTAGGCAATCGAATGCACTGTTATTTCCTTTGCTCGATTTCTTCCCTTGTATGTTTATACCCTACGCTTCCGGGGAAACTTGTCGGTGCAGGCACCCTTGCCGCGAGCGCCGAGTGCGGAACTTCAGCAGCCTGCTGGCGGGGTCGCTACCGACAAGCAACCTCGTCGCGGACTAGCCGCAGCTCACTTAAGTTGTTGAGCGGACTCGAAACAAAGTAAGGGCGCGACCAGTCATGATTCGGTTCCTCCGCGCACAGGTTTTCCATACAAAGTACTATCGTTCGAGGAAGATAACTTAAAATTTTAAAACTGGTCGTTTAAACTTAGCAACTTAGCTTTTCTGTTGTCCATTTTCCGGCAAGGCGACAGTTCCTCGAGCAACGCTTGTCGGCCCGCATCATTATCTCCTCCTCTCTCCTCCCCCCGGTTAACTTGTGGGTGGATGAACCTTCTTCTTGTTTGAGAAGAAAGAAGAGAAAAAGAGAGTTGTGGAGTCTAATGGCTCATTATCGCTTACCGGGTGCGGGTGCTGCACAAGATGTTAGTAAACACATGCATATATGATTATGAAAGCATGTATTGACAAAATGTGCGCAACCATAGGCTTTACTGATGCACGGGGTCTGCGCCCGGCTTTGTACAAAGGATTACATGCAACAGCGGCAAGACTTGTACAAAAGGGTGGTTGCCGGAACGGGTTCCGGCAACCGCGCCTCATGGGTAAAACTTGCGAAGATGCTCTATGTTCCAGGAATTGCTCACCGGAAAGCCATCTTCGGTCTCAAGGCAGACTGCGCCGGGCCTAGTGACTCGTTTTACCCGATAAGGGCCTTCCCACTTCGGCGTCAACTTGTTGGAATTCCTGGCAGATTGAACGCGCCGAAGAACAAGGTCGCCTTCCTCGAAGCTTCTGGCATTAACCTTGTGGCTATGGTAGCGACGCAAAGCTTGCTAGTAACGAGCAGCTCGTACAGCAGCCTGAAGACGATCTTCCTCGAGGAGCAGCGCGTCATCTTGTCGCAGCTGCTCTTGCTCAAGCTCATCATAAGCGAGCACTCGGGGTGACCCGTATACGAGTTCCGTGGGGAGAAATGCCTCTGCTCCGTAGACTAGAGCAAAGGGTGTCTGGCCAGTGGCTCGATTTGGCGTCGTCCTGGTTGACCAAAGAACTACCGGCAGCTCCTCGATCCATTTTCTTCTACACTTGCGCAGCCTGTCGAAAGTTCTGGTCTTGAGTCCTCGCAGCACTTCAGCGTTTGCTCTCTCTGCTTGACCGTTGCTTCTCGGATGAGCAACGGAAGCAAAGCAGATCTTGGCGCCAAGATCTTGGGCGTACTGCATGAAGGTGCGACTCGTGAACTGTGTGCCGTTGTCGGTGATGATTCGTTTAGGAATCCCAAAACGACAAACAATTGACCTGAAGAACTTGACGGCTGACTGTGCTGTCACCTTCCTCACTGGTTCCACTTCCGTCCACTTTGTGAACTTGTCGATTGCGACGTACAAGTATTCAAAGCCCCCGATAGCTCGGGGGAAGGGGCCGAGGATGTCGAGCCCCCAGACCGAGAAGGGCCAGGATAAAGGGATTGTCTGAAGAGCTTGAGCTGGCTGGTGTATCTGTTTGGAATGGAACTGACACGTTTCACACTTGGTTACTTGTGCAGTCGCATCCTGGAGGGCTTCTGGCCAGAAGAAACCTTGCCGGAAAGCTTTGCCGGCAAGTGCTCTTGCGCCAATGTGGTGACCACATATGCCTCCATGTATCTCTGCCAACAGCTTCTGTCCATCTCCCCGGCAAATACACTTCAATTTCACACCGTTGAGCCTTCTTCTGTACAGGATGTTATGAACAAACTGGTACATACTCGACTGCCGGGCTACTTTTTCCGCTTCTTCTTGCTCTTCGGGAAGTTCTCCTGTCTGAAGGAAATGGACGATTTGCTGCGCCCATGTTGGAGCCTGTGGCTCGACAGCAAGGACTAAAGGCTCACCTATCACTGCGGGAACATCAGCTTCTACGGCAAGGACCTGCGGGTCCGCCGGAGCTCGATGGTCCCCGACAAGCTTGCCGGAGCTAAACTTGTCGGGAGCGTTTGCTTCAACGATACAAACTGCATGGTTTGTCGGAGCAGACTGCTCCTCAGTGATATTTGCGTTGGTTTTGGGGACCTTCTTGGCGGCGGCTTCAGAGAGCTCTGCCGGAAAGTAGTCGCTGGAAACCAATTTTCTCTTCTTGCTCTGTCCTGTTGATGGTGTCACGGTTGGCTGAGTCAGCTTGAGCACAAAAATCCCTGGTTCCACAGGCAACTTAAGTGCGGCACATTTGGAAAGGCCATCAGCTATATCATTCTGAGCTCTTGGAACGTGTTCCATTTGCAGGCCTTCAAAGTGCTTTTCCAGCTTCCTCACTTCATCGACGTACGCTTCCATCAACGGACTTTGATAATCTTTATTTACTTGGCGGACGACAAGTTGCGAGTCCCCCCTGACAATTAGCTTCTTGATCCCAAGGTCTGCTGCGATCCTGAGACCGGCAAGCAAGCCTTCATACTCAGCAGTATTATTTGTTGCTTGTTCCTTGGGAAAGTGCATCTGGACTATGTACTTGAGGTGCTCCCCGGTGGGTGCGATAAGCAGCACGCCGGCTCCGGCGCCTTGCAGCGAGAAGGCACCATCGAAGTACATCAGCCACTCTTTATTTGCCTCTTTGACGGGGATGCTTGTCTCTGGAATTTCCTCATCTTGCGTCGGTGTCCATTCTGCTATGAATTCTGCCAACGCCCTGCTCTGGATAGTTGAAGTGCTTTCGAACTTGAGACCAAAGCTTGACAGTTCCAGCGCCCACTCAACAATCCTGCCTGTTGCTTCCGGATTTTGCAAAATCCTCTTCAGCAGAAAGCGAGTGACAACTGTTATTTCATGTGCTTGGAAGTAATGGCGCAGCTTTCTCGAGGCCATGAGGAGGCCGAAAAGCAGCTTCTGCACACCAGAGTACCTCGACCTAGCCCCCTGCAGAAGGGAACTGACAAAGTACACTGGGCGCTGCACGATCTTCTTCTGTATCTTGTCGCAGTCCTGCGCTGATCTGTCCTTGTCGGGACCGGAGCTTGACTGCGAAGCCCCTTGCTTGTCGCTGGATGCGTCCGCCTCGGTTGCCGGCTCATCATCCGCCTCCCTCTCCGCTACTAACGCAACACTAACCACTTGATTGGTCGCTGCTATATACAACATCAACTTCTCTTGTGGCCTAGGTGCGACAAGTGTTGGAGCGGAAGACAGGTATCTCTTCAAGTCCCGCAGCGCAGCCTCCGCTTCGGGAGTCCATTTCATTGGACATGCCTTTTTCAAAATTTTGAAAAATGGCAGGGCGCGCTCAGCGGACTTAGAGATAAACCTGCTGAGAGCAGCCACGCAACCGGCAAGCCTTCTGACATCCTTGACACGCTTTGGTGCTTCGATCTGCTCAATGGCCTTGATCTTGTCGGGATTGGCTTCAATTCCCCGCTGAGACACAAAGAACCCGAGAAGCTTGCCGGAAGTGACTCCAAACACGCACTTCTCGGGGTTGAGCTTGAGGTTGATCTTGCGCAGATTTGTAAACGTCTCATTCAAATCCTGAACCAGAGTTGCTCTGTCCTTGCTGTTGACCACTATATCATCCATGTAGGCTTCTACATTTCTGTGTATCTGTGGCCCAAAGGCCTCATGGACTACTCTTGCAAAGGTCGAACCAGCATTCTTCAAACCGAAAGGCATCCGTATAAAGCAGTACGTGCCACATGGTGTGATGAATGCGGTTTTCTCTTCATCCTCTTCTGCCATGAAGATCTGATGATATCCTGAATATGCATCAAGAAACGAAAGTAGATCACATCCAGCTGTGGAGTCAACAATCCAGTCCATACGCGGCAAGGGAAACGGGTCTTTAGGACAAGCTTTATTAACATTAGTGAAGTCAATACAAAGCCTCCATTTCCCATTAGCCTTGCGCACAACTACCGGATTGGCCAACCACGTGGGGTGGAGGACTCCTCTGACAAGCCCCGCTGCTTCTAATTTCTTGATTTCTTCTGCTATGAACTCTTGGCGCTCCACTGCCTGTTTCCTAACTTTTTGCTTGACGGGCCGCGCGTGAGGACAGACAGCTAGGTGGTGCTCAATTACTTTCCTGGGAACACCGGGGATGTCAGATGGTTGCCATGCAAACACATCGACATTTGCCCGCAGGAAAGCAACGAGCTCGCTTTCCTATTTAGGATCAAGCGTGGCGCTGATGGTGAAGGTACCACCAGTGTCGTCCTCCTTAGCGGGCACCTTCTTGATCTTCGGCGGAGCTGCCATCGTTTTCTTGTACTTGCCGGTGGAGCTCGATGGTGCGTCCTCGACGGTAGCGCAGCACTCCGATGAGGTGCGCTTGCCGGAGTGGGCAACAGAGCTCTTGCCGGACTTGGTGGTCTTCTTTCCCCCGGGAGCTTCAGCGGCAAGTGACTTGCTTTCTGTTGCGGCTGCTGCTTCCCAGTAAATCTTGTCGGCGCAGATAAGCGCGTCCTTCTTGTCGCCATGGACAGAAATGACGCTTATTGGGTCGGGCATCTTGAGTAAGTTGTAAACATAATGAGAGGCGGCCATGAACTTGGCGAGCGCTGGACGGCCAAGTATGCCATTGTAGGGTAATGGGAAATCGGCGATGTCGAATGTGACCCTCTCAGTTCTGAAGTTGAGCTCACTGCCGAATGTCACCGGCAACGTGATCTTCCCTTTGGGCTTGCTCCTTCCTGGGTTGATCCCTTGGAAAGTACCAGTTTCCTCGAGCTCGCTGTCAGGGATTTGAAGTTTCTGGAGCACTGCAGAGGAGATCAAATTCAGGCCGGCCCCGCCGTCAACCAACATCTTTGTGACCTTGAGGTTGCGGATGGTTGGTGAGACCAACATCGGCAAACACCCGACCGCAGTGATGCGATCAGGGTGATCCTCAACGTCAAAGATGATGGGCGTGCTGGACCACTTCAGAGGTTTGCGTGACTCTATGGATGGTTCTGCTGCATTGACCTCACGCATCCATTGCTTGAGTTGGCGGTGCGAGGTATGCAGAGACGCACCACCGTCGATGCAAAGGACCTCCGTTGCTTTCTGAAACTCCTGCTCATCGGCTTCATCGTCTTCATCATCCTCATCTTCATCTTCATCTTCTTCCTTGTCGCGGCCACGGGGAGGTCTGTCTCCTTGCCGCTGCTTGGCTTAGCCGCGGCGCCCTCCCCGACCGGGTCTCTTCTTACTTGCCGTAGCTGCACCTTCTTGGGCCTTCTCCTTGTCTTGCCGCTCGTATTCAGCTCTCTGTAGCTCAATAAGTTGCTCGACTTTCTTGCAGCTTTGGAGATCGTGGCCTTTGGTGCGGTGGATCTTACAGTACTGTTTGTTGGAGCTGTCAGGCTTGTCGGCGGCCGCCACAGCTTTGCGGTCCGCATCTCCGGCAACCTCCTTGCCAGAGCCACTAGCCTTGGCTTTGTTGGCGGCACCATCCTTGCCGGACTGCTCGACAACTAGTACTTCCTGGTTTTTCTTCCTCCTGTTGTTCCGCCGCCGGCTATTCCTTGCCGGGGCGATCCCCTCACTGTCAGACTTCGCTCCCACATTCTCTCCTGGGAGTCTTCTTCCTTCTTCAGCGCGTGCACACTTGTCGGCCAGGGCGTAGAGCTCGCTGACGTCTTTCACTTTGCACATCGCCATCTCCTCCCTCATCCTGCGATTTCGTACATTCTGATGGAATGCACTGATCACTGCAGCTGGGTGGACGTCTAGGATGTTGTAGTGCACCCGACTGAATCTCTAGATGAATTTGCGCAGAGACTCCCCCTCCTTCTGGGCAAGCAGGTGGAGATCACTCTCCTGGCCGTGAGGCTTGTGTCCGCCTGTGAAGGCGCCAACAAACTGGTGGCACAAATCTGCCCAAGAAGAAATAGAGCCATCCGGCAAGTGCATGAGCCAAGATCTGACGTTTGGCTTGAGCACCAAGGGAAAGTAGTTGGCGAGGATCTTGTCGTCCCGTCCCCCCGCAGCTTGCACCGCGATGGTGTAAATGCAGAGGAACTCCGATGGGTGTGTCCTGCCGTCATACTTCTCCGGTACATCTGGCTTGAAGTTTTTCTTGTCGGGCCACCGGACTTGCCGCAGCTCACGAGTGAACGCAGGGCAACCTACCGCGTACGGCAAGTCGCCTGGTTCCCCTGGCGCATGCATGTCGACAGTGGGCCCGGCGCGTTGGTCAGATTGACGGCGCGCTTCTCTTCGGTGCTCGATACGGGTTCGACCGTCTTCTTCTCGCCGTTCTCGAAGAACTTGGCGCTGGTCGCGACGAGCTCGCGGATCCGACGACGATGTGGAGTCGCTGTCAAGGTGGATCCGGCGAGTCAGTGATCTTGGCCTTCGGGAAGGGGAGTGCACGGTGGGTGCACCCCCGCAAGTCTCTTCGCCGTCGGCTCGCGCCTTGTCGCCTCGCCGCGGCTGCGAGGCACTCGGTTGCCGCGGGACGTCACCGTTGGCGAAACCGATGAGACTCTGAATTGTGGCCCTCCATTCGTCGACCTTCTCGGCCGTTGGAGGGTAATCTAGTAGTAACTGAGCTCTCGCCAAGGCTTCCGCTGGCGTGGTTGGCGGCAACGGCGTACGGAGCGAGGAACGAGATGTGCTCGGACTCCTAACCAAGTTAGGAGGAGCAGTATCTCGCCCAAGCGACCGTACTCCGCTCGTACCAGCATGCTGGGGTGCATGCGGGTCTCGAGGGCCTCGGGATCCTCCAGCTTGGCCTTGATCCAATGAGTGTATGGCACCGCGAGTATCATGACGCTGTCTGTCCCGCGCCTCCTGCGATGGACGCGGTCCAGATTCGGACGCCGACGCCTGCGCTGCCTTGTCCTTGGACCTGGCGGCATCGTGGGCTCTCTCGATGACGCCAGTTCCTCCGCTAGCGTTTCCCCCACCACCTGACGGCTCCGGTGGTGGTGGGTTTGACGCGGACGGCTCAGCCGCTGCCGAAGGCTTCTTCTTCGGCGCCATGTCGATGGAGATGTCGATGAAGTTGCTCGTGCGACCGCCGGATCGGGTTCACACAGCCTCGACGCCCCCTACCTGGCGCGCCAAAGATGTCGGGGAGAAGGCTGATCGTGTCATGCGAGCACCTACGGGACCTGGGTCCCTTGTGGTTCGGAGGGGGGCGGAGGTTGCACAAAGAGCGGATCGAGGCGATGCACACGAGCGGGTTTACCCAGCTTCGGAGCTCTCCGGAGAGATAACACTCCTACTGCTGCTTTAGTGGATTATCTTGTGTTCTTGCTAGGGAGCAATGGGAGCTACGAAACCTAGCCTACCAGTGCGGTGTGAGTTGGATGAACTAAGCCGGAGCCGAGCCGAACCAACCGAACCCCGCGAACCCCCTCTACGTTGCACTTGGACCTCCTTTTATAGGCGCAAGGGGTTACCACATATGGCAAGTAGAAAAGGGGAAGATAGTAAAAACATGGGTTGGTACACCGCTTTGCACAGTGTACAGTGATCTATACCTAACTCTGACGGCAAGGGACAAGAGTCATCAATGCCTGTCTCATTCGCCCGAACAGTGTAACAGGGACCGTCAAGTGCGCCTCCGTTTGCCACGATGGTAGCTTGTCAGCGCCGTTTGTCGCTACTCCCCGCTGGCTGCACAGCCCGTCGACACGCGCCCTTGGGAGAGCCCCGTGGTGACACGTTGGCGGGTGAGCTGGAGCGGAGACGAAGAGAGGCCGCCTGCCCCGGCAAGTGCCTTGCCGGGGCAGGAACCTCATCGCGCTTGGGGGTTCGGCGCCCGCCAAGCCTTCCCGGCAAGCTCCTCTTGCCGGGGCCTTGTTTCCTTCGCGCCCTGAGTGGCCTTCCCGGCAAGCTCCTCTTGCCGGGGTCTTGACTATTTTGTTCTTGAATGGCTCTAAAGGAGCCGCTGAGGACCTTGGCGGTCATCAGGCCGGCCCGGCCGTGGGGCGCTGCAACTGTCCTTGCACGGGTTCGGGGTACTAGGGTACCCCTATTCTAGTACACTGACAATATCCTTCCCAAAAGCGGGGCATGATATACATGATAGGACATTAAGTGCAAAAGCATTTAGATAAAGGGGAGAGCGAAGAATTAGGATATTACCCATACAATTATGTTTGGATAATAGATCAAGAAGCATTTAGCATTTCAATTCTAATGTTCGTGTTGATATCCAGAATACCACAGTCATGCTTCAAGATAGCACTGATATGGTGTTTCAATTAAGGATTGGGTCTGTAGATCATAAGAGATTCAAATCCAAGATTATCTCGGAACGTAAGGTATAACCAAACACAATCAGGTATGTGCTAGCAGGAAGTCAAGGACGTTTTCGATGATAACCCAATCATCGAGGGGCGAGGATGGCATTTCTCATCATGAATTCGATTGATATCCTGAAACAGGTTAGTATATTGATGGGGATCATGAAAGATTTTGTCGAGGTACTATGAAGAGGTCATCGAATAGCGACGACATCAAGCAAAAGGATTGATGAAGCGGAAGGTTATTGGAACCACGGATGCGACACAAGCTCAAGCTTGTTGTTTGAGGTGAAATGACAAGATGAGGAAGATCGACGTAATCTTAGCTCGTCGTTAGGAGTTGTGCCCCGGGGAGAAGGACCGGGTAGCACAGTTAAAATTAGCTCGATAATGATATAGCCGATCAGGCTATGAATGATGTGATGGAGTATCATTCCAATGAGAATTCACAAGAGGTAGTGCAATGACATAATATCCTCGGGATAACAGGGGGCAATACTCGAGGTATATCAAAATAGAGGTTGGACAGATGAAATGATCTGCAGAAGACAAATATTTTAACTTGTCAGGGAAATGGATTCAAGGAGAAAATATGGTCGGAACCACGATTGCAATTAATCAATTTACAGATGCAAGATGAGCTTATACCAAGGGAACATTTGATTATAAGAGAAGCTTCCATGATAAGATCTACATCGTGTCTATGGGCATGAACACAAAGTTCAAGGTCGACTCCCACTTATTCAATGTATAACCTTTCATTCACTGCTCTAAAAAATGATTTTAGTGTCAAAACCTACATGGTGAATTACCATAGGAGTATGACCCATGAAACCTTTTGGGTTCACACATTAAGGAAGGCATAGGTCCAACCCATCGGGGCATCTTAGGACATATACCATGAACTTTAGGATCAATTAACACATGTTCGAAGCAGAGCATGGTTGACAAAAGCAGAGGGTACAAATTGTCGAAGACATTATGTATCATGGGAATAACTCACAAGAATTTTGAATGTGAAGGATACTATTGGATAATAACCCGGCAATGGGCCTGCCGGTCCAAAATGGAGCTGATGTGAGTATCGGTACTCAATCAAAGGAAGAAAGAATGCAAAGGCATCGGGTTATAGAACATCTGAATAATTCGATGCTTAGATAACAAAGGAATTATGATTTCCAAAATGAAGGATCGAAAGCAGACGCTCTGATCAAGGATGGATAAGTAGAATAGACCCAAGGGCACAATCAACGACAGATAGATTGGTCGAGAACCAGCTCATGTTCGAAATAACGTCTGAGCCAGAAAGATAATTTAGAAGGATCAACTGATGATTGTGTGCTTTCACACACATGTTGAATTGATAGGATCAAAATGATGGTGTCAAAGGATACTAATGAATATTGCTACACATATGGAAAGCATCCATAATGCAAGCAGACAAGTATTTGCAGAGCAATAGTTTGAAGAGGATTCTCGGAAGATCGGATAGTATTTCAAAGTATCTTGTGAATCACTTGATCAACTAGGAATGAACAAATCCTCGATAAGTGTGAGGAAATATCCTTAGATGTATTCATATGGAAAAGGAGCTGCAAGGCAGCAGGCACAATGGATTCTCGAAACATCAAAGTGTATTTCTATTCATCTTGTAATAACAAGAGCAACTGGAAAATGATGTATTAACGACGGGTGTATGCAGCTATCCTTAGGGATTTATCGATGGAAGGGAATTTCAAAAAGCGATGGTATAAGTGTCGAGAGAACATCGGAGGGTAACTTCGAAGTCTTATGGTGAAGCAGGCGATCATCGGTAATGTCGGGGCTCTCCGGGAGGAAGTGGGTACGAGAACCTAATGTCAGAGTTAGCAAAATTGTTGAACCCGAATGGAAGAGAGATCAGAATCCCAGAATATAGACGAGGAATAAAAGATCCTAATACCACCCAATTGGCGACATGGGCTCGTAAGCCACACAGCCCATGTTAGTAAAAGTTTTTCAGTGACTAGACTCAACTTCGGCCAAGGAGTTGGAAAGGGGGCTACCTACACGCAGTCGGCTCTGATACCAACTTGTGACGCCCTCGATTCGATCTACACTAATCATACACGCAAATGTGTATGATCAGGATCAAGGGCTCACGGGAAGATATCACAACACAACTCTAAACACAAATTAAAATAATACAAGCTTTATATTACAAGCCAGGGGCCTCGAGGGCTCGAATACATAAGCTCGAATACACAAGAGTCAGCGGAAGCAACAATATCTGAGTACAGACATAAGTTAGACAAGTTTGCCTTAAGAAGGCTAGCACAATAGCAACATCGATCGAAAAGGCAAGGCCTCCTGCCTGGGAGCCTCCTAACTACTCCTGGTCGTCGGTGATCTCCATGTAGTAGTAGGCACCGACGGTAGCATCTGGCTCCTAGGCTCTGACATCTGGTTGCATGAACCGGAAAGAAGAAGAAAGGGGGAAAAAGGGGAGCAAAGCAACCGTGAGTACTCATCCAAAGTACTCGCAAGCAAGGATCTACACTACATATGCATCGGTATCAATGAAATGGGCTGTATATGTGGACTGGGCTGCAGAAATGCCAGAATAGAGAGAAGGCCTAGTCCTATCGAAGACTAGCATCTTATGGAAACCACCATCTTGCAGCAAACAGGAGGGAGTAGAGTAGCATAAAGTAAAGTAGTAGTAGTGTTATCAACCTCGGCCAGAGATCCTTTCTCGACTCCCTGCGAGAAAGAAATCCCAGAGCAATACTATCCAGTTCTCATCATAATCCAATTCTCATCTCAAGTATCCAGTTCTAGTTGTATCGATCGGGATACAACTCCAAGTGTCCGTTACCATAGGACAGGCTATCGATAGATGTTTTCTTCCCTGCAGGGGTGCACCAACTTACCCACCACACTCGATTAACTCCGGCCGGACACACTTTCCTGGGTCATGCCCGGCCTCGGCCAAACAATACGCCGCAACACGGCCTAGGCTTAATAGAGAGGCTAGCACGCCGGACTAAACCTATGCCCCCAGGGGTCATGGGCCATCTCCCCGAGAACTCCTGCATGTTGCGTGGGTGGCCGGTGAGCAGACCTAGCTACCTTCCTAAACATGCAGGAGCTTACCAGTCCAACCCGGCACGCGACACTCAGTCCTGACGTCTATTAAGCTTCAGCTGATGTATGCGACGCAGAACGCCCATACTATGCCCACGTGATGGTTAGTGCTATCAGGCCAGAGGCCCCTCGGATCAAATATCCAAATCGTACTGGATTAGAAGCGCGCGGTAACAAGCAGAGACTCACGAAAGATGTGACCCCGTTGCCCCATCTCGAGGACTTGCGGCAAGGGCTAGGAATGCCTCGCCACGCCTCGTAATTATCTCGCGGGAACCCTCCAGGTCAACCCGACTCCACATCACTCGCAATTAAGCTCGCGCGGGTACCCCTCAGGGTCGACCCGTCTTTAGTAACATGGTTCAGTGTAAAGTCATAGTAACCATAGTAACTTGTGTCTAAACATCAAGGGGAAAACCCGAGGAATCACCCCCGGTGACTTCCACTCGACGTAGGCATCAAGGTGAACGTAAGAGGATTCACCCTCGAGGTCCACACTTGAAGGATTGCACGACAGAGTCGTATCAGAAGTGGTTAAAGAGGAAATCACCCTCGATGACCACGACCGAATAGCTACACTACAGGGTTAACATCGTAAGTGCTGATGAGGTCTCACCCTCGGTACTCGATAGTAACCCAGTAGTGTCGAGCAACTAAGGGGAAGTGATGTGCGGTGTTGGGGCCTGGTCTTCGATCCCTTTGATCGAGTCTTCTGATTATCCAGCGGGGCAGTCGTGACAAAGTGGGGATCACTGATGGATCTCTAACCAACCTATACTAAGCAATTTAGGATACGCAGGTAAGGTACAACAGCAGGTTACAAAAGCAGGCTATGCATCAGAATAGGAGCAATCAATAACAGTAGCAAAATCTAATGCAAGCATGAGAGAATGGAATGGGCGATATCGGGATGATCAAAGGGGGGCTTGCCTGGTTGCTCTGGCAAGGAGGGGTTGTCGTCGACGTAGTCGATCATAGGGGGCAGCATCAGTCTCGGGGTCTACCGAAGAGATGAGGGGGGAGAAACAGTAAATACAAAGCAAACATAGCATAACAAGACAATAAGCAGGGCAAGAGGTGTTCTAACGCAGTGCTAGGCGATACTGGCGAAGGGGGAATTCAACCGGGAATGTTTTCCCGGTTCCGGACCTGTGTCAGACAGATGACCGGAGGGGGAATGTTCCTGTTTCAGATAGTTAGATGCATCTGACAGGTAAACGGATCGCATATTCAGATTCGTCTCGTCGTTCTGAGCAACTTTCATGTAGAAAACATTTTGATACGAGCTACGGTTTATCTTCTAGGAATTTTCAAAGATTTAAACATTTTTTGGAAATATTTAAATTAACAGAAAAGGGAATTATGACATCAGCATAATGCAATGGTGACGTCAGCAGGTCAACACGTCGGCTGACCAGTCAAACCAGACAGGTGGCGCCCACATGTCAGCCACTCTAATTAATAGAGTTATATTAAACTAATCTAAGGTTAAATAGCTATTGGGCCCCACATGTCAGTCTCTAATTAGTAACTAATTAGGTTTTAATTATTAAAACATTTTAATTAATTAATAAAGGCGGTGGGGCCCGCGTGTCAGTGGCACTGGGCTGCCTGGTCAGCAGTTGACTGGGTCAACCCAGTCAACTTGGACCCGCGGGGCCCACTAGCAGTGGCCCTTGGGTGGCCCCAGGCCGGCCACGTCGGACGCCGGCGCCGGAGTAGGCTCTAGCGAGCCAAAACGCGACGGAGGGCGCCGACAAGCCTCGGGATTTCGCCACGGTGGCCCAAAACGGGCGTGGCTACTCGTGTTCGAAAGCTAGCGACGTCGTGCGTCGCACGGTGCTACAGGTTGGTCTCGGGGATGAACGGAACGACGCCGGCAAGAGGCGGGGCGGTCGCCGGAGTTCGGACGCTTTCTGGTTTGGCACTACGAAGCTCGGCAGAGCGCGGGGAGGGGTGCTCCGGGCTCGCACGGGAGTGCTGAGCACGATCCCGAGCTCGTTTGAGCTTGACGGCGATTGTGGCCACGGTGATGAGTACGGTGGAGGAGGCGAGCTACGGCAATGGCGGCGGTGACGCGTACTGCTAGCTAGGGCGGTGCAGCAGCGCGCTGAGAAGGAGGAAAAGGGTCGGAGCTTACAGCGCGGGCACATGTAGGCCCCTTGGGGGTTCGGGAGCGCAGGGGAGGTCGAATCGACGACGACGGCGTCCGACGACCCGCGGAGGAGGAAGAAGGGGATCCGACGCTCCAGGGCTTGTCAGATCCAGCGAGCAGCGCGGGACGATGAGGCGGAGGCCGGCGGAGCTCCGAGGCACCACGGAAGGACGAACGAGCGCTGGTGGCGGCGGGTTCTACGGTAGCGAGGCCATGGCAGCGCTCGGATGCGGTGGGGAACGAGGGGGAGAGCGAGGAGGGATCTGGTGGGGAGATGGAGAGGCGGAGCGGGCGACAGTGGAGAGTGGGGGAGAGGACCGAGGCGTCGGGGTCTTATCCCCTCGCCGGCGACTCCGAGGCGACGTGATGGCAATCGGGCGCGGGCGCGCGCGTGCGCTGTTCGGTCGGTCGAACACTGCTAGGGGAGAGGGACGACCCAGGGGGTGGGTCGTGGGCCGTCCGGTCGGCCGAGGTGGGCTAAAGCCTAGTAGGGCATGGGCTTTCTCTCCCCTCTGCTTTTCCTTTGTCCTTTTCTTTGTTTTTCTTTTTTTTCAGCAGCTTTTGCATTTGTTTTTAGCCACTATTGACTTAGAAAAATTATGCCACCGGCCAAAACAAGTTCAAAGAATGATTGGGCACCGCCGCAAGAAGGATTGTGCGGCCTTTGAAATAGTTTGCAATTTTTTTAAAAAAATTAAAAAGACATTTAATTTATTGCTTAGGTCACTGTTTTAAGTAGTTTAGGCCACTCAAACCTTTTACAAAAATGTTGGTTCACCACCAATATTAACAAATGATTATTTGCCACCTGATGAACATTTATTTTTCATGTCTGACAATTATGAATTTTTGACTTCAGATTGGATTTGAATTTGAATTGGGATTTGGATCAAGTGAAGATTAGCAACAGTATCATGATGAAATTGCACCATTAACAGGGGATTACTGTAGCATGACACCGGGGGTGTTACAACCATAAGCTTGGGGACGCTATATTTGATGAAGATGATATTTTTAGTCCCCCAAGTTTTGATGAGAAAAATTATTATGATGATTGCACGCCTCCTATTTATGATGATTATATTGATGAAAGTGGATGATGAATCCACTATTTTGGAGGAGGTTGCAATTGATTATGACAACAAAGTTCCTATATATGATGATTATGGTGATGACATGTATGCTATATTGAATAATTATAAACATGAAACTTGTCATCATGATTTTAATTTCCAATCACATGAGAGTTATTTTGTTGAGTTTGCTCCCACAATAATGAATGAGAATAAAATTGCTTATGTGGAGACTAATAAAATTTCCATGCTTATGCATCATGAAAAGAATTCTTTATGTGATAGCTATATTGTTAAATTCATTCATGATGCTACTGAAAATTATTATGAGAGAGGAACATATGTTGGTAGGTATTGCAATAATATCAAGTTTCCTCACTTTATGTTGAAAGTTTTGAAGTTATGCATGTTTTGCCTTCCTATGCTAGTTGATTCTTGTTCCCAAAATTTGTTTGCTCATAAAATCCCTATGCATAGGAAGTGGGTTAGACTTAAATGTGCTAGTCATATGCTTCATGATGCTCTCTTTGTGTTTCAATTCTTATCTTTTATGCGAGCATCATTGAACTCATCATGCCTAGCTAAAAAGGCATAAAATAAAAGGGCTTGTTGGGAGACAACTCAACACTTTTAACTACTATTTTTGTGTGTTCACATGATTATGCTACTGTATTGATCATGTTTTATTGCTTTTGTTTCAATAAAGTGCCAAGTAAAGCCTTTGGGATAGCGTAGATGATAATTGATTTGATTCTGTCAAAAAACAGAACCTTTTGTGCTCAGTCCAAGAATTTTGAAAATTCACTGGAATGTGATTTTGATCGGAATTTTTTAAAGGTGATATATATACAAATTATCTACATTATCCTAATTTTTCAGAATTTTTGGTGTAGCATAAGTATGGTAGAAATCCAGATCATCGCAGACTGTTCTGTTTTTGACAGATTCTCTTTTCAATGCATAGTTTGCTTGCTTTCTAGTTTCTATGGCTTATATGGCTCAATATAAATTGTGGAAATGATATGCTACAGTAGGCGTTGTGTGGAAACAATTATGAATCTTGTCTTTGACAGTAAAAAGTGAAAAGGTTTGTTCTTTATCATACTAACCTATCTCACGAAGTTCCGTTAAGTTTTGTGTGATGTCGGTACGAGCAGATGTCGATACGAGGAGAATAAGGAGTGACAAGAACCTAAGTTTGGGGATACCCAAGGCACCCCAAGGTAATATTCAAGGAGGATCCGAGCAACTAAGCTTGGGGATGCCCCGGAAGGCATCCCCTCTTTCATCTCTAGCATTATCGGTAACCTCACATGGAGCTATGTTTTCATTCGTCGCATGATATGTGTTTTGCTTGGAGCGTCAATTTATTTAGTTAAGATGTTATTGCTGTTATTTATAATAATTTTTCAATCTTTTATTTCAATAAAAGTGGCATTGATAGCCTTTATTATGCTTATTTTGCAAGTCTACATGTTGCTGTTTCAAAACAGAAAGTTTATCAATGTTGCAAAAATTTCCTAGAAAAATAAGAATGTGATAAAATGTTGAAACTTTTTGCAAAATAAGATCTGATAAATTTTCTACAGTTTGGTAAAATTTTCATAATTTTTGGATTTTAAGAAGTATTGATACTCTTGCATTCTTTACAGATTGTACTGTTTTAGCAGATTGCTGTTATGTTTGCATTGTTTGCATATGTTTGCTTGTTTAATGATTCTATTTGAGGATAGGAGTATTAAATATTAAGAGGTATTTAGTATACAATTTTGAATAATAACTTTACTTATTTTCTATAGTAGAGAATGATAAGGTTTTTGCATTGGTTTATACTAACTTATCTCACGAGTTCTTGGTGAATTTTGTGTGGATGAAGCTTTTGAGATTTAGGAAAACCGTGATATGAGAAGAGTTAAGGAGACACAAAATCTCAAGCTTGGGGATGCCCAAGGCACCCCAAGATAATTTTACAAGAAGTCTTAAGATCTCAGCTTGGGGATGCCCCCGGTAGGCATCCCACCGTTGTTCTTCAACAATTATCGGTTAGTATCGGTTGAGCCTAAGTTTTTGCTTCTTCACATGAGTTGTGATATTCTTGGAATATCATTTTATTTTCATTTTGCTTGTTGTTTTAATAAAATACTTAGATCTGAAAGTTTTTAACTAAAATAGAGTCCTCAAATAGTTGCCAGGGAGGCTAGGTAAGCGGCATTCACATCCCATCAACAAAGCTCTTTTCTATGGAATTGCTCTGTGCTTCACTTATATTCTATGAGGAAAATTGTTGAATAAATTGAATGTCATGAAATTGAAATCATATCATGCCTAGTGGTAGCTTCACATTGGGTTTAGAAAATGAAATCTTTTGAAGCTTGACAATCACAATATTGGTCATACATGCAATTCATGAATAATTAGTATAAGGAAGAGAACTTTCACATGAAAATACACTATCTTGGAAATCTTTTGTGATTGTGAGCCCCCATCAAAATATTATATGCAAAAATTGTTGACGTTGGACAAGGAAGACAATGTAATGGTTTATGTTTGTTCATATTCACATAGAAGTTATATTGTCATCAAGTAGAGATACTACTTGTGCATCGAAAAACCCTTAAACCCAAATCTTATTTTCAGGAGTCCACCATACCTACTTAGGGATTGAATAAGATCCTTCAAGTCATTGGTGCAATAAGGCAATAAAAATTGCTTCTAAATGTGTTAGATCATTTAGTGTCAGAGAAAATTGAGCGTTGTATGAACTTGTGATGGCAAAGAATAAAAGCGACAGATCGCATAATAAAGGTTACTATCATAAGGGGCAATATAACGTGACATTATTTTGCACTAAGGGGTTGAGCATACGAGCAAATAAGTGCATGGAAACCTCTGCTTCCCTCTGCGAAGGGCCTATATTTTACTTTTCAGTATTTACTTTTATGCAAAGAGAAGTTTTTCTCTCTATTCCTTTTTATTTTTCTCCTTTTGCAAGCATCATGTGGTGAGGAAAGATCTAGGCACTTATATCCAGTTGGACATGCATAGCATGCGTTATTATTGTTGACATCACCCTTGAGGTGAATACATTGGGAGGCAAAACAATAAGCCCCTATCTTTCTATGTGTCCGGTTGAAACGTTTTGCTCATGTGTATACGGTGAGTGTTAGTGATACGTCTCCAACGTCTCTATGATTTTTGATTGTTCCATGCTATTATATTATCGATTTTGGATGTGGGCTTTAATATGCTCTTTTATGTTATTTTTGGGACTAACTATTAACCGGAGGCCCAGTGCCAGTTTCTGCCTTTTTGCCTATTTTAGTGTTTTGCAGAGAAGGAATATCAAACGGAATGAAACCTTCACGATGATCTTTCTTGGACCGAAAGCAAACCAGAAGACTTGGAGTTGAAGTCTGGAACGCCATGAGGCGGCCATGAGGTAGGAGGGCGCACCCAGGGGGTAGGCGCGCCCCCACCCTCGTGGGCACCTCGTAGCTCCACCGACGTACTTCCTTCGGCTATATATACTCATATACCCTAAAAATATCAGGGGGAGCCACGAAACCACTTTTCCACCGCTGCAACCTTCTGTACCCGTGAGATCCCATCTTGGGGCCATTTCAGGCGATCTGCCAGAGGTGGAATTAATCACGAAGGGCTTCTACATCAACACCATAGCCTCTCCGATGAAGCGAGAGTAGTTTACCACAGACCTTCGAGTCCATAGTTATTAGCTAGATGGCTTCTTCTCTCTCTTTGATCCTCAATACAAAGTTCTCCTCGATGTTCTTGGAGATCTATTCGATGTAATACTCTTTTGCGATGTGTTTGCCGAGATTCGATGAATTGTGGATTTATGATCTTGATTATCTATGAATATTATTTGGTTCTTCTCTAAATTCTTATATGGATGATTTGATATCTTTGCAAGTCTCTTCCAATTATCGGATTAGTTTGGTGCTACGTCTTGAGCTTGCGTTGGTTTTCCTCGAAGAGGAGAGGGTGATGCAGCAAGTGTAGCATAAGTATTTCCCTCAATTTTGAGAACCAAGGTATCAATCCAGTAGGAGGCTCCTCAAAAGTCCCAGGCACCTACACAAACAAACTGAGAACTTGCAACCAACGCAATAAAGGGGTTGTCAATCCCTTCACGACCACTTGCGAAAGTGAGATCTAATAAAGATAGCATGATAAGATAAATATATTTTTGGTATTTTATAATATAGATGCAAAAATTAAAGATGCAAATAAAAGTAGATTGGGAGCAAATATGATAAGAGATAGACCCCGGGGCCATAGGTTTCACTAGTGGCTTCTCTCAAGATAGCATAAGTATTACGGTGGGTGAACAAATTACTGTCGAGCAATTGATAGAAAAGCGCATAGTTATGAGATTATCTAGGCATGATCATGTATATAGGCATCACGTCCATAACAAGTAGACCGAATCTTGCCTGCATCTACTACTATTACTCCACACATCGACCGCTATCGAGCATGCATCTAGAGTATTAAGTTCATAAGAACAGAGTAACGCATTAAGCAAGATGACATGATGTAGAGGGATAAACTCATGCAATATGATATAAACCCCATCTTGTTATCCTCGATGGCAACAATACAATACGTGCCTTGCAACCCTTTCTGTCACTGGGTAAGGACACCACAAGATTGAACCCAAAGCTAAGCACTTCTCCCATGGCAAGAAAGACCAATCTAGTAGGCCAAACCAAACTGATAATTCGAAGAGACTTGCAAAGATAACTTAATCATATATAAAAGAATTCAGAGGAGATTCAAATATTATTCATAGATAAACTTGATCATAAACCCACAATTCATCGGATCTCGACAAACACACCGCAAAAAGAGTTTACATCGAATGGATCTCCACAAGAGAGGGGGAGAACATTGTATTGAGATCCAAAAAGAGAGAAGAAGCCATCTAGCTAATAACTATGGACCCGTAGGTCTGTCGTAAACTACTCACAACTCATCGAAGGGGCAAGGATGTTGATGTAGAGGCCCTCCGTGGTTGATTCCCCATCCGTCAGAGTGCCGTTGTAGGCTCCAAGATGAGATCTCGCGGATACAGAAGGTTACGGCGGTGGAAATTGTGTTTCGTGGTGCCCCTGGATGTTTTCGGGGTACGTAGGTATATATAGGAAGAAGAAGTACGTCGGTGGCCGCCCGAGGGGCCCACGAGACAGGGGGCACGCCCTATAGGGGGGGTGCCCTCCTATCTCGTGGAGGCCTCGGCTGCTTCTTGACTTGCACTCCAAGTCCTCTGGATCATGTTTGTTCCAAAAATCACGCTCCCAAAGTTTTCATTCCGTTTGGACTCCGTTTGATATTCCTTTTCTTCGAAATACTGAAATAGGCAAAAAACAGCAATATGGGCTGGGCCTCCGGTTAGTAGGTTAGTCCCAAAAATGATATAAATGTGTAAAATAAAGCCCATAAACATCCAAAAGGGGTAATATAATAGCATGGAACAATAAAAAATTATAGATACGTTGGAGACGTATCAAGCATCCCCAAGCTTAATTCATGCTCGTCCTTGAGTAGGTAAATGATAAAAAGAGAATTTTTGATGTGGAATGCTACCTAGCATAATTCATAATGTAATTTTCTTTATTATGGCATGAATGTTCAGATCCAAATGAATACAAAATAAAAGTTCATGCTGATAAAAGAAATAGTAATACTTCAAGCATACTAATCAAACTAATCATGTCTTCTCAAAATAGCATGGCAAAAGAAGGTTCATCCCTACAAAATCATATAGTTAGGCTATGCTTCATTTTCGTCACACAAAGATGTTCCCAACTTCTATAACCCCGATGACAAGCCAAGAAATTGTTTCATACTAAAATAATCTCAAACTTTTTCAACCTTCACGCAATACATGAGCGTGAGCCATGGATATAGCACTATGGGTGAAATAGAATATGATGATGGGGATTGTGTGGAGAAGACAAAAAAGGAGAAAGTCTCACATTGACGAGGATAATCAACGGGTTATGGAGATGCCCATCAATTGATGTCAACATGAGGAGTAGGGATTGCCATGTAACGGATGCACTAGAGCTATAAATAAATGCTCAGCAAAAGAAAACTAGTGGGTGTGCATCCAACTTGCTTGCTCACGAAGACCTAGGGCATTTGAGGAAGCCCATTGTAGGAATATATAAGCCAAGTTCTATAATGAAAAATTCCCACTAGTATGAAAAAGATAACTTATGAGACTCACTATATGAAAAACATGGTGCTACTTTGAAGCACAATATATGAGACTCACTACATGAAGAACAAGGTGCTACTTTGAAGCACAAGTGTGGAAAAAGAGATAGTAACATTGCCCTTTTTATTTATTTTCTTTTTTTGGGCCTTTCTTTTTTTCTTTTTGGCCTTTCTCTTTTTTTGATTGGGCAATGCTCTAATAATGATGATCATCACACTTCTATTGATTACAACATAAAGATTACAACTCGAAACTAGAACAAGATATGACTCTATATGAATGCCTCCGGCGGTGTACCGGGATGGTGCAATGAATCAAGAGTGACATGTATAAAAAATAAAGCATGGTGGCTTTGCCACAAATACGATGTCAACTACTTGATCATGCAATGGCAATATGACAAAAGTAAAGTATGTCATGATGATGATGAACGGAACGGTGGAAAGTTGCATGGCAATATATCTCGGAATGGTTATGGAAATGCCATAATAGGTAGGTATGGTGGCTGTTTTGAGGAAGATATAGGGAGGTTTATGTGTGATAGAGCGTATCGTATCACGGGGTTTGGATGCACCGGCGAAGTTTGCACCAACTCTCAAGGTGAGAAAGGGCAATGCACGGTACCGAAGAGGCTAGCAAAGGCGGAAAGGTAAAAGTGCGTATAATCCATGGACTCAACATTAGTCAAAAGAAATCATATACTTATTGAAAAAATTTAGAAGTCAACAAAAATCAAGTACTACGCGCATGCTCCTAGGGGGATAGATTGGTAGGAAAAGACCAACGCTCGTTCCCGACCGCCACTCATAACGATGCACAAGCCAGGTACACTTCATGTTTCAAATTTGTTACACAACTTTAACTTCAACACAAGCATTCTTTAAATTCATGATCACCCAACTAGCATGACTTTAATATCACTACCTCAAGTATCAAATTGATCATAGCATCCAATTCACTTCCTATGATAGTTTTTATTATACCCACTTGGATGCCTCCATTCTAGGACCAACTTTATGACCATAGCAAATACCATGCTGTTCTAAAAGACTCTCAAAATAATATAATTGAAGCATGAGAGACTAGTAATTTCTTCAAAATTAAGACACCACCGTGCTCTAAAAAATATAAGTAAAGCACTAGAGCAAAAACTATCAAGCTCAAAAGATATAAGTGAAGCACATAGAGTATTCTAGCAAATTCTAATAAAAAAGGCTTCTCCCAAAAGGTGTGTACAGCAAGGATGATTGTGGTAAACTAAAAAGCAAAGACTAATATAATACACGACGCAACAAGCAAAACACTTATCATGTGGTGAATAAAAATGTAGCTCCAAGTAAAGTTACCAATGAACGAAGACGAAAGAGGGGATGCCTTCCCGGGGCATCCCCAAGCTTAGGCTTTTGGCTATTCTTGAATATACTGGGGTGCCTTGGGAATCCCCAAGCTTAGGCTCTTGCCACCCTTTTTTCCATAGTCCATAAAAGCTTTACCTAAAACTTGAAAACTTCACAACACAAAACTCAATAGGAAATCTTATAAGCTCCGTTAGTGAAAGAAAACAAAACCACCACATAAGGTACTGCAATGAACTCATTATTTATTTAATTTGGTGTTAAACCTACTGTATTCCAACTTCTATATGGATTATAAACTATTTTATTGGCCATAGATTCATCAAAATAAGCAAACAACACACAAAAACAGAATCTATCAAAAACAGAACAGTCTGGAGTAATCTGTAACTAACTCAAACTTCTGGAACTCAAAATATTCAGCAAAAATAGGAAGACCTAGGAAATTTGTTTATTGATCAGCAGCAATTGGAATCACTATTTTATCAAGTTCTGGTAATTTTTAACAATTATTTTCGTGAGCCGAAAGTTTCTGGAAATTACAGCAAGATCAAATAACTATCATCCAAGAAGATCCTATAGGTTTAACTTGGCACAAACACTAATTAAAACATAAAACCACATCTAAACAGAAGTNAATCTGTAACTAACTCAAACTTCTGGAACTCAAAATATTCAGCAAAAATAGGAAGACCTAGGAAATTTGTTTATTGATCAGCAGCAATTGGAATCACTATTTTATCAAGTTCTGGTAATTTTTAACAATTATTTTCGTGAGCCGAAAGTTTCTGGAAATTACAGCAAGATCAAATAACTATCATCCAAGAAGATCCTATAGGTTTAACTTGGCACAAACACTAATTAAAACATAAAACCACATCTAAACAGAAGTTAGATGGATTATTTATTCCTAAACAGAAGCAAAAACAAAAAAAAACATAAAGAAAATTGGGTTGCCTCCCAACTAGCGCTATTGTTTAACGCCCCTAGCTAGGCATAAAAGCAAGATAGATCTAACGAGTGTCATCTTTGGCACTAAACTCATAAGTAGCACGCATGATAGATTCATAAGGTAATTTAAATTTCTTTCTTGGAAAGTGCTCCATGCCTTTCTTTAATGGAAATTGGAATCTAATATTCCCTTCCTTCATATCAATAATCGCACCAATCGGTCTAAGGAAAGGTCTACCTAGAATAATAGGGCAAGAAAGATTGCAATCTATATCAAGAACGATAAAATCTACGGGCACAAAATTTCTATTTGCAAAAATAAGAACATCATTGATCCTTCCCATAGGCATTTTAATGGTGGAATCCGCAAGGTGCAAATTTAAAGAACAATCATCAAGATCATGGAAACCTAGAATATCACATAAAGTTTTCGGAATCGTGGAAACACTAGCACCCAAATCACACAAAGCAAAACACTCATAATCTTTAATTATAATCTTTATAGTAGGTTCCCACTCATCATTAAGTTTTCTAGGTATAGAAACTTCCAAATTAAGTTTTTCATCATAAGATTGCATCAAGGCATCAACAATATGCTTGGTAAAAGCTTTGTTTTGACTATAAGCATGAGGAGAATTAACAACGGATTGCAACA
>LR880968.1:765912285-765925002 GCA_904067115.1 Aegilops sharonensis
CTAGTAGGCCAAACCAAACTGATAATTCGAAGAGACTTGCAAAGATAACTTAATCATACATAAAAGAATTCAGAGAAGATTCAAATATTATTCATAGATAAACTTGATCATAAACCCACAATTCATCGGATCTCGACAAACACACCGCAAAAAGAGTTTACATCGAATAGATCTCCACAAGAGAGGGGGAGAACATTGTATTGAGATCCAAAAAGAGAGAAGAAGCCATCTAGCTAAGAACTATGGACCCGTAGGTCTGTGGTAAACTACTCACAACTCATCGGAGGGGCAAGGATGTTGTTGTAGAGGCCCTCCATGGTTGATTCCCCCTCTGGCAGGGTGCCGGCGAAGGCTCCAAGATGAGATCTCGCGGATGCAGAAGGTTACGGCGGTGGAAATTGTGTTTCGTCGTGCCCCTGGATGTTTTAGGGGTACGTAGGTATATATAGGAAGAAGAAGTACGTAGGTGGCCGCCCGAGGGGCCCATGAGACAGGGGAGTGCGCCCTATAGGGGGTCGCGCCCTCCTATCTCATGGAGGCCTCGGCTGCTTCTTGACTTGCACTCCAAGTCCTCTCGATCACGTTTGTTCCAAAAATCACGCTCCCAAAGATTTCATTCCGTTTGGACTCCGTTTGATATTCCTTTTCTTCGAAATACTGAAATAGGCAAAAAACAGCAATATGGGCTGGGCCTCCGGTTAGTAGGTTAGTCCCAAAAATGATGTATATGTGTAAAATAAAGCCCATAAACATCCAAAAGTGGTAATATAATAGCATGGAACAATCAAAAATTATAGATACGTTGGAGACGTATCATTTGGCCATCTAGATTGATCTTTCTTGCAATGGGAGAAGTGCTTTGCTTTGGGTTCAATCTTGCGGTGTCCTTTCCCAGTGACAGTAGGGGCAGCAAGACACGTATTGTATTGTTTCCATCGAGGATAAAAAGATGGGGTTTCTATCATATTGTTTGAGTTTATCCCTCTACACCATGTCATATTGCCTAATGCGTTACTCTGTTCTTATGAACTTAATACTCTAGATGCATGCTGGATAGCGGTCGATGTGTGGAGTAATAGTAGTAGATGCAGAATCGTTTCGGTCTACTTGATACGGACGTGATTCCTATATTCATGATCATTGCCTTAGATGTCTTCATAATTATGCAATTTTCTAACAATTGCTCGGCAGTAATTTGTTCACCCACCGTAATACATGCTATCTTGAGATAAGCCACTAGTTAAACCTATGGCCCCGGGGTCTATTTCTTATTATATTGCATCTCCTTTATTTACATCGCATCTCGTTTACTATTTTGCAATGTTTACTTTCCAATCTATACAAAAAAAATACCAAAAATATTTACTTTACTATATTTATTAGATCTCACTTTTGCGAGTGGTCGTGAAGTGATTGACAACCCCTTTATCGCATTGGTTTCAAGGTTCTTGATTGTTTGTGAAGGTACTAGGCGACTTGCGCGTTGTGTCCTACATGATTGATACCTTGGTTCTCAAAATATGAGGGAAATACTTACGCTACTTTGCTGCATCACCCTTTCCTCTTCAAGGGAAAACCAACGTATGCTCAAGAGGTAGCAAGAAGGATTTCTGGTGCCGTTGCCGGGGAGATCTACGCCAAGTCAAGACATACCAAGTACCCATCATAAACTCTTCTCCCTCGCATTACATTATTTGCCATTCGCCTCTCGTTTTCCTCTCCCCCACTTCTAAAACGACTTTCGAAAACCTTTGCCTTTTCTTCGCCCCTTTTCCGTTCGTCTCTTTTCGCTTGCTTCTTGTGTGCTTTTGTGTTGGATTGATTGTTTGTGACGATGGCTCAAGATAATACTAAATTTTGTGACTTTTCTAATACCAACAATAATGATTTTATTAGCACCCTGATTGCTCCTACTACCGATGCTGAATCTTGTGAAATTAATACCGCTTTGTTGAATCTTGTTTGAAAGATCAATTTTCTGGCCTTTCTAGTGAAGATGCCGCTACCCATCTAAACAACTTTGTTGATTTGTGCGATGTGCAAAAGAAGAAAGATGTGGATAATGATCTTGTTAAATTGAAGTGATGAGCTACAAGTATAGGGGAACTATCGTAGTCCTTTCTATAAGTAAGAGTGTCGAACCCAACGAGGAGCAAAAGGAAATGACAAGCGGTTTTCAATAAGGTATTCTCTGCAAGCACTGAAATTACCGGCAATAGATAATTTTTTGATAAGGTAATTTGTAACGGGTAGCAAGTAATAAAAGTAAATAAGGTGCAGCAAGATGGCCCAATCCTTTTTATAGCAAAGGACAAGCCTAGACAAACTCTTATATGAAGGAAAACGCTCCCGAGGACACATGGGAATTATTGTCAAGCTAGTTTTCATCACACTCATATGATTCGCGTTCGTTACTTTGATAATTTGATATGTGGGTGGACCGGTGCTTGGGTACTGCCCTTCCTTGGACAAGCATCCCACTTATGATTAACCGCTATTGCAAGCATCCGCAACTACAAAAGAAGTATTAAGGTAAACCTAACCATAGCATGAACCATATGGATCCAAATCAGCCCCTTAAGAAGCGATGCATAAACTAGGGTTTAAGCTTCTGTCACTCTAGCAACCCATCATCTACTTATTACATCCCAATGCCTTCCTCTAGGAACAAACAGTGGTGAAGTGTCATGTAGTCGACGTTCACATAACACCACTAGAGGAAAAATAACATACATCTCATCAAAATATCGAACGAATACCAAATTCACATGACTACTTATAGCAAGACTTCTCCCATGTCCTCAGGAACAAACGTAACTACTCACAAATCATATTCATGTTCATAATCAGATGGGTATTAATATGCATAAAGGATCTGAACATATGATCTTCTACCCCCTCCCGATGAGACGATCGATGGTGATGACGGTGGTGATGATTTCCCCCTCCCGGAGGGATGTTTCCCCGGCAGAACAGCTCCGCCTGAGCTCTAGATTGGTTTCGCCAGGTTCCACCTCGTGGCGGTGGTGCTTCGTCCTGAAAGCTTGCTTCTGATTTTTTCCAGGGAGAAAGACTTCATATAGCCAAAGATGGTCACCGGAGGCCTGCCAGGGGACCCACGAGGCAGGGGCGCACCCAGGGGGGGTAGGTCGTGCCCCCACCCTCGTGGACAGGGTGTGGCCCCCCTCTGGTGCTTTCTTCGCCCAATATTTTTAATATATTCCAAAACTGACTTCCGTGGAGTTTTAAGACTTTTGGAGTTGTGCAGAATAGGTCTCTAATATTTGCTCCTTTTCCAGCCAGAATTCCAGCTGCCGGCATTCTCCCTCTTCGTGTAAACCTTGTAAAATAAGAGAGAAAAGGCATAAGTATTGTGACATAATATGTAGTAACAACCCATAATGCAATAAATATCGATATAAAAGCATGATGAAAAATGTACGTATCAACTCCCCTAAGCTTAGACCTCGCTTGTCCTCAAGCGGAAGCCGATAACGAAAAATATGTCCACATGTTTAGAGATAGAGGTGTCGATAAAATAAAATGCGGACATGAGGGCATCATGATCATTCTTATAACAACAACATATACATATTGTCATATGATTTCTTATGCTAAAGTAACAATCTATTCACAATGTCAGGTATGAATCAGAAACTTCATTGAGAACTAAAAAACTATGATCTCAGTCATTGAAGCAATTGCAATTTATCATAACATCGGAAAGAGTCAATATATAAGAGCTTTTCAGCAAGTTCACTTACTCAACTATCATTTAGTCTTTCACAATTGCTAACACTCACGCAATACTTATGGGTATGGAGTTTTAATCGGACACAGAGAAAGATAGGGGCTTATAGTGTTGCCTCCCAACCTTTTACCTCAAGGGTAATGTCAACAATAATACTTATGATAACTTACATCCAATTGGATATATATATCAGGATCTTTCCAACACAATGTGCTTGCCAAAGGATAAAATGTAAAAAGGAAAGGTGAAGCACCATGACTCTTGTATAAGGTATAAGACAATAATAAAATATAGGCCCTTCGCAGAGGGAAGCAGAGGTTGTCATGTGCTTTTATGGTTGGATGCACGGAATCTTAATGCAAAAGAACGTCACTTTATATTGCCACTTGTGATAAGGACCTTTATTATGTAGTTCGTCGCTTTTATTGCTTCCATATCACAAGATCGTATAAAGCTTATTTTCTCCACACTAATAAATCATACATATTTAGAGAGAAATTTTTATTGCATGCAACAATGACAACTTACTTGAAGGATCTTACTCAACCCATAGGTAGATATGGTGGAATCTCATCGCAAAACCGGGTTTAAGGATATTTGGAAGCACAAGTAGTATCTCTACTTGGTGCAAAGAATTTGGCTAGCATGAGGGGGAAAAGCAAGCTCAGCATGTTGGATGATCGTTGACAATATACTTTATTTCGGATATAAGAAAATATAACCCATTACGTTGTCTTCCTTGTCCAACATCAAATTTTAGAATGTCATATTTTAATGAGTGCCCACAATCATAAAAGATGTCCAAGATAATATATTTATATGTGAAAACCTCTCTTTCTTTATTATTTCCGATTAATTGCAATGATGACCAAAACTATGTTTGTCAACTCTCAACAACTTTTATTCATCATACTCTTTTATATGTGAAGTCATTGCTCTCCATAAGATCAATATGATCTATTTAATTCTTTTTATTTTTTCTCTTCTCTTCTATTTTTATTCCATCAAGATCATAGCAAGGTAGCCCTTGACTCAAAACTAATCTTTATTATATATAGCTCACGAACTCGATTACATAGAAGGATCATAAAGCAAGACACAAAAATAAATCATACTAAAACTTTATTCTACTAGATCAAGATATTACCAAAAGGATCAAACTAAGAAAAACGGTAAAGATAGAAGTGTGATGGTGATACGATACCGGGGCACCTCCCCCAAGCTTGGCACTTGCCAAGGGGAGTGCCCATACCCATGTATTTATGTCTCCCTCTTCGGAGGTGGTGATGATGGAGTTGTTGATGATGTAGGCTCGTCGTCCCTCTTCCAAGGCATAGGCTCACCATCATAGAAAGATGATCGAGTCTCCGGGATCTTCAAATCTGCAGCCAAACTCATCCTCTTGAATCTATATTCATACTCACAATTTTGGTTTTGCAGGTCATAGATCTGGGCTTGGAGGGGCTCGATTTTCTCGTGAAGCTTCAAGATGGCCTCCCCAATGTTCTTGGCATCCAGCTTGTGGTTGTTGGTGAACTCCGCGATCATCATGCGGTTGGCGTTGAGTCTGCGTTCCACCGTCCCTTGGAACTTGAAAACTTGCTGCTCTATTGCTTTGAGTCTTGTCTCCACACTTCCGGTCCTCCTTGGCCCCTTGATACGTCTCCAACGTATCAATAATTTTTGATTGGTTATTATATTCTGTTTTGGATGTTCAATGGGCTTTTATTATACACTTTTATAATATTTTTGGGACTAACCTATTAATCGGAGGCCTAGCCCAAATTGCTGTTTTTTTGCCTATTTCAGTGTTTCACAGAAAAAGAATATCAAACGGAGTCCAAACGGAATGAAAGCTTCGGGAACGTGATTTTCGGAACAAACGTGATCCAAGGACTTGGAGTCCACATAAAGGAAGCAATGAGGAGAGCACGAGGCACGGGGGCGCGCCTACCCCCCAAGGCGCGCCCTCCACCCTCATGGGGCCCACGTTGCTCCACCGACGTACTTCTTCCTCCTATATATACCAACGTACCCCCAAACCATCAGGGGCATCCACAAAAACCTAATTCCACCGCCACAACCTTCTGTACCCGTGAGATCCCATCTTGGGGCCTTTTCCGGCGTCCTGTCGGAGGGGGCATTGATCACGGAGGGCTTCTACATCAATACCGTAGCCTCTCCAATGATGTGTGAGTAGTATACCTCAGACCTTCGGGTCCGTAGTTATTAGCTAGATGGCTTCTTCTCTCTCTTTGGATCTTAATACAAAGTTCTCCTCGAATCTCTTGGAGATCTATTCGATGTAATCTTATTTTGCGGTGTGTTTGTCGAGACCGATGAATTGTGGTTTTATGATCAAGTTTATCTATGAACAATATTTGAATCTCCCCAGAACCCCTATCATTATACCGTATTCCACCATAGTGTTATATCCATGGCTTGCGCTCATGTATTGTGTAAAAGTTGAAAAGGCTGAAGCGCGTTAAGAAGTACGAACCAATTGCTTGGCTAAAACCGGGGTTGTACATGATATGAATATTTTGTGTGGGGAAGATGGAGCATAGCCAGACTATATGATTTAGTATGGATAACTTGCTTTGGCTATGTTATTTTGATAAGACATAACTGCTTGGTTAGCATGCTTGAAGTATTATTGTTTTTATGTCAAAATTAAACTTTTATCTTGAATCATATCGAATCTGAACATTCGTGCCACAATAAGAAGAACGACATTGAAATTATGCTAACCCCGGTGCAAAGAGACCAAGACCAGGAAGATGGCAAGGCGGAGGTCATCATGGAGCCCAAGACGGCGTCACCCTAGACCTTTTCGCAGGCGAAGACCGCTTTTGTCAGGATAGCTTGTACTAGTTGTCCCCCTTCAAATTCGCTCGCCGTTGTTGGCTCCCTTCCCGCTTGATATTTGGGAAGAGGACCAGTGCCTCTATAAATAGGACTAGCCACCACAGTAGGAGGGGACGGATCCCGAACTTGTTGGGATATCGAACCCTCACGCCACAAGTTCATACACGGAAGAACACCTCAACCTCAGGAGGCTGTTCTTCCCTTGTACTGTTCATCGTCAGCCCGAGAGGCAATCCACCACCACCAGGCTGGAGTAGGGTATTACACCACATCGGTGGCCCGAACCAGTGTAAACCCCGTGTCTCTCTGTGTTGTGAGTTCGTCGAGTTCGTCCGCAAGATCTTAGCGAGCTAGAGCGTAGATCGGTAGGGGGGAAAGACTTCTCGCGCACCCTAGTGTTCGAACTTTAAGGGTTTGCCGGAACACCACATCCGACATTTGGCGCACCAGGTAGGGGTGCGCCGGAGCTTCTTCTTTGCCAATCAGCTTTCCGACATTCACCGGCTGCGATGTCTGGCGACCCAAGGGGCGGCTCTGACCGCTGGGTAGCCTGGCCGGCCCGGACGACGCCGCCTGCCCGTGGAGATCTCGACCCCGCACCCCAAGCGGGACGGGCGCCACCAAGCTGTGCTAGGCACGGACACCGCGGCCAGGCGTCATCCACCCTCACCCCGCGGCAAGTACGGGCCGCAGCGAGAGCCGCGAGTCACGACGCAGCAATAGCACTGCACTCACGGCGGGAGCAAGCGAATATGCGGGCGGCACTCACGGTGGCAAGGGAGCTGCTGCGATGCAGGCTGATGGAGAGCGGCCGGGGCACGCTGCTTGAGCGTGTTGCTGAGTTGCTGGACACAGCGGCGTCGGGAGCACCACCCTTCTTCTATCGACTTCCCCCCTAGGCCGCTACAGGGTCACGCGGCGAGCCTCACCACATCTGCGCGCCATCAACTGCGAACGGCGGCTTCGTCAACATCAGCATGGCCGGCGGCGTAGGCGGCTCCAGCCCCCCATGCTGCCCTCGACAAGCACAAGCGCAAGCATCACCCCCCATGGTTCCGGCCGGGTGCCGTATCATCATCCCCAGGACGCCATTATGGGCGGAGCAACGTGGAGTGTGGGGCACCACGGCGAGGTGTTCGGGGTGACGGCCCCGGAAGCCCACGTGCCCCGCATGATGGACCAAGGGTACGCACCAGTGGACGACATCGGCTCATTAGTTGGAGAAGATTGGGGAGAAGGGGCGCTAGGATATGAAGCCTTCCAAGAGCCAACGGAGAACCACAATGATCGCGCCAGCATCGGCAATTACAGTGTACCGCTAGTCTCTCAAGAACAGGCTTACGCTAACCATGGACTACAGATGAACCAGGTTACTGCGTCGAACGACGACCCAGGCGCGGCGGAGCCCGCTCCAACAAGCGAGACGCGCTGGGGGCCACCGAGAGGGAGCCAAGAGCAAGGCCCCTCCCCGCGGCGCACGACGCCTGACGACACCCAGAGGTAGGACCTCTGCTGGGGAGGACTCGCCAACCCTTCCTCGGGCAGAGGACCTGTGGTCGCCGAGGGAACCGCTGGCGTCCTCTTTCCCTCCTCTGTTTCGTCCTGGTGACCGGTCGGCTCAGATGAGGTCGAGAGTGGCGCAAGGCGGGGCCCTCATCTAGCGATATGAAGCAAGGCCGGTACCTGTGAAGAAGGCCCGGTGCCTGTGAAGCTCGCCGCCCGTGACACTCTTACGTAATAATGAGTTGGGGCTGTACACGCCCGGGAGTCTCAGGGGTGCCGGCCTCAGGCCCTGGGGCTCCCTCCCACGCCTAGTGGCAGCACTTAGCTCCACGCTGGTGAGAAGACTTGAAGACCAGAAGACTAGAATAGGTGCCTGACGCGGCCTTTTGCTTTGGATCTCTCTCTTTCTGTAGCCTTGCCTTCGGGATTTGGATTTGAGTTGAAGCTGAGTTTTATTGATGCGCGTGGGGGGAGCCTTTTATCATTTGAGCAATTCTTTGCCTTCTGGATCTCGTTTTGTCTAGGACTCATGTCCGTCGCCTTTCCCTCACGAGCTCCTCGCGAGCGGGACTGCGCGAAACACGCACGCGCCAAGCGCGCGCTAGCACTGCAACTCGTGCTCATCTCTCGTGGGGCCTCTTTCGACGGGGCAGCAAGTTCCGCAAGGTTCTCAGGAACTCGACATATCGTAGACGAGCGCAAAGCCGGCGCTGACTAAGGTAAACCAAGACAGAAAACTCTCATCAGGATTCACAAGTTCCCAAGGACACAAACTCACATCGCATGGCAAAGTAAAAACTGCAAGTTGCTTACATGAGGGGCTCCCCCTCCCAAAATGCTCTCACAAGTTTCCAAGGGCCACGCCCGAGTTTGTGCGCAGGAAGAAATGACAGGAGAACAAGGGATCAACCATAAATGTCGCTTGCTGCGTCACCCGCAGACACGTCACTCGCATCGTCATCGTCTTCATCGGCCTCATCGCCGCCATCGGCTACGCCCCCGTCACCATCATCGACCACATCGCCATCATCTGCGACGACCACCACCGCATCATCCCCCGAAGCAAAGGCCCTGACCAATGCGTCCACATTGTCCTCGACCCAGCGCGCTAGGTCGCCTCGGACAGCGGTGGGTACAGAGGCAATGGCGGCGTCAAAGTCAAAGTTGGGATCGGCATTCAGAAGGTGGCTGAAGACACGCGAGAAAGCACGCTCAAGAAATCCACGCCCCCTTTCCTCCACGAGCTGGCGAGCTCTGGCATATCGAGCCTCCAAGCGCGTCACCACCTCGGTGAAGAAGGTCAAGTGGCTGGCGTAGTCATTTGAGTGAGGGGTCGGCGCCTCCATGTTGCAGATGTGGCCCAGTGCGATTTTGGCCCTGTTCCGGAGGTCCTGAAGCATAGGGGCATGCTCGCGCTCCAGCGTCCGACGTTGGAGCACCTCCTCCGTGTTCTGCCTCACGACGGCTTATGCGTCATCAACCCGCCTCTGGAGGGAGTGCAGCTCGGCGCGGGTTGAGGCCAGGTCCGATTGCGCCATGACCAGGGCGGCGGTTGAGGCTTCCGCGCGCCTCTCAGCCTCGTCCAACCTAGGCCTGAGGGCAGCAGCCCTGCCCTTACCTTCCACGCCCGCGAGCTTCAACTTCAGGTCGTACCGGCCCTCCAGGTCCGCGCGAGCCTCGGCCACCCGGCGGCTTACCTCCTCCTCAACTCCAGCCTCGAGAGCCCCGACGGCGTTTTCTGCTCGGGCAACTTGACGCTCCCTCATCTCCAATTGTTCGAGCTCGCCGCTATGCTCCATGGCCTCCAGAGCCAGCGCCTCCTCACGCTTCCGGACATCCTCTTCCTCCACGGGCGTCCCCCTCAGCAACGCAAGAGCGGCCCTGCGCGCCTCCACCTGCTGCTCAAGAGACGCGCTCCAGGCCTGGAGTTCCCACACGCACTTCTCCGCAGCCTCGCGGCGGCGATCAGCCTCGCGAGCCTCCTCCAAGGCTCATGAGCGGGCTTCGTAGGAAACCTTGAGAGACGCCTCGACCTTCGCATTCTCAAGGTCACATTGATAGCGGCCGAGGTTGATGTCTACCTTCAGCTTGCGCCGCTCCTCTGCCAGCCGGAGACCTTCAGCCTCAAGACGCGAATCGACACTCGCGAGCTCTTCACCAATCCGGCCCATCGCGTTCATTGCCTCCTGAAAGAGCTCATGACGAACCACGCTCCGCCCACGCTCAAGCTCGAACTCCCTGCCTTCTTCGTCCTCCACCTCGGGGGCTGCGGGCGGGGTGCCATGCGGCGCGCCACCCCTCGGCAGGAGGCTGGGGGCTGGCGCCTCACCCGACACCAGCCCGTCTTCGCGAGAAGCCCAAGCCTGCTGGGGCTTGCTGCTCGAGGAGGAGCCGAGGATCAAAGCACTAAGTTCCGTCAAAGATCAGCGGAGGAGTCTTGGGCACAGCTGCCAAGCTCCATGCCAGGTCAAGGGGGAGGTGTGACGAGGCCATGGGATCAGCGCGCCAGGAAGGGAAGAGCGACCCTTCAACCAGCTCTGCCCCAGGGGCAATCAGCAGACTCGCAGCGCTCGACGCTGGCGGGAGAATTAAGGAAGAAGGAGGCCGTTTCTCAGGAGGCTCGGCAGCCTCAGCGAAAGGGGCCTTGAAAGACTGGCGTCAGAAGAAGAAAGCAGCACACGGAAAGCCACAAATGTGTGATACTTACACATCAATGGCGATGTACTTCCTCCGCTTCAGCGGACCGAAGATGTTGCTGCCACTGGGGGATCCTTTCCTCTTGCGGAGCTCCTCGAAGACCACACAAAGACGACCGAAACGCTGGACGTGACGGCCGGTGCGCAGCGGGGCCGTAGAAGAGCTCGAGAGAATATCTTCAGGGGTGCTCGGTTGCGGCGAACAGCCGGGCACCGTCTCACCATGACCTCCCGAGGCACCCGGAGCCTTGTCCTGGGGAGCCGCGTGCAGCGTCTCCTCAGCAACCGATGCCCCAGGAGGGGTGTCGGTGTCAAAACCGGCGGATCTCGGGTAGGGGGTCCCGAACTGTGCGTCTAGGCGGATGGTAACAGGAGACAAGGGACACGATGTTTTTACCCAGGTTCGGGCCCTCTCGATGGAGGTAAAACACTACTCCTGCTTGATTAATATTGATGATATGGGTAGTGCAAGAGTAGATCTACCACGAGATCAGAGAGGCTAAACCTTAGAAGCTAGCCTATGGTATGATTGTTGTTCGCCCTACGGACTAAAACCCTCCGGTTTATATAGACACCGGAGAGGGCTAGGGTTACACCGAGCCGGTTACAATGGGAGGAGATCTACATATCCGTATCGCCAAGCTTGCCTTCCACGCCAAGGAAAGTCCAATCCGGACATGGGACGAAGTCTTCAATATTGTATCTTCATAGTCCAGGAGTCCGGCCAAAGGTTATAGTCCAGCCATCCGGACACCCCCTAATCCAGGACTCCCTCAGTAGCCCCTGAACCAGGCTTCAATGACGACGAGTCCGGCGCACAAATTGTCTTCGGCATTGTAAGGCGGGTTCCTCCTCCGAATACTTCATAGAAGATTTTGAACACAAGGATAGTGTCCGGCTCTGCAAAATAAGTTCCACATACCACCGTAGAGAGAATAATATTTGCACAAATCCAATATGTTGACGTATTCCGCAGTGTGACATCACACCACGGCCAAGCCTTTATTCGAATCGTTTGTACTGTCCCACCTCAGCGCGTTTAGCGAGGCGGTTTCCTTGGCACGTCTTGTCAAAGCAGAGATCGTGTCCCCTTATTCCGTGTTTCTCATTAATACGGGCGTGGGTAACCCAATCGTGCCCGTTGGCACGTCTCCTCTATCGAAGGCGAGTCCCAAACGGTCACGGGGAGGGCTCTTGGTATTCAACCTCTTTATAAAGAGACCAAGGCTCTACTCCTTTCTTTCAATCTCAATCGAATCCGCCCCTTGCCTCAAGTTCCAACACCCAAAGCTCCAGATTCAGGCGCTTCGGACCTTTGATGATGTCTGGCTCCAACCTTCAAGGCCGGTGGATGCCTTCCTCTGTTACGGAAGAAGATGTGCTAAAGCTAAGAGATGGCAGTTATTTAACCGACGAAATTTTGCATAGGCTGCCTGCTCAAGGGCAGGCTATTCCCACTCCCAAGCCTGGTGAGAGCGTGGTGTTCGTGTCTCACATCCTTCGGGGGCTAGTGTCAGTGTCAAAACCGGCGGATCTCGGGTAGGGGGTCCCGAACTGTGCATCTAGGCGGATGGTAACAGGAGACAAGGGACACGATGTTTTTACCCAGGTTCGGGCCCTCTCGATGGAGGTAATACCCTACTCCTGCTTGATTAATATTGATGATATGGGTAGTACAAGAGTAGATCTACCACGAGATCAAGGAGGCTAAACCCTAGAAGCTAGCCTATGGTATGATTGTTGTTCGTCCTACGGACTAAAACCCTCCGGTTTATATAGACACCGGATAGGTTAGGGTTACACAGAGTCGGTTACAATGGTAGGAGATCTACATATCCGTATCGCCAAGCTTGCCTTCCACGCCAAGGAAAGTCCCATCCGGACACGGGACGAAGTCTT
>LR880968.1:765925466-765939535 GCA_904067115.1 Aegilops sharonensis
TCGTCCTACGGACTAAAACCCTCCGGTTTATATAGACACCGGATAGGTTAGGGTTACACAGAGTCGGTTACAATGGTAGGAGATCTACATATCCGTATCGCCAAGCTTGCCTTCCACGCCAAGGAAAGTCCCATCCGGACACGGGACGAAGTCTTCAATCTTGTATCTTCATAGTCTTGGAGTCCGGCCGTGATGATAGTTCGGCTATCTGGACACCCCCTAATCCAGGACTCCCTCAGTAGCCCCTGAACCAGGCTTCAATGCCGACGAGTCCGGCGCGCATATTGTCTTCGGCATTGCAAGGCGGGTTCCTCCTCCGAATACTTCATAGAAGGTTTTGAACACAAGGACAGTGTCCGACTCTGCAAAACAAGTTCCACATACCACCGTAGAGAGAATAACTTTTGCACAGATCTGCTGACGTATTCCGCGGCGTGACATCATACCACGGCCAGGCCTTTATATGAATCGTTTTTTACTGTTCCACCTTAGCGCGTTTAGCGAGGCGGTTTCCTTGGCACGTCTTATCAAAGCATAGGTCGTGCCCCCATTATTCCGGGATTCTCATCAATACGGACGTGGGTAACCCATCCGCGCCATTGATTACGGCGCTTGGGAGATAAGCGAGTTTTACCAGGCTGGTGGGGGACGCATAGCTTCGTCCGTCCATATAAGGGGATAAGGATCCACCTTTTCACCTACGCTTTCTTCCTTCTTTGCTCATCCACTTTCGCGCACTCGAGCTCCAGCGCCCAAGTCCGCACATCCCACCTCAACCTTCTCCAACCATGTCTGGAGCGGGAGGCAGGTGGATGGCCTCCTCCGTCACGGAGGGGCACATCACAAGACTGCGGGCGACCAGATACTTGTCCGGCGACATCGCGTGTCGGCTACCCGACGAGGGGCAGCTCATCCCCACCCCCAGGCCCCATGAGAGGGTGGTGTTCCTCACCCACTTCCTCCGCGGACTAGGTTTTCCACTTCACCCATTTGTCCGGGGGCTCATGTTCTACTATAGCCTGGATTTCCATGATCTGGCCCCAAACTTCATCCTCAATATCTCGACGTTTATCGTCGTGTGCGAGGCCTTCCTCTGCATCCAACCCCACTTCGGTTTATGGTTGAAGACCTTTAGCGTCAAGCCAAAGATAGTGGGCGGCCAACAGGCGGAGTGCGGAGGCGCTATGGTGGGCAGGATGCCCAATGTCCTTTGGCTCGAGGGCTCCTTCGTGGAGACAATAAAGGGGTGGCAATCGGGGTGGTTCTACATCACCGAGCCGCGCGACTCCAACTGGGCGGCGGCCCCCGAATTCAAATCTGGCTCCCCCACACGGCTCACATCATGGAAAGAGACGGGCCTGAGGTGGGGTGATTCGGGAGAGCTGACCGGACTCCAAACCTGTGTCCGAAACCTGGTGGACAAGAAGCTCAAGCTTGTCCACGTAGTCCAGGTCATGCTCATCCGCCAGATTCTCCCATGCCAGGAACGGGCCTTTAATTTGTGGGAGTTTGATCCGGCACAACACCGAACCTTGAGCCGACTCTTCGACACTACGTACGAAGATGCCAGGAAGGTGCTGTTCAAGGGCGCCGAAGCCCCCGCATCCGCTAACAAAGATCGCCGATACAGCTCGCAGCGTCAAGCCGATGAGGTAAGTTATTTTACCCTTTATGGGACTCTTTTTTCATAGATTGACTCTATGTGGGATCTAAAAATCCCTAATAATTGACAGGACTGGCTGAAGACATCCGGACAAATTAGCTGTCCGGCTCCTTTGCCAGAAGACCCAGCGGACGCCCGATTGACGGGGCTGCTGGCTTAGGTACCTCATGTGGTGCCGGAGAAGAAGTCCAAGAAGGAGGCAACGGGAACTTGAAGGAGCTCCTGACGCCTGGTGCTGTCAGATTCTGAAGCAGAATCTTCAACTGAGAATGAGGAGGAGGAAAAACAAGCCTCTCCCCTAGTGGGGGAGGAGAGGAAAAGGAAGGCCGCCCCAACTGGGGAGGCCGGAGGTTCCAAGAAGGGAAGAACCCTTCCTCCGGACTTCTCCACCAACATGGACAATGACGAGGAGGATTGGCCGACAAGGGCCAAGCCCCTGGCGAGATCGTAAGTGTCCGGATACCCATGGCTTTTTATTGCATAGTGTTCTCTAATGCCGAACAATCATGCAGCCCGCCCAAGGGCGAGTTCGCCGCTTCGTCGAGCGGGTCCCTGAGTTCGTCGAAAATGGAGAGTACTTCACTTCCGGCCGCCTCATTGCCTCACGCTGCGGACGACGCCGAGGTGGTGCCCCAAGGGGGGCCTGGTCAAAAGGAGGTGGCGCAGGAGGCGCCGCGAGGCAACCTCCCGGACTCCAAGCGCGTGGGGGGCGAGACCCCCAGGGGCTCTAAGCCCGACCCTCGTTCGGACTCCATGCCAGAACCTGCAGCGGTTCCGGAGTCGAGCAAGCGGTCCCTTCGTAAGAAGGGTAAGAAGTCGGTGTCTTCCGTCCAACCGGAGGCACAGGATAGCTTACTGGAGGCGCTTAGCGCCTCCATCAAGGAGGAGCACCGCACTGTTATGAGTGCGGTGATCCGGACAGTTCAGTCCGCCAAGAGCGGGCTAACTGAAGCCTGTACCAGCCTTCTAACAGGCTTTGAGGTAAGTTTAGAATATGTAAAAATATTACCGCATAGACAGTAGCCCCTGATGCTTAGTTCGGTGTTCGGAAAGAAAAGCCGGACTAAGGATCTAAAAAGATATACGCAGGAGTCTAACATAAGTATGTCAATATGGGAATGCAGGCTGCGCTGCTGACCTCTGCCGCACTGACTGCGGAGGTCAATGCATTGAAGCAGAGCCTCGAGCGGTCCGAGAACGAGCTCGGCCTTGCCAAGAAGCAGCTCGAGGACAAGGCAGGTAAGCAATACCTTATTAAAGAAATACCTTATAGAAAGGTTTCGGTTGCAAAAAATAACAGGAATAACATGGGTACTGCAAGGGCCACGAACGAGGTGGCGACCCTGAAGGAAGCGGTGTCCGTGGCCGAAAGCAAAGCGACCGCGGAGCATACCGAGCGAGAGAAGGGGGAGGCGAAGCTGGCAGAGGAGCGTCAAGAGCTCCAGGCTCTCGTGAAAAAACACGAGGGTTTGGAGCATGACTCGAAGACCCGAGAGTCCGAGCTTGCCTCGGCTCTTGAGAGTGCCAAAGCTGCTAAGGCCGAGGCCCAAAAATCCCTCCAAGAAATTGAATCATTAAAGAAGATAGCAGCGGGTAAGGCATTCTTTATGCAAAGCAAGCATGTGAAAGTGAATTACCTATTACTTACCCGGATTCGGAGCTCTCCAGGAGCATTCGCAGATCTGCCCCGTAGTGTGTCTCATGCTGCCGCATTCTACCGCACCAAGGAGGGGAGCTCAACGGAGAAGGTGTTCTGGTCTCAATATGCTGAGGCCGGACATCCGGTGCGCCTAAGCGACCAGCTGAAGCAGCTGGTCGAGCTCCACAAGGTCGCCGAACAGGCCATGAAGGGCCTCATAGTTCGGCTGTGGCCCTTGGAAGCCATGCCTGGGAGCTACTTTGGGCTAGTGCGGCGGCTGGTGGACGCCTGTCCACGGGTTGAAGTCATCAAGCGCTCCGTCTGCATTGAAGGTGTCCGTCGGGCCCTTGCCCGTGCTAAAGTGCACTGGGGCAAGCTGGATGCGGAGAAGCTTGTGACGGATGGGCCGCCGAAGGGCAAGGAGCATCGCACGCCCGAAATGTACTATGAGGGCCTCCTGAAGGGTGCCCGCCGAATAGCGGATGAGTGCTCCAAATATGTAATTTTTGAATAGACTCGCATTTGTTATCCTGTACGCTGAAAACTTGTTCATATGCGCTAAGCAACGCTTGTTAATTTAAAATATTACCTTCTGCGCGGCCGTTTATCAAATTTGAGAGATGGCAAGTCGTTGGCTTCAGCCCTCATGCCACGAGTGCTGGGGTGTTCGGGATAAACTTGAGCACTCTTGTTCCCATTCTTGGGTCCATTTAGGGAGGCGCTCAACGCAACGAACAAGGCAACCGGACTTATAATGCTTGAACACTCTCACTTAGCCATAGAATTCTATAATTTTAAATTTCGGTGAAGCCCCTAGTATTCGGAAGACCGAGTTCGGGTCGCTATCCACGCCTTGGCCGGACAATTCCGGTTCCTCGCTCTAAGCGGCATAAGTCTTTAGGGACCCGAAAAACCTCTCAAATAGCGACCGGCTCTCGCCCTATCATGACGGTCAGTTTTAGCTTTCTCCATTGAGGTGCTCAACCCAGCTCAACCGGGGCACAATCGCAGTGGTTCTCCTAGTGCTATCTTAGCCGATATAACGGAACGTAAGGTACCAAAACATAGGAGCCGGGCAAACCCAACTATTGACCCAAGACATGATTCGGAGCCGATGCATATAATGCTATAAGTTCGGGGTGCCGCACTTGTGAAAGTGTTCGGACTTATCACACCATACTTTTGGGGTAGTTGAGCCCCTGGTGTATTGGCCGTACCAAAGTGTACGAGTGCAACATGTCGTGAAGTGAACATATATATAGATAAAGAAAGGAGTGCAATAATAGGCAAAAGCTATGTATTGTTTATTCAAAAAGGTACTGCAATGAAGGCAGATCGATACAAATAGTGCGATAAGCAAGGGATGGGACTACCTAACATGTCCCCCTCCAGGGGTAAGATGCGGGATGGTATGTAAAACAGGTATAATGCTCGTAATAGAGACCACCTGAACACTCGACGTGGCTTTCTGCTTCCCTGGCTGTTGCATCATGAGTTCGGCGATTCTGGTGCCGGACAGGACTTCTTGAAAACGGAGTCCTGGAAGTAAGAAAAAGGAAGAAAAAATAAAAAAGAAAAAGAATGACACAATCGGGAGCCCCTGGTGTGGTTGAGCCGCACTCAGGGCGTGCCGTGGTCGTGCCCCTCCCCTTATGCCCATGGTATCTCTAGAGCGTAGTTATGTACGCGTAGTACTGGCTTCATAATTTTGTGAGGGCTGGGGTTGGGGCCGGATTGCTACGCGTGCTTGAATCGTGCCAGGCGGTCTTGTTGTAGGTTACTCCGGGCACTCTTGACAGTGTCCAGACTCGAGAATTGATCTGAGAGGCTGCTTTGCACCTCTGCCGCAAGGGCCGCCGTGTGCTCCTCCGTTCAGAGAGAGCGTTCAGTGTTTCCCTTGACCGTGATTACTCCTCGAGGGCCTGGCATCTTGAGCTTGAGGTATGCGTAGTGCGGCACCGCATTGAACTTTGCAAATGCGGTTCGTCCGAGCAGTGCATGATAGCCGCTGCAGAACGGGACGATGTCGAAGATTAACGCTTCGCTTTGGAAATTATCCGGGGATCCGAAGACCACTTCGAGTGTAACCGAGCCTGTACAAGTGGCCTCTACACCCTGTATGACGCCTTTAAAGGTCGTCTTTGTAGGTTTAATCCTTGAGGGGTCTATGCCCATTTTGCGCACCGTATCCTGATAAAGCAGGTTCAGGCTGCTACCGACGTCCATCAGGACTCTGGTGAGGTGAAATCCATCAATAATTGGGTCAAGAACCAATGCGGCGAAACCGCCATGACGAATGCTAGTGGGGTGGTCCCTTCGATCGAAGGTGATCGAGCAGGAAGACCATGGTTTGAACTTTGGGGCGACTGGCTCCATCGCATATACGTCCCTTACTGCGCGCTTCCGCTCCCTTTTGGGTATGTGGGTTGCGTATATCATGTTCACTGTCCGCACTTGTGTGGGAAAGCCCTTCTCTCCTCTATTGTTCGGCGGCCGGGGCTCTTCCTCGTCGTCGCTATGCAGCCCCTTGTCATTGAGTTCGGCACTTAACTTGCCTGCTTGCTTGAACACCCAACAATCCCTGTTGGTGTGATTGGCTGGTTTTTCGGGGGTGCCATGTATCTGGCACAAGAGATCGGGTATTCGGTCCAAGTTGGACGGGCCCTGGGTATTTCTTTTGAATGGCTTCTTCCGCTAACCGGCTTTAGAGCCTCTGAATCCGGCATTGACGGCCGTGTCTTCAGCATTATCGCCATTAATGCGGCGCTTGTTCTTGTTGCGACGCGACCTGCCATTGCTGTCCTTGGTATCCGAACTATCAGGGTGTTTGGCCAAGTTGTTGCTTCGAGCTAGCCAGCTGTCCTCTCCCGCACAAAAGCGGGTCATGAGTGTTATGAGGGCTGCCATGGATTTCGGCTTTTCCTGTCCTAGGTGTCGGGCAAGCCATTCGTCACGGATGTTATGTTTGAAGGCTGCAAGGGCCTCCGCATCCGGACAGTCAACGATTTGATATTTCTTTGTTAGGAACCGTGTCCAGAATTGTCTGACCGATTCTTCTGGCTGCTGAATTATATGGCTAAGGTCATCGGCGTCTGGTGGTCGCACATATGTGCCCTGGAAGTTATCATGGAATGCGGCTTCTAGGTCCTCCCAACAACAAACTGATTCTGCTGGCAAGCTGTTGAGCCAATGCCGCGCTGGTCCTTTAAGCTTGAGTGGGAGGTATTTGATGGCATGTAGATCATCACCGCGGGCCATGTGGATATGGAGGAGATAGTCCTTGATCCAGACCGCAGGATCTGTGGTACCATCGTATGATTCGATGTTTACGGGTTTGAAGCCCTCGGGGATTTGATGATCCATTACTTCATCTGTGAAGCATAGTGGGTGTGCGGCGCCTCTGTATTGGACTATATCACGACGTAACTCATATGAGCTTTGTCTACTGTGTTCGGCCCGGCCGGGTTTGCTGTATCCGGCACGACGGTAATCATCCCGAGTCGTTGGGCGCCCACGCGATCCGTAGATCGATCTTGTATGTTTTGCCTTATCCTCCAATATATCTCGCAAGTCCGGCGCGTTTTCCCGTGCCTTGGTACTTTTTGAGCGGCGTCGGGGTGTGGCTTGAGCGGAGGGCCAAGAGGCTTCTCTGTCGTGGCCACGAGATGGCCGGTCTGCCATGTCGTGCGCTGGTAACTTGGGTGCTTCCTCCTCTGATCGAGGCAACGGCCTGCGTTTGGGGTAGCTTTTGGAGGGGCGTTCGAGTTCATACTCTTCGGCTGCAAGGACTTCAGTCCATCTGTCAGCTAGCAGGTCTTGGTCAGCTCTAAGCTGTTGCTGCTTTTTCTTGAGGCCGCTTGCCGTGGCTATAAGCCTGCGTTTGAAACGCTCCTGTTCGGCGGGATCCTCAGGCATGACAAATTCGTCGTCGTCGAGGCTTGCCTCATCTTCGGAGGGAGGCGCATAATTATCGTCCTCGACCTCTCTTTCTGCCGCACTGTCGTGCGGACTTGCTTCTCCCTCCTCCTGCGCTGAGTCCTGCTGGAGGGGGTTGTCTTCGGCACTGTCCGGGGTGTTATTATCTCCCGTGCCGGAATCACCGTTTTTGCTGTCGCGGGATTTAGAGCGGCGGCGCTGACGTCGGCGCTTCGGTTGCTTCTTGGAGGGGTCATCCTCTGTTGTTCCATCGCCGTTCCCATCTTTTGGGATGTCCACCATGTATATGTCGTATGACGAGGTGGCCTTCCAGTGCCCTGTAGGCGCTGGGTCTTGGTCGTCTCCGGCATCGTCGTCCATGTCGTCGATGTCTTCGGAGTCGAAAGCGAGCATGTCGGTTAAATCATCGACAGTGGCTACAAAGTGGGTGGTGGGTGGGCGTTGAATTTCTTCATCGTCCGTACAACCTTCCTGTCCGTAGTCGGGCCAGGGCTCTCCAGATAAAGAGAGAGACTTTAGTGAATTCAGGATGTCGCCAAAGGGCGAGTGTTGAAAGATGTCCGCGGCAGTGAACTCCATGACCGGCGCCCAATAGGATTCGATTGGCAGGGGCGCGGAGGGTTCGGAGTCCGGAGAGGAGTCCGGCACCCTGGGGTCAAGGTCTTCGCAAAGGACAGGGATGGAGTTCGGCTCAATCGTCGTAGGGATCATAGCACCCGAGGCGGCGTCCAACCACTCGTCCTCGATCGGGGAATCCGGCTCCGGATTGAGGGTCGGCGCGGATGCTGGTGCGGCCTCCAGGGCACTGTTCGGCGGCAGAGCTAGATCATACCCATCGAGACAGTGCGGCACACTCGGCTGTGTCTCAAATCCGTCGAAGATCAAGTCTCCGCGGACATCGGCCGTATAGTTCAAACTTCCAAATCTGACCTGATGGCCAGGGGCGTAGCTTTCGATCTGCTCCACATGGCCAAGCGAATTGGCCCGCAGTGCAAAGCCGCCGAATACGAAGATCTGTCCGGGGAGAAAATTGTCACCCTGGACCACGTCGTTGTTGATGATCGAAGGAGCCATCGGCCTATCGGTGACGACACAGAGCAACTCTCAATGAAAGCACCAATGTCGGTGTCAAAACTGGCGGATCTCAGGTAGGGGGTCCCGAACTGTGCGTCTAGGCGGATGGTAACAGGAGACAAGGGACACAATGTTTTTACCCAGGTTCGGGCCCTATCGATGGAGGTAATACCCTACTCCTGCTTGATTAATATTGATGATATGGGTAGTACAACAGTAGATCTACCACGAGATCAAGGAGGCTAAACCCTAGAAGCTAGCCTATGGTATGATTGTTGTTCGCCCTACGGACTAAAACCCTCCGGTTTATATAGACACCGAATAGGTTAGGGTTACACAGAGTCGGTTACAATGGTAGGAGATCTACAAGTCCGTATCGCCAAGCTTGCCTTCCACGCCAAGGAAAGTCGCATCCGCACACGGGACGAAGTCTTCAATCTTGTATCTTCATAGTCTTGGAGTCCGGCAGTGATGATAGTTCGGCTATCCGGACACCCCCTAGTCCAGGACTCCCTCAGCTAGGCTTCCCGACGGACCCCTTCGTGAGGGGGCTCATGTTTTATTATGGGTTGGAATTTCACGACTTGGATCCGGAGTCCATCCTCCACATCTCATCGTTCATTGTCGTGTGCGAAGCCTTCCTCCGCATTACCCCTCACTTCGGATTGTGGCTTAAGACCTTCAAAGTGGAGCCGAAGATGATCAAGGGGCAGCAAGCGGAGTGCGGAGGCGCTGTTATAAGCAAGAATGCTGACGCTCCATGGCCCGAGGCCTCTTTTCAAGAGGAGTTCAGCTTATGGCAACGAGAGTGGTTTTATATCACAGCTCCCAGGGGCACCAAGTGGGTGGCGCCACCTGCCTTTTGCTCGGGTCCTCCCCCGCGGCTGGCGTCATGGGTCGATAAAGGGCTCGACTGGGGGCCGTCCAAGGACGTGCCCTTGTTGCAGGGCCGCATTCAAGATCTCCTGGAAAGAGACATCAACCTGGCCGTAGTGACGCAGGTCATGTTGATTGGCCGCACTTTGCCCTGCGAACGCCGCCCCCTCCTCCTGTGGGTGTTTAACCCGGAGGGACCACGAGCTCTCCAACACTTTACGGGCACGACGCCCATGGAGATGTACAAATTGTTCTTCGGATCACAAGCAATGTGTCCGGACTCGACCGAGGACGCAGGTCTGAGCTGCAATCGCCCGAATACTCAAGTAAGTAGCCCTATACCCGGACATGCTATCCGTATATTCATCATAAAATTTCCCTTAAAAGAGTTGTCCCTTAAACATGAGTGGATAGCGAAAGCAAGGCTAGTCAGGTGTCCGGCCCCCCTCCCCAAGACCATGCCGGATCCCGTGTTAACCAGGATGCTGGAGGTTGCGCCTTTGGAAGATGGCGAAGGGGGGAACAAGGAAGCTACCGTCTCCCCGAAGGAGGCTATTAGGAAAGGAGGAATCGAGAATCCCTCCATCCAGGGAAAGAAGAGGACCGCCTCTGAAGACCCGGAGACCATGGTCTCAAAGCGGGGGAAGAAATCTTTGTCAGAGGGTCCTGTGCCGGGAGGTGCCTCGGCCGCACTGTGCCCTCAAGGGGTTCAGCCCTCCAGCGAGCCGTAAGTAGAGAGGGGAGTTTTAAAATAAGAGACATCCCTATTCTATTCATGAGAAAGATAACTGAATTTTTACCTTGTAGTTCGGATCTCAACCCTTCTCAGCAGAGATCATCTTCAGGGGATCTTCGTCCGGAGATGATGGAGAGCGGAACGCCTCCCCCTACCGTACCGCCTTGCGAGGCGGGCGACCCTGAGGTGTCGTCACAGAGGGTTTCTCCGAATCCGGCAGGGCCGGAAAGCTGCCGTATGGCTCCCCAAAGCCCTCCGTGTCCGGCCTTCGGAAAAGGCCATTGGACGAGTCCGACATCGTCCGGTGCACGGTCAGAGGAGCTGAAGGATCTGCTCGGGCGAGCGTCTATCTCATAAGTACACCGTGCATTGATGGGCACGGTGATTGAAAGGATTTCATCCGCGGAGAGCGGGTTGCACGAGGCCGTCAGGAGTTTACTGATAGGTTTTGAGGTACGCGAAATGATGTACCTTTTGAAAGTTCCGCATATAAAAGATGTGCCCTGTATAAATAGTAGCCCCTGAGACTCGGTGCGTTGTAAAAAATGACGGTGCGCCGAGGATCATAGTCCCAGGTATAACATGTAGCCGTTCCTACGTAGGTGGCGAAGTGTCCTGTGGCTTGCCGGACTTATGAATGTGCCGAGCTAAAGCGGCAAATTGACGTGGCAGATGCCGACATCGCGCTTGTTAACAAGCGGCTTGACGAGTCACAAGGTATGCAATTTCTCCGCGGACACCTGGTAAGGGGGCTTGATGCCAGTGCCTTACAACATGTATGCTTGATGCAGACGGTGCCGCTGCCATTGAGAACCTTCAGGCAGAACTCGCCCGAGCCAAGGAGCAGGCCAGAAAAAGTGATGCGGCTGCCCTAAAGGCGGCCGAAGAGCTGAAAGCCGAACAGGCTGCTCACTGCCGTAGCAGGAAGGAAATGGCCGAGATGGCTGTGAAGTTGAAGGATGCTGCCGGCCGCTGCAAGCTTCTTGAAAAAGAAGACCGGGCGGAACAAAAGGACCTGGAGAAGGCCACTACCGAGGCCAAGGATGCTCGCTCTGCAATGAGAGCCATGAAGCAGGAGCTACGTCAGGCCGGAGATATCGCGGCTGGAAAGCCCTTTATGCTGCGGATGAAGTTCGGGGATCTAAATATGCTCAATTGGATCGGCTGTGGAGTGCGGCGAATACTTATCTGGAGTTGGCGGCAAGTGTCGCGGACGCGGCCGAACACTTCCGAGATCAACAGGATCATGTAGTGGAAAAGCTTTTTTGGTCGCAGTTCCACAATCCAGAGCGCCCACTTCCATTAACCGAGCGTTTGGCCGAATGGGCGGAGTTGAATAGGTTATCCGGACTCGCCATGAAGGATGTCGTGAGTCATATGTGACCGGAAAGGCCCGAGCCGAAGAGTTATTTTTGTTTGGTGCAGCAGTTCCTTGGTGCGGTGCCGCATATCAATGCAATGAAGAGGTCAGCATGCATAGAGGGTGCGCGGATGGCTCTTGCCCGTGTCAAGACATACTGGGCGGAGATGAAGGCCATCGACGTTGCATCCCAAGATTCGGACGGGAGCCGAGTACCTGCCGAGCACTATTTTCAGGAAGTTCTGCAGGGCGCTCGTTTAATAGAGACGCAGTGCTCGAAGGATATCATGTTCGAATAACATGTATTATTGTAAAACAATGTTTCGATGGAATATAAAAGCTTTTTGTACTTGTGCCTGCAAGAATTAAAATACCTCCTGTGCGGCCGTTAATGTATATGTGTGTATAACCTGAAAGATGGCAGTCTTCGGCTTCAGCCCCCACGCTTATAATGCGGGGGTGTTCGCAGAAGGCGCATTTTCACACTTGATCCAACGTCTTGGTCCTATAAAGGAGGTGATAGCGCAGCGAACTAGGAAACCAGACTATAATGCTTTATCACTTTCACTTAGCCATAGGAGTTTGACAGTGGGGCTACTATATAGCCCCTAGGGGCACCGCGCTCGCCCGAATTCGAGGCGCGTGTGTGCCTTACCGGGCAATGGCCCTTCGTTAATGCGGAGGAATCCTAAAGATTCCGGTGGGTCATCGAGTGGTTGACCAGTCTCACGCTATATCATGACAGTCAGTTTTCGGCTTTCTCTACTGTGGTGCTCGCCTGGCCGAACCGGGGCATAATCACAGTAGTTCTCCTGGTGCCACCTTAGCCGATGGAGCGGAACGTAAGGCAGCAAAACACAGGAGCCGGGCAAACCCAACATTTGACCAAAGACATGATTCGGAGCTGATGCATATAAGGCCAAACTAGCGACGCCGAACACTCCCTAAGGTATTCGGTCTTTATGAAATCGGGCTGAACAACACCCTTAGTAATAAGCCCCTGGTGTCCAGGTATGCGCAAAATCCTGATGTGGCCAATGCCAAGATGCTAGCCTCCACCTCGGTTATATCAAGAAGCCGGGGGATGTGTATCAACAAGAGATAGTAAAAAAGGTTTACGCAGGGTCTTAATCTGAAAAGAATCCTTGGAACGGGTCCCTACTGCAAGTCTGCGCCTGTGTCTCCGTTGTGCCGTATCCTGGACGGGTGTAGCACGGTGTTTATCTGTAAAAGAGAGGAACTTAGTTGAAAAAGATCGTGCGAAAATGTACGTTATATTAAATAAACAAAGTACAATTTAAAATATGAATAAAATTGAGCTTTATTGTCTCTTGTTGTACATGCGGCTAGTAAGCCCTTGTATGTTTACGCCGGACTCGTCTAGCCATGTCCGGGGTCTGAACGACCTATTTAGGTGCTTTGATTAGTGAAGTTGGCTTAGTGTGTGGCTGTTAAGGCAGCCGCACAATCTTCCATGCTCTAGGAACACTCGATATTTCCCTTTAATGAGATGATGCCTCGTGGACCGGGCATTTTAAGTATAAGGGATGCGTAAAGCGGTATTGTGTTAAATCAGGCAAAAGCTTTGCGTACCAGTAGTGCTTGATAGCTACTTGTAAATGGGGCGATGTGGAAGGTTAGCTTTTCGCGGCGGAAGTTGTTGGGTGAGCCGAACATAACTTCTAGCAGGAGAGAGCCCGTACAATGGGCATCTGGGCCTGGCGTTACCCCTTGAAAGGAAGTGTTGCTATGGCGAATTGTTGCTAGGTCTATCCCCATTTTGCGGATTGTGTCCTGATATAGCAGGTTTAAATCACCGCCGCCGTCCATTAGGACTTGTGTAAAGTGGACTCCGTCAATTGTTGGATCTAATACCAAGGCAGTCCAGCCTGCATTCCGGATACTTCTAGAGTAATCCTGATGGTCGAAGGTGATTGGTTTTAAGAACCAGTGGCGGGACTCCTCTGGGATAGGCCGTATGGCGCATATCTCTATAGGCGCCACTCTGTTCTCCCGTGAAGTGAATTTACTGTTTTGACTTCTTGTGGGAAATTCTTTTGTTTTCCGGTGCTCTGCTTGTGGGGTTCGTCATCGTCCTCGCTTGGTGTGTCGAGCTCCTTGTGTTCGGCGTTGAGTTTGCCGGATTGCTTGAAGACCCGGGAGTACTGTGGATTTGACATATCTTGTCCAAGATTTTGTTTAGGTTATATAGCTCGTCCCTGTTATCCATGAGGGGCAGCTTTTTCTGATTCTGCCGAGAGCTTTTGAATTCGGCGTTGACTGCCGTGCTCTTCGGGCTATTTCCCTTGGTCCGGCGCTGGTCTTTGCTGCGTCGCGGTTTCCCGTTTCCATCCCTAACTTCGGATGTACTTGGGTCGCTGGTACTGCATCTTTCCAACCAACTATCCTCTCATGCGCAAATGTGGGTCATGAGGCTTGTTAATGGGGCCATTGTTCTTGGCTTTTCTTGGCCGAGGTGTCTGCCGAGCCATTCGTCTCGGAAGTTGTGTATGAAAGCTGCTAAGGCTTCGGCGTCCGGATAGTCGACTATTTGGTTCTTTTTAGTAAGGAATCTGTTCCAGAATTTCCGGGCTGACTCTCTGGGTTGTTGAGTTATGTGACTTAAATCGTCTGCATCCGGAGGTCGGACATAGGTCCCTTGAAAATTTGGCCGAAAAGCATCCTCGAGCTCTTCCCAACTTCCAATGGTGTTTTTGGGAAGGCTTTTAAGCCAATGCCGGGCTGGCCCTTTGAGTTTGATGGGTAAGTATTTTATGGCGTGGAG
>LR880968.1:765952875-765971424 GCA_904067115.1 Aegilops sharonensis
TCGATCGAGTGGTTGACCAGTCTCTCGCTGTATCATGACAGTCAGTTTTCGGCTTTCTCTACTGAGGTGCTCGCCCAGCCGAACTGGGGCACAATCGCAGTAGTTCTCCTGGAGCCGCGTTAGCCGATGATATGGAACGTAAGGCAGCAAAACACAGGAGCCGGGCAAACCCAACATTTGACCAAAGACATGATTCGGAGCTGATGCATATAAGGCCTAACTCGAGACGCCGAACACTCCCGAAGGTGTTCGGTCTTTATAATAGCGGGCAAAACAAAGCCCGAAGCCCCTTGTGTCCAGGTACGGGCAGGTTCTACTGGCGTGGCCGATGCCAAAACGCCAGTCTCCACTCTGGTTATACTGAAAAACCAGGGGATTATAGCAACAAGAGACAGTAAGAAAGGTTTACGTAGGGTCTTAGTCTGAAAAGAGTCCTTGCAACGGGTCCCTACTGCACGTCTGCGCCTGTGTCTCCGTTATGCCGTATCCTGCCCGGGTGTGCACGCTGTTTATCTGTAAAAAGAGAAGAACTTGGTTGGAAAAGAAATCGTGCGAGAAAGTGCATAAAAAATTGAAAATAGGGATGAAGGAAGCCGAGCCTATGCTAGCTCATTATGGCTTATATGCGCAAACCCTTGTGAAGGAGTGTGCGGCTAGGTAGCCCCTAGCTTATTTATTCTGGACTCGTCCAGCCGTGTCCGGGGTCTCAAGCGACCTTTTAATGAAATGATGCCACGTGGACCGGGCATTTCAAGCGTAAGAGACGCGTAATGTTGTATTGCATTTGAAGCGGACGGGAGCTTCTCATCCCGTGGTGCTTGATAGCTGGCTTAAGGGCCTGGCGCCACTCCTTTAAAGGAAGTGCCGAGTTGTAATAGGGTCTATCCCCATTTGCGGATTGTGTCCGGATATAGCAGGTTTAAGTCACTGCCGCCGTCCATCAACACCTGCGTTAAGTGCAGTCCGCCTATTGTGGGTTCCGATATCGGGGCAGTCTATCCTGCATTCCGGATACTTCTAGACTAATCCAGATGGTCGAAAGTTATTGGGTTTGACATCCAAACTTGGTCCATTGGGGTAGATCGTTCGACACTTGTCTTGGTGAGTGCCGTGTTGGCTTTCCGTGTTTATCACGTGAAGCAAGTTTACTGTTTTGACTTCTCGAGGGAAAGTCCTTTGGCTTCCGGTGCTCTGCTGGTGGGGCTCGTCATTGTCCTCGCTTGGCGTATCGAGCCCCTTGTGTCCGGCATTAAGTCTGCCGGACTGTTTAAAAACCCAACAATTTCGGTTGGTATGGTTTGCAGGCCTTCCGGGGGTACTGTGGATTTGACATATCCGATCTAAAATTTTGTTTAATTTTGATAGCTCGTCTCTGTTCTCCTTAAGAGGCCGTGTTGTATTGTTCGGCCGCGAGCTTTTGAATTTGGCGTTGACCGCCGTGCCCTGCGGGCTTTTTTTTCTTTATTCCGGCGCTAATCTTTCCTGCGCCGTGATTTTCCGTTTCCATCTCTGATCTCGGATGTACTCGGGTTGCTGGTGCTGCATCTTGCTAGCCAGCTGTCCTCTCCTGCGCAGAAGCGCGTCATGAGGCTTGTTAGCGTGGCCATTGTTCTTGGCTTCTCTTGGCCGAGGTGTCTGGCAAGCCATTCGTCACGGACGTAGTGTTTAAAAGCTGCTAGGGATTCTGCGTCCGGACAGTCGACTATTTGGTTCTTTTTGGTAAGGAACCTGTTCCAGAATTTGCGCGCTGATTCTCCGGGCTGTTGGGTTATGTGACTCAAATCGTCTGCATCCGGGGGGCGGACATAAGTCCCTTGAAAATTTGCTCTAAACGCGTCCTCAAGCTCTTCCCAACTTCCAACAGTATTTTCTGGGAGGCCTTTGAGCCAATGCCGAGCTGGCACTTTGAGCTTGAGGGGTAGGTATTTTATGGCGTGGAGATCATCTCCTCTAGCCATGTGTATGTGTAGTATGTAGTCTTCTATCCAGACTCCGGGGTCTGTTGTGCCGTCGTATGCCTCTATGTTTATGGGTTTAAACCCTGCTGGAAATTCATGATCCAGTACCTCATTGGTGAAACATAGCGGGTGTGCGGCGCCCCTGTATTTGGGTGTGCCGCTGTCTTTGAACACTTGTCGTGGTATGTTGCTTCCTGGGGTCCTCTTTTTTGGCCCGTAGATGGACCTAGTTGGGCCGTCCGTTTTACCAGGATTGTAATTCGGCTTGTGTGCAACCCCGTTTGTCGTTTTGGGCCTGTCGTCTGGCCATCTATCCGGCCAGGCGGCCTCTTTATTTTTTGGCTGTGAAGGCTCGATGGCTTCCTCGTCAAATTCTGGCAGCAACTTGCGCTTTTGGTAGCTCTTGGTTTGATGGCCGTTTCCATATTTGTCTGCGGTCTTGAATACTTTACTCCACTTCATTCTGAGCGTGTCTTCTACTGTTTTGAGCTTCCCTTTCGCCTTCTTCAGACTTCTTGCGGTGGCGACGAGCTTTTTGCGTATGTTCTTATGCTCTGGTGTTGTGGCCGGACTGTTGATTGCTTCGTGAAGGGCTTGAATATCCGGCCCGTCCTGTTCGTCCTCGGCTGGCTTGCCCTGCTCTATCGCTGGGTCGTTAGGAAGGCTGCTTTGATCGAGGCGGGACTTGGGGCGGCGTTTGCGTCGCCGTTTTGGTTCGTTATCGGCGAGATTATCCTCTGCCGTGTCCCGTTGTTCCTCGTTATCGCTTTCCTTTGGGGTGTCCACCATGTATACGTCGCATGACGAGGTGGCCTTCCAGTGTCCTGTAGGCGCTGGTTCTTGGTAGTCTCCGACATCGTCGTACATACCGTCGATGTCTTCGGAGGCGTAGTCGAGTATGTCGGTTAAATCGTCGACGGTGGCTACGAAGTGGGTGGTGGGTGTGATCTGAATTTCTTCGTCATCCACGTCCCAACCATCCTGGCCGTAGTCCGGCCAGTGCTCTCTGGATAGCGAGAGATGTTTCAAATGAGTTTATGATATCGCCGAAGGGCGAGTGCTGAAAGATGTCCGCAGCGGTGAATTCCAAGATCGGCGCCCAATCGGGTTCGACTGGCAGGGGCGCAGGAGGTTCGGAGTCCGGCAGGGAGTCCGGCACCTCGGAGTCATGGGCTTTACGTGGGACAAGGTAAGTGTTCGGCTCCATCGCCGTAGGAATTGTGGCTCCCGAGGCGGTGTCCAGCCATCCGTCCTCGATTCGAGCGATCGGCTCCGGACTATGAGTTGGAGCGGATCCGGGTGCGGCCTCCAAGGTGCTGTCCGGCGGCAGAGTTAGGTCGTGCCCATCGTGACAGCGCGGCGCGCTCGGCTGTGGCTCAGATCCATCAAGGATCAAGTCCCCTCGGATATCGGCCGTGAAGTTTAAGCTTCCAAACCTGACGTGACGGCCAGGGGCGTAGCTTTCGATCTGCTCCAGGTGGCCAAGGGAGTTGGCCCGCAGTACGAAGCCGCCGAATACGAAGATCTGTCCAGGGAGAAAGGTCTCACCCAGGACTGCGTTGTTGATTGAAGAGGCCATCAAGCCTATCGGTGACGACACAGAGGAACTCTCAATGAAAGCACCAATGTCGGTGTCAAAACCGGCGGATCTCGGGTAGGGGGTCCCGAACTGTGCGTCTAGGCGGATGGTAACAGGAGACAAGGGACACGATGTTTACCCAGGTTCGGGCCCTCTTGATGGAGGTAAAACCCTATGTCCTGCTTGATTGATATTGATATTGTGGATGTTTACAAGAGTGGATCTACCACGAGATCAAGGAGGCTAAACCCTAGAAGCTAGCCTATGGTATGATTGTAAGGGTTGTTGTGATTGTTGTCCTACGGACTAAAGCCATCCGGTTTATATAGACACCGGAGAGGGCTAGGGTTACATAGAGTCGGTTACAATGGTAGGAGATCTACATATCCGTATCGCCAAGCTTGCCTTCCACGCCAAGGAAAGTCCCATCCGGACACGGGGGAAGTCTTCAATCTTGTATCTTCATAGTCTTGGAGTCCGGTCGATGATGATAGTCCGGCAAATGATAGTTCGGCTGATGATAGTCCGGCTGGCCGGACACCCCCTAATCCAGGACTCCCTCAGTGGGCATTGCTCCTTCGGTGGCCCTCCTCCGTCACTTCTTCTCATTGCACCTGGCCGACCCTCAGCAATGCTTGGGGTGTGTGAGCTTCCAGGCCGTGGCTGTGATCGCGGGCGCGGGGATTGACTTCGAGCTCCCTTCATCCACGAGCGACTTTCGTAAGCGATGGGTGTTTCTCGATGCCGGTGTGCTCAACCCCCTCCTTCGTCTCCCGACGGGGCCTGCTGTTCCAAACTCCGGCTGGAACCACCAGAAGCTCTCGAGCCCCCGCCTTGCTCTCGTCTGGGTCAGGCTGAGGCTGCTGAAGGACCGCGGCGTGACCGCGCCGATGGTGGTGAAGGAGTTCGTCAAACGCCGGGTTGCTCCGCTTCAGCGCCACTCTCGCCCAATGTGGACCTTGCTCAACAGTCAGGACCACATGAGGTTCCAGGAGTCGGGGCTCCCTCTTGGGACGCGGCAAACAGTGCTCAAGGTCTTGAGGGGTGTCCCTTTGACGGCAGAAATGCCTGGGAAGAATTGCGTGATGTATCGCTGCAAGAACAAGGATGAGTTTGCAGCGAGCATGCCTTCTTTTGAGGAATGGGGGCTGCGGCCGATCGGATTGGTGGGGCCCCTCGAGAACCCCGTCGTCGTGGTTCCCTTCTTCGCCACCGGTGCCGAGCTCGCCCCAGGTGAAGGTGTGGGAGAGCGAGCTATGATGGGGGCCGGTGGCTCGAGTCCTGAGGAACACATGCCGAATGGTGATCCTGGGGCATCGTCTTCGGGGGCCTGCGACCCCCCTCCTGAGGCACCGATTATTGAGGAGGCGCAGCATGCGGCTCCCGAGGCCAAGGCTCCAGGAGCCTCGGGAGGTTGTGGTGGGACAGTGCCCAGCTGTTTGCCGCAACCGGGCACCCCTGAAGATATCCTTCCAGGCTCTTCTTCGGCCCCGCTACGCACCGACCGTCACGTCCAGCGTTTCGTTCGTCTTTGCGTGGACTTCGAGGAGCTCCGCAAGAGGAAAGGATCCCCTAGCAACATCTTCGGGCCGTTGAAGCTGCGAAAGTACATCGCCATTGACGCGTAAGTACCTTGTTGTCACGGCTTCCTACGTGTAGCTCCCTTATTCTGACGTTAGTTCTCCAGGGGCCCTTCCGCCGAAGCTGTTGCGTCTCCCGAGAAGCGGCCTCCTCCTTCATCAACTCCCCCATCCGCCTTGAGTGTTCCTGGTCTTCCTACCGCCCTTGGAGCTTGGTCGGTCGGGGGAGCATCTCTGCCTCCGCGGTGCACTGAGCCCACAGTTTGGCCATCCTTCCCCCACGCTCTGGCGTGGAGCTTGGCGGGCGTGCCCAAGGCTCCTCCTTCGCTTATGGGCAGCACCTGGCTTGCTTCAATCTTCGTTTCCTCTTCGAGTAGCAAGCCTCAGCCGGCTTGGGCTTTTCGCGAGGACGGGCTGGTGTCAGGTGCGGCGCCAGCCCCCCTACCGGGGGGTGGCGCACCGCTTGGCGCCCCGCCCGCAGCCCCCGAGGTAGAGGACGAGGAGGGTCGAGCGTTCGAGCTCGAGCGCGGGCGGAGCGTGGTTCCTCACAAGCTCTTCCAGGAGGTGATGGGCGCGATGAGCCGACTTGGCGAACAGCTCGAGGTTGTTGACTCGCGCCTTGAGGCCGAAGGTCTCCGGCTGGTGGAGGAGCGGCGCAAGCTGAGGGTGGCCATCAACCTCGGTCGGTATCAGCGCAACCTTGAGAATGCGAAGGCCGAGGCGTCCCTCAAGATCACCCATGAAGCCCGCTCGCGAGAATTGGAAGAGGCTCGCGAGGCTGACCGTCGTCGTGAGGCTGCGGAGGAACGCGCGTGGGAGCTCCAGGCCTGGAGCGCGTCCCTTGAGCGGCAGGTGGAGGCGCGCAGGGCCGCTCTTGCGTCGATGAGGGGGACGCCCGCGGAGGATGAGGAAGTCAGGAGGCGTAGTGAGACGCTGGCCCTGGAGGCCGTGGAGTGCAGCCTCGAGCTCGAGCGACTGGAGACGAGGGAATGTCAATTTGCTCAAGCAGAAGATGTCGTCGGGGCTCGCTAGGCCGGAATCGAGGAGGAGGTGAATCTCCGGGTGGCCGAGGTTTGTGCGGACCTGGAGGGTAGGTACGACCTGAAGCTGAAGCTCGCAGGTATGGCGGATGCAGGCAGGGCCGCTGCCCTCAGGCCCAGGGTTGGATGAGGCTGAGAGGCGCGCGGAGGCCACACCCGCCGCCCTGGTTACGTCGCAGGCGGACTTGGCCTCCGCCCGCGCCGAGCTGCGCTCCCTTCGTAGGCGAGTTGATGATGCTGAGGCCGTTGCTCAACAAAACACGGAGGAAGTGCTCCAACAAATAACGCTGGAGCGCGAGCATATACCTATGCTTCAGGATCTTCAGAACAGGGCCAACACCGCCCTGGGCCATATTTGCGATGTGGAGGTGCCGGCCCCTCACTAGAATGACTATGCCAGCCATCTGATCTTCTTCACTGAGGTGGTGACGCGCCTGGAGGCTCGATCTGCCAGAGCTCGCAAGCTTGTGGAGGAAAGGGGGCGTGGCCTGCTTGAGCACGCTTTCTCCCGTGTCTTCAGCCACCTTCTTAATGCCGACCCCAACTTTGATTTCGACGCCGCCATCGCCCCCGTTCCAATGGTCATCCGGGATGACCTGGCGCGTTGGGTTGAAGACAACGTGGACGTGTTGGTCAGGGCCTTCACTTCAGAAGATGACGGGGTGGTGATCGCCGCAGACGGAGGCGACGTGCATGACGACGGCGTCGGGGGCGCCGCCGGCGGTGGCGACGTTGCCGATGAAGACGATGGCGATGCGAGTGATGCATCCGCGGGTGATGTAGCGAGCGACATTTCTGGCTGATCCCATGTTCTCCTGTCGTTTCATCCTGCACATGAAGCTCGGGCATGGCCCTTGGAAAACCTGTAAGAGCATTTTGGGAGGGGGAGCCCCTCATGTAAGCAAATTGCAGTTTTTACTTTCCCATGTGATGTGAGTTTGTGTCCTCGTGAACTCGTGAATCCGGATGTGAGTTCTCTGTCTTGATTTACCTTAGTCAGTGCCAGCTTTGAGCTGGGTTGCGACGTGTCGAGTTCCTGAGAACCCTGCGGAGCTCGTCGCCCCGTCAGAAGGGGCCCCACTAGAGCAGAGCACCAGTTGTAGTGCTAGCGTGCACTTGGTGTGCGCGCTTCGCGCTGTCCCGCTCGCGAGCAGCTCGTGAGGGGAAGGTGACGGACATGAGACCCAGACAAAACGAGATCTAGAAGGCAAGAAATTGCTCGAACGAGAAAAGGCTCCTCCCGCGCGCATAAATAAAAACTCAGCTTCAACTCAAATCCATATCCAGAAAGCAAAGCTACAGAGAGAGAGATCCAAAGAAAAAGGACGCGTCCGGCACCTAGTCTAGTCTTCTGGTCTTCAAGTCTTCTCACCAGCCTGGAGCTAAGTGCTGCCACAAGGCATGGAGGGAGCTCCAGGGCCTGAGGCGGCACCCCTGAGACTCCGGGGCATGTACAGCCCCAACTCATTATTACGTGAGAGTGTCACGGGCAGCGAGTTTCACATGCACTGGGCCTTCTTAACAGGTACCGGCCTTGCTTCATATCACCAGACGAGGGCCCCGCCTTGCGCCACCCTTGACCTCCTTTGGGCCGACCGGTCATCGAGACAACACAAAGGAGGGAAAGAGGACGCCAGCGGTGCCCGCGGCGACCACAAGTCTGTCGGGGGAAGGGTTGTCGAGGCCTCCCCGGCAGAGGGCCTACCTTCGGGTGTTGCCAGGCGTCGGGCCCTGCAGGGAGGGGCCTTGCTCCTCGCTCCCTCCCGGCAGCCCCTAGCGCGCCTCCCTTGTTGGAACGGGTGCTGCCGTGCCAGGGTCATCGATCGACGCTGCAACCTGAGTCAACTGCAGCTCATGGTTAGCATAAGCCTGTTCCTGAGAGATTAGCGGTACCCTGTAGTTGTCGTTGCAGGCACGACCATCGTAGTTCTCCGTTGGTTCTTGGAAGGCTTCGGCTCCTAGCGCCACCTCTCCCCAATCTTCTCCATTGAATGAGCCACGGTCGTCCTCTCTTGCGCACCCTTGGTCCATCATGAGGGGCACGTAGGCTTTCGGGGCCGTCACCCCGAACACCTCGCCGTGGTGCCCCACACTCCATGTTGCTCGGCCCAGGGTGGCGTCTTGAGGATGACAACATGGCATCCGGCTGGGACCATGGAGGGCGACGCTTGCGCCCGCGCTTGTCGCAGGCGGAATGGGGGAGTCGGAGCCCCCTACGTGCTGGCCGTGCTGATGTTGATGAAGCCCCCGGGTGCAGTTGATGGAGCGCAGATGTGGTGAGGTTCACCGCGCGGCCCTACAGTGGCCTGAGGAGGAAGTCGATAGCAGAAGGGTGGTGCTCCCGATGCCGCTGCATCCAGCAGCTCGGCAACACGCTCCAGCAGAGTATCCCGGCCGCTTTCCATCAGCCTGCATCGCAGTAGCTCCCTTGCTACGGTGAGCGCTACCCGCATGTTTGCTTGCTCCCACCGTGAGTGCGGCACCGTTGTCGCGGCATGGCTCGCTGCTCTTGCGGAGGCCCGTACATGGCGTGGGGTGAGGGTGGACGACGCCTGGCCACGCTGCTTGCGCCCGGCGGAGTTTGAAGGCGCTCCCGTCACCTGGAGTGCAGGGTCAAGATCTTCATGGGCAGGCGACGCTGCTCAGGCTGGCTAGGCTTCCCAGCGGTCAGAGCCGACCCTTGAGTCACCAGACATCGTGGCTGGGGAGCATCGGCGAGCTGGTTGGTGGAGAAGAAGCTCCGGCGCACCCTACCTGGAGCGCCAAATGTCGGATGTGGGGTTCCGGCAAACCCTTGAGGTTCGAACACTGGGGTGTGCGTGAAGTCTTTCCCTCCTACCGATCTATGCCCTAGCTCGCTAAGATCTCGCGGACGAACTCGACGAACTCGCAACACAGAAAGACACGAGGTTTATACTGGTTCAGGCCGTGTAATACCCTACTCCAATGTGGTGGTGGTGGATTGCCTCTGGGGCTGATGATGAACAGTACAAGGGAAGAACAACCTCCTGAGGTTGAGGTGTTCTTGTGGGTAGGCTCTCGATCGGGTTGGATCAAGCTAAGATGAGATGAGATCCCCCCTCTACTATGGTGGCTAGCTCTACTTATATAGGCCCTGGTCCTCTTCCCAAATGTTGAGCGGGAAGGGAGCCAACAACGACGGGCAAATTTGAAGGGGGACAGCTAGTACAAGCTATCCTGACAAAAGTGGTCTTCACCTGCGAGAAGCTCTAGTGGTGACGCCATCTTGGGCTCCACGATGACCTCCGTCTTGCCGTCCTCCTGGTCTTGGTCTCGTTGCACCAATATAGCAACCTTTGCCTGATGCCTCGGTACTCTTCGCCTGCGCTGGCTTCCTTAGCACCAAAGAGAAAATAATGACGCTGCACGTTGGTGCCCGCCTGGTGCCGTTCGTCATGGCTCACGTCATGAGAGCCTCGTGAGGTTTGCCCCGCCTTGATATCTCCGCTCCTCATGAGCCTGCCTGGCTAGGCCACTCCAGAGGAGGTCTTGCATCGTCCGCCTCGCGAGGCTTGGACCCTCGCGAGGATCTTGGATGCCTTGTTGACGAAGTTGAGCCGTACGGCCTGCTGGCTTAGCCACGCTGTGGGCTGCAGGCAGGCAAGTCTGGGGACCCCCGTTCCCAGAACGCCGACAACCTTGGGTCTCAAAAACTGAGGGAAATACTTATGCTACTTTACTGCACCACCCTTTCCTCTTCAAGGGAAAACCAACACAGTGTTCAAGAGGTAGCACGCCATAACATCACGGATGTGCAGCACCCCCTCATGCATCTCAATGGTTTGAGGGTGTTGCAGCACCTCCGCGAGGTATGGGTTGATGACCTTCTCAAAAACTTGTCCTTGGGTGCACTCGAAGACGTCATGGTGATCTAGACCTGTCAGAAAAACAGCTCGAAACAAAAACAGGAAATAATGGGGTGGTACGGTGGTCAAAACCTTCGGGAGATTATATAATCAATTTTTACCGACCAAAAGAAGTATCAAGCAAGAAAACGGAGTCCGGAGGGCACACGAGGTGCCCACGAGGCAGGGGCGCGCCCAGGGGGTAGGGTGCGCCCTCCAACCTCGTGGATGCCTCGTGTCCCTTTCGGACTACTTCTTATTTTCCAATTTTCATAAATATTCCAGAACGCAGAAAATTTATCATTAGAACTGTTTTGGAGACGGTTTACTTACCGTACCACATATCTATTCCTTTTCGGAGTCTAAAACGTTCTGGAAAGCGTCCCTTATGTATTCCTATGGGGTTGCGGTTTCAATAACATTAGTTTCAACATTTGTTGGATTACCCGAGATATAATGTTTGATTCTTTGACCGTTCACCGCCTTTGGATTTGTGCCTTCGAAGTTTTTGATTTTTATGGCACCGGAACAATAGACCTCCTCGATAACGTAAGGACCTTCCCATTTAGAGAGAAGCTTTCCTGCAAAAAACCTTAAACGAGAGTTGTATAGGGAAACATAATCACCTACGTTAAACTCACGCTTTTGTATCCTTTTGTCATGCCATCTTTTAACTTTTTTCTTTAAACAGTTTGGCATTCTCATAGGCTTGGGTTCTCCACTGTCAGGACTGGATTTTCGGGATATTAATTTCCCAGAAAATGGCCCTTGTGCTCACCAGCCCCAGGATTACTGTTAGCTGATGAGACACCAACTTGATACAGAAGTTCCAAGCAAAATACAAACTATGTAGTACAAGACCATCCTGGCCTATGAGTACAACAAAAGGTTTCTAGTGGTTGATGGCGGAAGCGGTTTGTGGTTCATCAGCGTCTATAGGACTCCATTTCTCACAGGAACAGCTGACCAGGATAATTCCTATCTTCGCGAGGCTGCTTTCATCATTGCGTAGGTTCCGGGGCTGTCATCGCATCGCTCCTCTCCATGCAAGAAATCTGGCCAAGACAATAGCCAGGGACAAGCCAGTGAGTACTTTGAATGTACTCGCAAACATTATGAACATGGGTATAATATAACAAACGATAATCATGCTCTGAAATAGTCTATGATCACAACGTCAGTCATAAAATAAAATCTCTGATGCACGCAAGCAGGTTATTTATATACATTAATATGCAATAACAGAGTAGTAATAAAATGCACCGATCGGGTGCCTGAAGCGACGCCTCGAAAGGTTAGTAAATAATGAGCATGCCTCAGTCGGGCGTCTGAGCGACACCACATAAAGGGCTTATAAGGTAAATAAATAACAAGCATGCCACAGTCGGGCGTCTAAGCGACACCACATAAAGGGCTTATAAAGTAAATAAATAACAAGCATGCCACAGTCGGGCGTCTCAGCGACACCACATAAAGGGCTCATAAAGTAAATAAATAACAAGCATGCCACAGTCGGGCGTCTTAGCGACACCACATAAAGGGCTTATAAAGTAAGTAAATAACAAGTATGCCACAGTCGGGCATCTAAGCGACACCGCGTAAAGGGCTTATAATATAATCACAGTGAATATCCAGGAGGTAGAACCGTCCCAGGGATACTCGATAATTCAAATAATATAATGGGTTAGTCCATAATAAAAATAAACATAATCATCACTAGTCACAAGTCATGATCCAAGTTCTGGTTTAACAGTTTCTCCTCCGAAGACCGACACTTGACCCATCCCAGCCTGTAGTCCTTAACCACGGACACAGCTATTCGAATAGATATAAACTTTGCAGAGGGTGTACTCTTTACCCACGAGTAACAGATTCCTTTAGTCCATCAGGACTAATTCCGTCTACGGTCTTTTAATTGAAAACACACCTGACCACACACACCAGCCTAACTTACCGGTGTCAGGAATCACCCACGACACCTGTTAAGCAAAACTCTAAGTGCGGAGGCTACAACCTCGATTAGCATGGGATCACAAAATTTATACCGCGCGCAAACTAGGGGGAGCTACCCCTTCGGCTACAACCGAAAACACCCATGCCCCCGGACCAGGTGGCATGCCTATCGGAGGCCTCCGGTGTCTTCCACCATGGCCTCTCTGTCCGGTGTGTGCTAGGAAAGGGGTTGACAACTTACTGAACCGTACCCTACCTGTGGCAGGAACAAGTGGTAGTACGAAACAACTATGGGGGTTACCGGAACAAGACTCGATCTATGGTCGACTCACGAGGTTTAAGTATTTCCTGCATGGTTAGCATAACAAATATGTTTCAACCAACAGACAAAGTCACCACTCGTCATGCCTCACTTTGCCGTACCGGACACAACCGTCTCAACGAAGACCGGAGACAAGCCCGTGTCTACCCAAGACAGAGGCTCTCTCGACTTCCTCCCGGTAGGCATGAAAGGTATACGAGGGTGTCTACTATCACAATATATCGAATGCCAACAGCACATAATCATCAATATGCACATATGAGTATGATCATATTATCACATGAAATAACGGAAACTTCGGGTCAAGGTGGTGTTGCGATCGTATCAAACAAGACACAACAATATTATGCCAGGGTTCATAATGCTTGCCTTCAAGTGGTGGTGAGGCAGGGGGCATTCCAAACTTTTGAAAGTTTTTCTTCTTTCTCCAAAAATCCTATTTAAGAAAATTTGAAATTAACACATAGTTTAAAAACAGCACAAAAAAAGTTGTTTGGAAAATTTTCAAATAAATATGAAAATAAACTAGACAATATTTGGGAAACAATAGAAAAAGAATCAAGTCATTTGGACTTATATTTAAGAAGATAAGCCCAGTCAAAGTTTAGTCAAAGTTCTGTTTTTAAAAGAAACAGAAAAAGGAAAACGGTTCGCCTGGAATACGTCTTCTGAGATTGGTCGCGTACTTACCCGAAATACGCTTCCACTAGAGGAAAACGCATTAGCCGAGTTGCGCCACTAGTGGCTTGGGCTGGCTCACCGACAGGTGGTCCCCACCTGTCGGGTTCATCTTCTCCGCTCCCCCCTCCCCCTGCGCGCCTCGACAGAGACAGGGGCTGATTCCAACGGCGATCCCCGGCGACCCAAGCCACCATTCGACACGCTCGCGATATGGGGATGACCGGGGGAAGGCACCGCATCCATCTGCAGTGGTTAGGAGCGCGGGTGAGCTTGCAGGTGAGAGCACCTTCCTCCATGGCGGAGGGGAAGCTTTGGGAGGGAATGGGGCTTTGCACACCTCGACTCCCGGGCAAAATTGGATGCTGGAAAGGGTCCTCAGGGTCATGATGGAGGTAATGGTGGTGATAGGGCAGAGGGAGGGGCTCTGGTAGTGTCGGAATGAACAGAAGGGCGGAAGTGAGCGTCTCGGCCGGAGGTGAAGGAGATGGCCTTTGCGGTTCAATTTGATGCGTGGGATCGGTCTAAGGGGAAGACACGGTGCTACCTGAGGCTAACAGAGCGAGGGGGTTTCGTTTTATAGGCGCCAGAGGTCGGTTCGTCGGCTGCCCGAGGATAAGCACGACGGCGGCGGCACTATTGCAGAGCAGGGTAGGTGGGGGTTGGCTGGCAGAGCTTGTAGAGGTTGGCGACGGGGTTGTGGATGAGCACGGCGGGCGGGGGTACTCGGGGACGCACCAAGTGGCCCGTACGGCACCGACCACAGCACGCGGCGATGGCGGCTAGCTTCTGGCTTGCCGGAGACATGGCAAGGGGTTGTGGTGCTCGTGAGGGGGTACAGGTCGAGGCTTTGCCCTACGCTGCGAGCGGTAGAGGGTCAAGATAAGCTCGGGGAACAGACCAGGGGCGCGGCGGCTCGGGCGCGGCACGTGCAAAACGCGCGCTCTGGCCGCGCTCCGGGCACGCACGGCAATCGTTCGACGAAATGCTAGAGCGACCAAACTTGCTTGAATGCCAATGCAAATCAACAGACCTAGGTGAGAGATAGTCATAAGGCTACCAGACAACTTGGTTTGGCAAAACAAGCAGGTTCAATGTGCAAACTAAAAATTATGCCAAAACTGGCCATGCACACCAAGTGCTTGACAAATTGCCAAGGGCATCTAGGCAACTCTTGGGGTGGCCAAAAACTCCAGTTTGGGGTCTCTTTAGATGATAAAGAGGGTGGCAAGATTAGTTTGGCAAAAACAGAAACTTGTTAGTGCAAGTTTTGCAAATCTTTAGTTTTGGACAGAAAGAAAATGTATTTTTGCATGCACTTAAAATCCTCCAATGGGTCCACTCTCCTGTACTTAAGGGTTTTGTAGGGTGGTCTAAAAGCAGGAAAAAGAATCATGGGTAAAAGAGCAAGTAAAAATATGGTTGCAGTACAAAACACCAAGCTGGACTAGAATGAAGATGAGGTTGATTTACTCAAAATTTTCAAAGAACATCACTGGGTTTTTGCATAAAGTTGAATAATATACTACTACTAACATCCCATAATTTTGGTGGAAGCCTTAAAGAAATATTTAAATAGGTTGTAGTGCAAAATTGCCAACTGGACCAGATTTAAAATTTTGGTGTAGAGCTCAAAATATCCAATGAATAAAAGATGTTTTTGCATGAAAGTGATTTAAAAACATCCCATGACATCCCAAAATTTTCGTTGGAATTTTAAAAAATTTATCAAAGGGTTGTAGTTCAAATGGGACCCTAAAACCATGGGAAACCATTTTTAGAGAAATAAAGATCAGGAAAAATAATTCTATAATTAATTCCTCAGATAAAAAGAAAAGTTTTCTTGAGAGGGTATACAAGTCCAACAAAACATTTGGAAAGTTTTCACTTGAGTAAAAACTCCACAATAACAAAGAAAAGAATGGTTCTGAAATCAAGAAAGTCCAAGAAATAAAAAAAATTATTTCCCGGCAAAATTTTAATAGATAAAACAAGGTTAAATTTTTGGGGTGTCACATCCACTCATCAAGTGAGCTAATGTCACATAGCCTCTTTTCACCGGCAAGTTTGAAATCATAATTGTCCTCTTTAATGGCCCAATATGCCTTATGTTTTTAGTTTGAGAGGTAAGTGACATGCTTTTCCATATACCATTTTATACGGAGACATACCCATAGGATTTTTATATGCAGTTCTATATGCCCATAATGCATCATCAAGTTTATTGGACCAATTCTTTCTAGATCTATTGACAATCTTTTGCAAAGTTAATTTCATCTCTCTATTACTCAGTTCTACTTGACCATTAGACTCTGGATGATATGGAGATGCAATTCTATGATTAACATCATACTTAGCAAGCATTTTACGAAAGGCACCGTGAATAAAATGTGAACCACCATCAGTCATTAAGTATCTAGGGACTCCAAACCTCGGAAAAATAACTTCTTTAAGCATCTTAATAGAGGTGTTATGATCAGCACTACTAGTTGGAATAGCTTCTACCCACTTAGTAACGTAATCAATAGCAACTAAAATATGTGTACACCCATTAGAGGAAGGAAATGGTCCCATATAAGCAAAGCCCCAAACATCAAATGGTTCAATAACAAGTGAATAGTTCATAGGCATTTCTTCACGTCTACTAATATTACCAATTCTTTGACATTCATCACAAGACAAGAGAACTTACGGGCATCTATAAAAAGAGTAGGCCAATAAAAACTGGATTGCAATACCTTATGCACAGTTCTATCTCCAGCATGGTGTACTCCATAAGCTTCGGAGTGACACTTGCGTAGGATTTGTTCCTGTTCATGCTCAGTTACACAATGTCTAATAACAGCATCTACTCCTTATTTATAAAGGTGTGGGTCATCCCAGAAGTAATGTATTAAATCATAGAAAAACTTTTCCTTTTGCTGGTATGTGAAACTAGGTGGTATAAATTTAGCAACAATGTAATTGGTATAATCAGCATACCATTGAGCAGTACGAGAAGCATTTATGACAGCTAATTGTTCACCAGGAAAGCTATCATCAATAAGCAGTGGGTCATCAAGAACATTCTCTAACCTAGATAAGTTGTCTGCCACGGGGTTCTCAGCTCCCTTTCTATCTATAATATGCAAATCAAATTCTTGTAGCAAGAGAACCCATCTAATAAGTCTAGGTTTAGCATCTTTCTTTTCCATAAGATATTTAATAGCAGCATGATCAGTGTGAACAATTACTTTAGAATCAACAATATAAGGTCTGAACTTATCACACGCAAACACAACTGCTGAAAATTCCTTTTCAGTAGTAGCATAACACCTTTGGGCACTGTCTAGAGTTTTACTAGCATATTGGATATCATTTAATTTCTTATCAACTCTTTGTCCTAGAACAGCACCTACAACATAATCACTAGCATCACACATAATTTTAAAGGATAAATTCCAATCAGGTGGCTGAATAATAGGTGTAGAAATTAAGACTTTCTTGAGTATTTCAAATGCTTCTACACAATCATCATCAAAGACAGAAGGAACATATTTTAATGAACCTCCTATAAAAACCGAAATGACCAAGGAAAATTCTTATACCTTTAATGTCCTTATGACAGGGCATCTTTTCAATAGCATCAACTTTAGCTTTATCAACTTCAATACCTCTTTCAGAAATTTTATGCCCCAAGACAATACCTTCATTAACCATAAAGTGGAACTGCTCCCAGTTCAAGATAAGATTAGTTTCTTCACATCTCTGCAAAACTCGATCAAGGTTGCTCAAGCAATCATCAAAAGAAGTTCCATAAACGGAGAAATCATCCATGAAAACCTCAACAATCTTTTCATAAAAGCCAGAGAATATAGCAGTCATACATCTTTGAAAGGTAGTAGATGCATTGCATAAACAGAAAGGAATACGTCTATAAGCAAAGGTACCGAAAGGGCAAGTAAAAGTGGTATTTTCTTGATCCTCTTTTGACATAGGTATTTGAGAGAAAACAGAATAACCATCTAGAAAGCAAAAATGTGTATGTTTGGATAATCTTTCTAGCATTTGATCAATAAAAGGTAAAGGGCAATGATCCTTTTCAGTAGCTTTATTTAGTTTGCGAAAATCAATTACCATTCTATAAACTGTAACAATTCTTTGTGGGTTCAATTCATCTTTATCATTAGGAACAATAGTAATACCTCCCTTCTTAGGGACACAATGGACATGACTTACCCACCGACTATCAGCAATGGGATAAATTATACATGCCTCCAGAAGCTTTAGTATTTCTTTTCTTACCACTTGTTTCATCCTAGGATTTAACCGTCTTTGGTGATCAACAACCGGTTTAGCGTCTTTCTCCAATTGTATTTTGTGTTGGCATAGAGTGGGACTAATGCCCTTAAGATCATCAAGAGTATATCCAATAGCAGCACGATGCTTCTTCAGAATTTTCAATAATTTCCCTTCTTCCTGCTCTGAAAGGTTAGCACTAATAATAACATGATATATCTTCTTTTAATCAAGATAAGCATATTTAAGAGTATCAGGTAATGGTTTAAGCTCAAACACGGGATCACCCTTGGGTGGAGGAGGATCCCCTAGAATTTCAACAGGCAAGTTTTGTTTCAAAATAGGTCCCTGTTTAAAGAATACTTCATCTATTCCCTTCTTTCATACATAAACATATCATTTTCATGGTCTAGCAAATATTGGTCTAAAGGATAGTTAGGAGGCACGACAATAGAAGCAAGACCAATAATTTCAAATTTACTAGGCAATTCTTTATCATGGGGTTGTCTACAAAATTTAGCAAAATTAAAATCATGAGACATATCCCCTAAACCAACAGAAACAATACCCTTTTGCAATCCATCTTTGCATTAACAGTATTCAAGAAGGGTCTACCATATATAATGGGACAAAAGTTATCTTGTGGGGAAGCAAGAACAACAAAATCAGTAGGATATTTAACTTTCCCACACAAGACTTCAACATCTCTAACAATCCCAACAGGTGAGATAGTATCTCTATTGGCAAGCTTAATTGTAACATCAATACCTTCTAACTCAGCAGGTGCAATATCATGCATAATTTCTTCATATAAAGAATGAGGTATTGCACTCGCACTAGCACCCATATCACATAAACCATGATAACAATGATCTCCTATTTTAACAGAAATAACATGCATACCTTCAACAGATCTATGTTTATTTTTAGTATAGGGTCTAGCAATTCTAGCAGCTTCATCACAGAAGTAAATAACATCCCATCAATATTATCAACCAAGAGATCTTTAACCATAGCAATATTATGTTCAACTATAATTAGCTCAGAGGGTTTGGGTGTTCTAATATTACTTTTATTAACCACAGTTGAAGCTTTAGCATGATCCTTTATTCTAACAGGGAAAGGCGGTTTCTCAATATAAGTGGTAGGAACAATAGGATCATTATAAGTGACAATCTTTTCTTCAACTTTAATAGGTGCAGCTACTTTTACTTCTATGGGAGGATGATATTTAAACCACTTCTCTTTAGGGAGATCAACATAAGTAGCAAAAGATTCACAGAAAGAAGCTACTA
>LR880968.1:765971706-766004158 GCA_904067115.1 Aegilops sharonensis
ATGCATAATTTCTTCATATAAAGAATGAGGTATTGCACTCGCACTAGCACCCATATCACATAAACCATGATAACAATGATCTCCTATTTTAACAGAAATAACATGCATACCTTCAACAGATCTATGTTTATTTTTAGTATAGGGTCTAGCAATTCTAGCAGCTTCATCACAGAAGTAAATAACATCCCATCAATATTATCAACCAAGAGATCTTTAACCATAGCAATATTATGTTCAACTATAATTAGCTCAGAGGGTTTGGGTGTTCTAATATTACTTTTATTAACCACAGTTGAAGCTTTAGCATGATCCTTTATTCTAACAGGGAAAGGCGGTTTCTCAATATAAGTGGTAGGAACAATAGGATCAACATTATAAGTGATAGTATTTTCTTCAACTTTAATAGGTTAAACTACTTTTACTTTGATGGGAGGATGATATTTAAACCACTTCTCCCTAGGGAGATCAACATGAGTAGCCAATGATTCACAGAAAGAAGCTACTATCTCAGAGTCAAATCCATATTTAGTGCTAAATTCACAGAAAACATCGGTATCCATAAAAGATATAACACAATCAAACTTAGGTGTTATACCTGACTCCTTACCTTCGTCGAGTTCCCAATCGTCAGAGTTGCGTTTAGTTCTTTCTAATAACTCCCATCTGAATTCAATAGTCTTCAACATAAAAGAACCAGTACAAGAAGTATCGAGCATGGAGTGATTACTGAGAGAAAGCCAAGCATAAAAATCTCGAGACCTCATGATTGGGGCATGAATATAACATTGACTTAAGCCTCCCCCAATCTTGAGCAATGCTTTCTCTGTCGGATCACGGGTTCTGGCAAAACCCTCAAGGTTCGAACACTGAGGTGCGCGCGAAGATTTCCTCCCTACCGATCCATGCCCTAGCTCGCTAAGATCTCACGGACGAACTCGACGAACTCATAGCACAAAGGACACGAGATTTATACTGGTTCGGGCCACCGTTGTGGTGTAATACCCTACTCCAGTGTGGTGGTGGTGGATCTCCTAGGGCTGATGATGAACAGTACAAGGGGAAGAACAACCTCCTAAGGTTGAGGTTTTCTTGTGCTTGACGAACTTGTGTGGGTGAGATGCCTCTCTATCAGTTATGATCAGATGCCCCCTACTATGGTGGCTAGTTCTACTTATATAGGCCTTGGTCCTCTCCCCAAATATTGAGCGGGAAGGGANTCCATATTTAGTGCTAAATTCACAGAAAACATCGGTATCCATAAAAGATATAACACAATCAAACTTAGGTGTTATACCTGACTCCTTACCTTCGTCGAGTTCCCAATCGTCAGAGTTGCGTTTAGTTCTTTCTAATAACTCCCATCTGAATTCAATAGTCTTCAACATAAAAGAACCAGTACAAGAAGTATCGAGCATGGAGTGATTACTGAGAGAAAGCCAAGCATAAAAATCTCGAGACCTCATGATTGGGGCATGAATATAACATTGACTTAAGCCTCCCCCAATCTTGAGCAATGCTTTCTCTGTCGGATCACGGGTTCTGGCAAAACCCTCAAGGTTCGAACACTGAGGTGCGCGCGAAGATTTCCTCCCTACCGATCCATGCCCTAGCTCGCTAAGATCTCACGGACGAACTCGACGAACTCATAGCACAAAGGACACGAGATTTATACTGGTTCGGGCCACCGTTGTGGTGTAATACCCTACTCCAGTGTGGTGGTGGTGGATCTCCTAGGGCTGATGATGAACAGTACAAGGGGAAGAACAACCTCCTAAGGTTGAGGTTTTCTTGTGCTTGACGAACTTGTGTGGGTGAGATGCCTCTCTATCAGTTATGATCAGATGCCCCCTACTATGGTGGCTAGTTCTACTTATATAGGCCTTGGTCCTCTCCCCAAATATTGAGCGGGAAGGGAGCCAACATCAGCCAATTTGAAAGGGGACAACTTGTACAGCTTATCCTGACAAAAGCGGTCTTCGCCTGCAAAAGGCTCTGGTGGTGACGCCGTCTTGGGCTCCATGGTGACCTCCGTCCTTCCGTCCTGCTGGTCTTGGTCTCGTTGCACTGATATGGAAACCTTTGCTTGATGCCTCGGTACTCTGCGCCTGCGCTTGCCTCCTTAGCACAAAAGAGGAAAATAGGACACTGCGCGCGCTGGCGCCCGCCTGGCGCCCACCTGATCTTGATCGTCATGCCTCACGTCACGAGAGCCTCACGAGGTTGGCCCTGCCTTGATTTCTTCGCTCTTCATGAGGCAGCCTGGTGCGGCCGCTCCTGAGGAGGTCTTGCATTGTCCTCCCCGTGAGGCTTGGCCCCTCGCGAGGGTCTTGAATGTCTCATTAATGAAGATGGGCCGTACAGGCCCACTAGCATAGCCACGCCGTGGGACGCAGGAAGGCAAGTCTGGGGACCCCCGTTCCCAGAACACCGACAGTAGCCCCCGGGCCCAAGGCACGCTCGGGCTTGGCTTCAAGGAGAAGCCAAAGGTCAAGCGCGGAGCGCCGCGGGCCCCAAAAGGCTGCGGCCTTGGTCGATACGTGGCGGTTGATTGGACGTGGGCGTCTCTGCTTCCCCACGCTGCCTCAGCAACTGCCCGACTTGGCAAAAGGTTGGCGCGGACAACACTTGCCTTCACTATTCCCTTTCGCCTTGCCTCAGATCCCCTTTCTCGCTCCTCGCTGCCAAAGCCTCCAGATCTGCTCTAATATTGCTCCGCATCTGCGACCAATGGTGCCACGCAAGGTCAAGCCCTCCTCGGCACCGACTTGGTACGCGCTTGCTCTCGATGCGCCCAACGTCTCGGAGAACAGCCTCGCCTCCACGTGCTTGCTGACGACGGGGGAGAGCAATGAATGGGGGAAGACGGAGCTCTGGCTTGCCTCCGACGTGCCGGACCCTGAGGGAAGCACATTCTTCCCTTTCTTCACGAGCAGCATCACTGCCGGGTTGGTTCCTCCCTTCTCTGATTTCTTTTATGAGATCCTCGACCACTACGGGGTGCAGGAGTGGCATCTCCATCCCAACTCTATCCTCCTCCTGTCCATCTTCGCCTACTATTGCGAGGTGTATCTGGGCTTGATGCCTCCGTGGCTCTTCTGCGCCACTTCTTTCTTCGCATCAGCGAGGGACACGTCTCCTGTGTGCCAATTTCATCACATCCGGCAAGGCCAACTCGATCTCGAACACCGGGAAGAGGGTTGACAACATCCGGGCCAAATGGGTCATGATGGATGCCAAGTGCGCCCATACTTGGCATTGCCGACGGAGGCGCCCCAGTCAAACAAGGGGTAGCCTCATGTGGAGCTCACTGACGAGTGGGCGTCGTCGGTGTTGGAGCAGATGATGACCGACCTGAAGCCGGGCAACGCGAAGGCGGCCAACGTGACGGGGAAAATGCTCCTGAGGGAATTCCCAACGTTGCGCGTTGCTCCACTTCAGGCGCACGTGCGGCCCTTGTGGAGGCTAGGAAATGTAGGAGACTAGGTTCGCCTGAGGCCGGAGGCCCTTCCTGACGATGAGCTAACTGCTGTCCTGCGGCTCCTGGTTGGGGATAACCAGGAGTACCTGCCGAGCGCCTTCACTCCTTTGTTCCATCACAAGGACTGGGATCCAATCGTGGCCTCCAGGCCGACCTTCGATGCGCGCGGGCTGGTGCCGCCCACGCCCTCTGGAGGCCCGGCAGCGCCGAAGCCGCTGGAGCTGTCTTCTGACGAGTCCCACGGGAGGGAGGTAGAGGAGGTTGACTCGGAGGCGATCCCCAAGGAAATGGGGGAGACCTCTCCCTTGAGCAAGGCCGACATCCTCCGCACCCTGCCAGACGACGCCTAGATTGACTCCTGCCAGGGGGGGGGGCGAGCTGCCTCTCATCCGACACGGGGTAGATCATCGCTGGTCTCCCGAGATGCTGCCTCCGCCTTGACACCACCTGGAGCCACCTCAAGCCCTTCAGCTGCGCCGTCTTCTGCTCCTGGAGCCCGCACGCCTACTCCTCAGGTTCCGATGCTTTCAGGTTTCAGGATCCCCAAGCGAAAGGTGGACTATGTCGCGGTAGATCTGTAGGTGCTTCGAGCTTCGTCTTGCTTCTGCTTATACTTGCTATTTTCTGATGTTCACCCTTGGTTGATCAGGCCGGTGCCTTCGGCAAAGAAACGGAAGGAGGACACAGCGGCCGCGCCCCCCTCTGCGGAGAAAGGAGGTGGCAGCACTCGCACCTCCCCAGCTCGGTCTCCCTCGTGAGGCCAAGAGAGACATCATCGGGAGGAGTCAGCCCCCGTGGCCTCGCTGGCTCCGGAAGTGCCGGCACCCGGCTCGGCTGATAAGGTCCCAAAGGCTCTGGAGCCCTTGATCTCCCAGGCCCAGGTTACGATGTCGCCCCCTCCTCCTGCCGCGATCCTGGCCCCAGGTTCTTCCGCTTCCTCTGTCGTCTTGGAGCATGCCCTTTCGGAAATGGCCCAGCTGCGGGAAGATCTCCTGAGCGTGGACCCGCGCCTGGTGGCCGGGAGCCAGGAGTTGGCCTCCGGCTGGCTTCATTCTAATGCGGCGGTCCGAGTGACACTGAACCAGGCCACGACGGCCTCCGAGGAGGAGAAGCGGGCCACCGCAAAAGCCGCGTCCGATCGTGAGGCGGCGCCCGATCGCAAAGGCCACGACGCCAAGGCCGCTCGCGACCGCTGTCGGGTGCTGGAGGACGAGTTGAAGAGTCTGTGTGACCAGCACGCCGAAGAATCCTGTGGCCGTCAGGCAATGGAGGAGGAGATGAAGGCTCAGGAGGACGCCATCAGGAGCCGTGGCGCCGAGATGGTGGAGCTGGCGAAGGCGCAGGCCGCGTACGCCGGCTGGAGGCGCTGGAGCAGAAGGCGAAGGCGAGGGAGGCCGATCTCGACGCCAAGGCGAAGGTCCTGGATGAAGACCGCGTGGCCTTCGCGCTCGTTGAGAAGAGGTCCAGCGTGCTGATGTCATTGTACGAGAAGGGCTTGGAGAAGCCGCTCACCACCGACGAGGATGGCCCTACTCAGCTGCTTCCCCACTTGGTGAAGGCGCTTGAGGAAGTCGTGGAGGGCATCCTTCCCATGGTTGAGGCAGAGGCTCGCGTCCTTTCTTCAGCTGCGCTGACGCGTGTCTTCAGTCATCTGTACCTTCGCGACCCCAATGCTCGTCTCGATGAGCTGCTGGAGCCTGTAGCTGATGAGCACTGCACGGCTGCCGCCGCAACCGTGAAAGGTCAGGTGGAGGCCCTGCTGAAGAAGTTCCGCGGCTTCGTCCTCGTGCCCTCGACTGGCGATGCCACCGATCCTACGGCTGGCGGTGCAGGTGAAGGCGATGCTACCAAGGGAGGAGCACCTTCTACGGGCGATGGCGGTGTCCAGGAATGACCTGCGGCTGCCTTCCTGTTTCGTTCCTCCAGCATGCATCAGGCTTCGTGGAAGCGTTCAACTTTCGTTTGATATTGTGAGAACAATATGTCTTGTAATATTTGCTTCGAGATTTTGCGATTTTCTTCCTATCTGCTTTGTGTTCTGCGTTGGCAGAGCCTGGCTCCGCGCATACCTCCACCGCCGTTGGGCCAACCGAAGACCAGGACGGACCAGGGACTGAGGGGCTACGTGACCAGTTAGGCTCCTGAGTCGCGATGCTCGGGAGTCCCCCTTGACGCGCAAACAGCTTATAGGGAGGGTACGCGAGGATAGGTTAATGTTCTACGTCGGCAGAGCCCGGCCCCGCGCATACCTCAGCCGCCGTTGGGCGGACCGGAGACCAGGACGGACCAAGGAGTGAGGGCCTACATGACTAGTTAGGCTCCTGAGTCGCGATGCTCAGGAGTTCCCCTTGACGTGCAAGAAATCTCCATACCTTTGCCCTCGCCGAGGCTCGGCTCGGGACGGGCGTGCGACGACCAGGTCCGGGAGACCTGGTTGGGTGGCGTACACTTGGGCGTGACCCGAGCGCAACCCCCAGGTCCGGGATACCTGGTTGGGTGGCGTACGCTTGGGCGTGACCCGAGCGCAGCCACCGTGCCCAGTCCCCTCGCGCGGCTCTCCCGAGGGGAGGCGTTGCGGTGAGGCCGGACGCTGAGCTTTGGGGCTCCTTGAGGTTGGTACGACCGTGAATCCGCCCTCAGTTGTTTATCACCAGCGCGGAGCATAGTGCTTCCGCTTGTGCATGGGCATAGCCGCTCCTCGGCAGTGTCGACGGCCAGCGCGGAGCATGGTGCTTCCGCTTGTGCGTGAGAGGGGGGCTCCCTCTGCGGAGAGCCCCCAGGGCGTGTACAGCCCCGCCCTGACACGTGGTTTGCACGGCAGGGCTAGACGAGGTGTATCTAGGCACTCGTGAGCCAGCACGGGACTCACAAGGCCCTACCTCAAGGCGGGTTGTGGCTGGTCTTGGTTCTTATTCACCGTGCTGGTCCTATGAGGTGGTCAGACAACCTGCGCTGAACGAATCTCCTGAGGTTATCGCGTGAGAAAGCCACGCACCAACAGCCCGAGGAGGTGACGTAAACGGTGCCGGCCCGCCAGACAGAGGTCAGTCGTTGGATTTAGCGACGCTACAGGGATGGGACCGAGCACAGACGCCATGCTCAACTTACTCATGTGGAGGGTCCTGAAGAAAGACGGCCGGCACGCTGTCCTCGTGATGGGTGGCGATTGAGTAGGTGATAATCATAGGTAGATTAAGCATGGAGAGCAGCAGGCTTAAGTAAATGCAAGGGAGATACATGCCACTGGGTCAGGCCCAAGTGGCTTGGGGATGATGCGGTCCGAAGGTCGCCCCCAGCAAAGTAAGCTAAAGACATGAAGAAAAAGGGATACATGCCACAGGGACGGACCCATGTGGTCTGGGAATGATGCAGCCCGAGGGGAGCTCCTAGCTGAATGAACTTGGAAAATGTCACCTAGTTCTGTTGATGAAGAGATGTCGGGGCAGCTGAAGGTACGCGGTGAAGGGATTGCTCCTCACGAGCCACCAGGGCCCTGAGCCTCGGGAGGCTCTGGGGGCTCAGGTGGTTCCCTGAGGACCGTCTCCATCTCTGTCAGGACGGCGTGGTGCCTGGCCTCCTGAGCCGCCAGGATACGCTGCAAGTTGCGCTGATAGGCTGATGACACGCTCGGCAGGCCGAAGGGCATGCGAACGTAGCTGTGTGGTGGACCCTCACAATGGCCGACGCGCAAAGGCCAGAAAAGCTCCTGAGAAGCGGCCCTGTTGAGCGCTGGGACGTCGATGCAGACGCGCAGCCCGGCATCCTTGCCTGGATGGGGCGCTGCGCCTCGTGAGTGGCGGTCGCCGCGCATGGCCCTTGCGTCTTGCAGTTCCTGAGTGGTCTTGGTGATGAACTCCTGAGCGGTGGGCGCTCCTCGCCTTGTGTCCTCCTGAGGGAAACGTGCCATGAAGCACGCCTCCAAGTGGTGCCCGAGCGCCTCCCTCATGATGTTGGCAAGGTCTGAGGCCCTCCAGAAGAGAGCCCCCGAGCCCTGCCCGAGGAGGGCGCTGGGCGCGCCTTCCTATGCGATGGATGGAGGTGCCCCTGGAGCGGGCGCTGATCCTGACAAGGTTCCAGCTGCGACGCCACCCTCCTGAGGCCCAGCACAGCGCATCTGCTTCTTCTTCTTGGGGATGGCCTCTAGAGGGCCCTCGCCCTTGCTGTCGGGGTCGTCGATTGCTGCAGCTTGAAAGGCACACTCGAGGGAGCACACCATGTCTCTTTCTTCACATAGGACCGTGATGATTCCGCCGCTTCCTGGCATCTTGAGGACATTGTAGTCGTGGTGGGTCACCACCATGAACTTGGCTAGGGCTGGATACCCGAGGATGGCATTGTGCGGCAGACGAATGTGCGCGACGTCGTAGTCGATGAGCTTGGTGTGGTATTTCTTGCGTTCTCTGAAGGTGACAGGGAGGCGGACCTGCCCTATCGGTGTGGTGGAACCGTTGGTCACTCCTGAGAAAGGCTTGGTAGGCTGAAGCTGATCATACGACACTTGGAGGTTGTCGAACGTTTCGACAGACAGGACATTGAGCGCTGCGCCTCCGTCGATGAGGTGTCTTGGTGACTTGCACATTGCTGATGACTGGTAAACAAAGCATCGGGAGGGCGCCAGCGGTGGCTGCGCACTTGAGCTGATCTATCGAGTTGAAGGTGATGGCGCACTGGGACCACCTGCGCGGGCGCGTGGCCTCAAGCTTGGTGTCAGTGTCAAAACCGGCGGATCTCGGGTAGGGGGTCCCGAACTATGCGTCTAGGCGGATGGTAACAGGAGACAAGGGACACGATGTTTTTACCAAGGTTCGGGCCCTCTCGATGGAGGTAATACCCTACTCCTGCTTGATTAATATTGATTATATGGGTAGTACAAGAGTAGATCTACCACGATATCAAGGAGGCTAAACCCTAGAAGCTAGCCTATGGTATGATTGTTGTTCGTCCTACGGACTAAAACCCTCCGGTTTATATAGACACCGGATAGGTTAGGGTTACACAGAGTCGGTTACAATGGTAGGAGATCTACATATCCGTATCGCCAAGCTTGCCTTCCACGCCAAGGAAAGTCCCATCCGGACACGGGACAAAGTCTTCAATCTTGTATCTTCATAGTCTTCGAGTCCGGCCGTGATGATAGTTCGGCTATCCGGACACCCCCTAGTCCAGGACTCCCTCAGTAACCCCTGAACCAGGCTTCAATGACGACGAGTCCGGCGCGCATATTGTCTTTGGCATTGCAAGGCGGGTTCCTCCTCCGAATACTTCATAGAAGGTTTTGAACACAAGGATAGTGTCCGGCTCTGCAAAACAAGTTCCACATACCACCGTAGAGAGAATAACTTTTGCACAGATCTGCTGACGTATTCCGCGGCGTGACATCACACCACGGCCAGGCCTTTATATGAATCGGTTTTTACTGTTCCACCTCAGCGCGTTTAGCGAGGCGGTTTCCCTGACACATCTTATCAAAGCATAGATCTTGCCCCCCTTATTCCGGGATTCCCATCAATACAGACGTGGGTAACCCATCCGCGCCATTGATGACGGCGCTTGGGAGATAAGCGAGTTTTACCAGGCTGGTGGGGGACGCATAACTTCGTCCGTCCATATAAGGGGATAAGGATCCACCTTTTCACCTACGCCTTCTTCCTCCTTTGCTCATCCATTTCCGCGCACTCGATCTCCAGCGCACAAGTCCGCACATCCCACCTCAACCTTCTCCAACCATGTCAGGAGCCGGAGGTAGGTGGATGGCCTCCTCCGCCACGGAGGGGCACATCACAAGACTATGGGAGGCTGGATATTTGTCCGGCGATATCGCGCACAGGCTGCCCGACGCGGGGCAGCTCGTTCCAACCCCCAGGCCCCATGAGAGGGTGGTGTTTCTCCCCCACTTCCTCCGCGGACTAGATTTTCCACTTCACCCATTTGTCCGGGGGCTCATGTTCTACTACGGCCTGGACTTCCACGACCTAGCCCCGAATTTCATCCTCAACATCTCGGCGTTTATCGTCGTGTGTGAGGCTTTCCTCTGCATCCAGCCCCACTTCGGCCTATGGCTGAAGACTTTCAATGTCAGGCCGAAGGTTGTGGGCGGCCGTCAAGCGGAGTGTGGAGGCGCCATGGTTGGCAAGATGGCCAAAGTCCTGGGGATCGAGGGCTCCTTTGCGGAGACAATAAAGGGGTGGAAATCAGGGTGGTTCTACATCACCTAGCCACGCGACCCCAAATGGGTGGCGGCCCCCGAATTCAGATCTTGTTTCCCCACACGGCTCTCATCATGGAAAGAGACGGGCCTGACGTGGGGGAATTCGGACGAGACATCCGGACTCCAAACATGCGTCCGAAACCTTGTGGACAAGAATCTCAGGCTTGTCAATGTAATCCTGGTGATGCTCATCCGCCGGATTCTCCCATGCCAACAACGGGCCTTCAAATTGTGGGAGTTCGATCCGGCACAGCACTCGACTCTAAAAAAGGCTCCCTCATCCGCTACTGAAGATCGCGGATACAGCTCGCAACGTCAAGCCGGCGAGGCAAGTTACTTTACCCTTTACGGGACTCTTTTTTCATAGATTGACTCTATGTGGGATCTAAAACTCCTAATCTTTGACAGGACTGGCTGAAGACGTCCGGATAGATTAACTGTCTGGCTCCTTTGCCGGAAGACCCAGCGGACGCCCAATTGACGGGGCCGCTGGCTCCGGTACCCCATGTGGTGCCGGAGAAGAAGGCCAAGAAGGAGGCCACGGGAACTCGAAGGAGCTCCCGACGCCAGGTGCTGTCAGATTCTGAAGCAGAATCTTCTCCTGAGGACGAGGAGGAGGAAAAAGAAGCTTCTCCCCCAGCAGGGGAGGAGAAGAAAAGGAAGGCCGCCCCAACTGGGAAGGCCGGAGGGTCCAAGAAGGGAAGAACCCTTCCTCCGGACTTCTTTACCAACGTCGACAACGACGAGGAGGATTGGCCAACAAGGGCCAAGCCCCTGGCAAGATGTTGCATAGTGTTCTCTAATGCCGAACAATCATGCAGCCCGCCCAAGGGGGAGTTCGCCACTTCGTCGAGCAGGTCCCTGGGTTCGTCGGAAATGGAGAGTACTTCGCTTCCGACCGCCTCCTCGCCTCACGCTGCGGACGACGCCGAGGTGGTGCCCCAAGGGGGGCCTGGTCAAGAGGAGATGGCGCAGGAGGCGCCACGAGGCAACCCCCCGGACTCCAGGCGCTTGGGGGGCAAGACCCCCAGGGGCTCTAAGCCCGACCCTTGTTCGGACTCCATGCCGGAACCTTCAGCGGTTACGGAGTCCAGCAAGCGGTCCCTTCATAAGAAGGGTAAGACGCCGGTGTCCTCCGTCCAACCGGAGGCACCGGATAGCTTACTGGAGGCGCTTAACAGCGCTTCCATCAAGGAGGAGCACCGCACTGTTATGAGTGCGGTGATCCGGACAGTTCAGTCCGCCAAGAGCGGGCTGGCCGAAGCCTGTACCAGCCTTCTAACAGGCTTTGAGGTAAGTTTAGAATACGTAAAAATATTACCGCATAGATAGTATCCCCTGATGCTTAGTTCGGTGTTCGGAAAGAAAAGCCGGACTAAGGATCTAAAAAGATATACGGAGGAGTCTAACATAAGTATGTGAATATGGGAATGCAGGCTACGCTGCTGACCTCTGCCACACTGACCGCGGAAGTCGATGCACTGAAGCAAAGCCTCGAGCCGTCCGAGAACGAGCTCGGCCTTGCCAAGAAGCAGCTCGAGGACAAGGAAGGTAAGTAATACCTTATTAAAGAAATACCTTATAGAAAGGTTTTGGTTGCAAAAAATAACAGGAGTAACATGGGTACTGCAGGGGCCACGAACGAGGTGGCGACCCTGAAGGAAGCGGTGTCCGTGGCCGAAAAGAAAGCGGTCGCGGAGCGCACCGAGCGAGGGAAGGGGGAGGCGCAGCTGGCCAAGGTACGGCAAGAGCTCCAAGCTCTCGTGGAAAAACACGAGAGTTTGGAGCGTGACTCGAAGACTCGAGAGTCCGAGCTCGCCTCGGCTCTTGAGAGTGCCAAAGCTGCTAAGGCCGAGGCCCAAAAAGCCCTCCAAGAAATTGAATCATTAAATAAGATAGCGGCGGGTAAGGCATTCTTTATGCAAAGCAAGCATGTGAAAGTGAATTACCTATTACTTACCCGGATTCGGAGCTCTCCAGGAGCATTCACAGATTTGCCCCGTAGTGTGTCTGATGCTGCCGCATTCTACCGCGCCAAGGAGGGGAGCTCGACGGAAAAGGTGTTCTGGTCTCAGTATGTTGAGGCCGGACATCCGGTGCCCCTGAGCGACCAGCTGAAGCAGCTGGTCGAGCTCCACAAGGTCGCCGAACAGGCCATGAAGGGCCTTATAGTGCGACTGTGGCCCTTGGAAGCCATGCCTGGGAGCTACTTCAGCTTAGTGCAGCGGCTGGTGGACGCCTGTCAACGGATTGAAGTTATCAAGCGCTCCGTCTGCATTGAAGGTTTCCGTCGGGCCCTTGCCCATGCTAAAGTGCACTGGGGCAAGCTGGATGCGGAGAAGCTTGTGACGGATGGGCCACCGAAGGGCAAGGAGCATCGCACGCCCGAAATGTACTATGAGGGCCTCCTGAAGGGTGCCCGCCGAATAGCGGATGAGTGCTGCAGAGATGTAATTTTTGAATAGACTCGCATTTGTTATCCTGTACGCTGAAAACTTGTTCATATGCGCTAAGCAACGCTTGTTAATTTAAAATATTACCTTCTGTGCGGCCATTTATCAAATTTGAGAGATGGCAAGTCGTTGTCTTCAGCCCCCATGCCGCGAGTGCTGGGGTGTTCGGGATAAACTTGAGCACTGTTGTTCCCATTCTTGGGTCCATCTAGGGAGGCGCTCAACACAACGAACAAGGCAACCGGACTTATAATGCTTGAACACTCTCACTTAGCCATAGAATTCTATAATTTTAAATTTCGGTGAAGCCCCTAGTATTCGGAAGACCGAGTTCGGGGCGGTATCCACGCCTTGGCCGGACAACTCCGGTTCCTCGCTCTAAGCGGCATAAGTCTTTAGGGACCCGAAAAAATCTCTCGAACAGCGACCGGCTCTCGCCCTATCATGACGGTCAGTTTTATCTTTCTCCACGGAGGTGCTCGACCCAGCTCAACTGGGGCACAATCGCAGTGGTTTCCCCGGTGCTACCTTAGCCGATATAACGGAACGTAAGATACCAAAACACGGGAGCCAGGCAAACTCAACTATTGACCCAAGACATGATTCGGAGCCGATTCATATAATGCTATATGTTCGGGGTGCCGCACTTGTGAAAGTGTTCGGACTTATCACACCATAATGTTGGGGTACTTAAGCCCCTGGTGTATTGGTCGTACCAAAGTGTACGGGTGCGTAATGTCATGAAATGAACATATATATATATAGATAAAGAAAGGAGTGCAATAATAGGCAAAAGCTATGTATTGTTTATTTAAAAAGGTACTGCAATGAAAGCAGAATGATACAAATAGTGCGATAAGCGAGGGGTGGGACTATCTAACATGTCCCCCTCCAGGGGTAAGCTGCGGGATGGTATGTAAAACAGGTATAATGCTCGTAATAGAGACCACCTGAACACTTCGACGTAGCTTTCTGCTTCCCTGGCTGTTGCATCATGAGTTCGGCGATTCTAGTGCCGAACATGACTTCTGGAAAACGGAGTCCTGAAAGTAAGAAAAAGGAATAAAAAGGAAAAAGGAAAAATAATGACACAATCGGGAGCCCCTGGTGTGGTTGAGCCGCATTCCGGGCGTGCCGTGGTCGTGCCCCTCCCCTTATGCCCATGGTATCTCCAGAGCGTAGTTATGTACGCGTAGTACTGGCTTCGCAATTTCGCGAGGGCTGGGGTTGGGGCAGGATTGCTACGCGTGCTTGAATCGTGCCAGGCGGTCTTGTTGTGGGTTACTCCGGGCGCGCTTGACAGTGTCCGGACGCTTAGTGGCCGGACTCGAGAATTGCTGTGAGAGGCTGCTTTGTACCTCCACCGTAAGGGCCACCGTGTGCTCCTCCGTTCGGAGAGAGCGTTCGGTGTTTCCATTGACCGTGATTACTCCTTGAGGGCCTGGCATCTTGAGCTTGAGGTATGCATAGTGTGGTACCGCATTGATCTTTGCAAATGCGGTTCGTCCGAGCAGTGCATGATAGCCGCTGTGGAATGGGACGAAGTCGAAGATTAACTCTTCGCTTCGGAAGTTATCCGGTGATCCGAAGACCACTTCGAGTGTAACTGAGCCCGTACAACTGGCTCTCTACACCCGGTATGACGCCTTTAAAGGTCGTCTTTATAGGTTTAATCCTTGAGGGGTCTATGCCCATTTTGCGCACTGTATCCTGATAAAGCAGGTTCAGGCTACTGCCGCCGTCCATCAGGACTCTTGTGAGGTGAAATCCGTCAATAATTGTGTCAAGAACCAATACGGCGAAACCGCCATGACGAATGCTAGTGGGGTGGTCCCTTCGATCGAAGGTGATCGGGTAGGAAGACCATGGGTTGAACTTTGGGGCGACTGGCTCCATCGCATATACGTCCCTTAGTGCACGCTTCCGCTCCCTTTTGGGTATGTGGGTTGCGTATATCATGTTCACCTCCGCACTTGTGTGGGAAAACCCTTCTGTCCTCTATTGTTCTGCGGCCGGGGCTCTTCCTCGTCATCGCTATGCAGCCCCTTGTCATTGAGTTCGGCACTTAACTTGCCTGCTTGCTTGAACACCCAACAATCCCTGTTGGTGTGATTGGCTGCTTTTTCGGGGGTGCCATGTATCTGGCACAAGCGATCGAGTATTCGGTCCAAGTTGGACGGGCCCTGTGTATTTCTTTTGAATGGCTTCTTCCGCTGACCGGGTTTAGAGCCTCTGAATCCGGTATTGACGGCCGTATCTTCAGCATTATCGCCGTTAATGCGGCGCTTGTTCTTGTTGCGACGCGACCTGCCATTGCTGTCCTTGGTATCCGAACTATCAGGGTGTTTGGCCAAGTTGTTGCTTCGAGCTAGCCAGCTGTCCTCTCCCACACAAAAGCGGGTCATGAGTGTTGTGAGGGCTGCCATGGATTTCAGCTTTTCCTTTCATAGGTGCCGGGCAAGCCACTCGTCGCGGATGTTATGTTTGAAGGCTGCAAGGGCCTCTGCATCCAGACAGTCAACGATTCGATTTTTCTTTGTTAGGAATCGTGTCGAGAATTGTCTGGCCGATTCTTCTGGCTGCTGAATTATGTGGCTAAGGTCATCGGTGTCTGGTGGTCGCACATATGTGCCCTGGAAGTTATCAAGGAATGCGGCTTCCAGGTCCTCCCAACAACCAATTGATTCTGCTGGCAACCTGTTGAGCCAATGTCGAGCTGGTCCTTTAAGCTTGAATCGGAGGTATTTGATGGCATTTAGATCATCACCGCGGGCCATGTGGATATGGAGGAGATAGTCCTCGATCCAGTCCGCAGGATCTGTGGTACCATCGTATGATTCAATGTTTACGGGTTTGAAGCCTCGGGGATTTGATGATCCATTACTTCATCTGTGAAGCATAGTGGGTGTGCGGCGCCTCTGTATTGGGCTATATCACGACGTTGCTCATATGAGCTTTGTCTACTGTGTTCGGCCCAGCCGGGTTTGCTGTATCCGGCACGACGGTAATCATCCCGCGTCGTTGGGCACCCACGCGATCCGTAGATCGATCTAGTATGTTTTGCCTTATCCTCCAATATATCTCACAAGTCCGGCGCGATTTCCCGTGCCTTGGTACTTTTTGAGCGGCGTCGGGGTGTGGCTTGAGCGGAGGGCCGAGAGGCTTCTCTGTCACGGCCACGGGGTGGTCGGTCTGCCATGTCGTGCGCTGGTGACTTGGGTGCTTCCTCCTCTGATCGAGGCAACGACCTTCGTTTGGGGTAGCTTTTGGAGGGGCGTTCGAGTTCATACTCTTCGGCTACAAGGACTTCAGTCCATCTGTCAGCTAGCAGGTCTTGGTCAGCTCTAAGTTGTTGCTGATTTTTCTTGAGGCTACTTGCCGTGGCTATAAGCCTGCGTTTGAAACGCTCCTGTTCGGCGGGATCCTCAGGCATGACAAATTCGTCATCGTCGAGGCTTGCCTCATCTTCGGAGGGCGCATAATTATCGTCCTCGACCTCTCTTTCTGCCGCACTGTCGTGCGGACTTGCTTCTCCCTCCTCCTGTGCTGAGTCCTGCTGGAGGGGGTTGTCTTCGGCACTGTCCGAGGTGTTATTATCTCCCGTGCCGGAATCACCGTTTTTATTGTGGCGGGTTTTAGAGCGGTGCCCCTCACGTCGGCGCTTCGGTTGCTTCTTGGAGGGGTCATCCTCCGTTGTTCCATCGTCGTTCCCATCTTTTGGGATGTCCACCATGTATATGTCGTATGACGAGGTGGCCTTCCAGTGCCCTGTAGGTGCTGGGTCTTGGTCGTCTCCGGCATCGTCCACCATACCGTCGATGTCTTCGGAGTCGAAGTCGAGCATGTCGGTTAGATCATCGACAGTGGCTATAAAGTGGGTGGTGGGTGGGCTTTAATTTTCTCGTCGTCCGTATCCCAACCTTCCTGTCCGTAGTCCGGCCAGGGCTTGCCGGATAAAGAGAGAGACTTTAGTGAATTCAGGATGTCGCCAAAGGGCGAGTGCTGAAAGATGTCCGCAGCAGTGAACTCCATGACCGGCGCCCAATCAGATTCGATTGGCAAGGGCACAGAGGGTTCGGATTTCGGAGAGGAGTCCGGCACCCTGGAGTCGAGGTCTTTGCAAAGGACAGGGATGGAGTTCGGATCAATCGCCATAGAGATCGTAGCCCCCGAGGCTGTGTCCAACCATTCGTCCTCGATCAGGGAATCCGGCTCCGGATGAAGGGTCGGAGCAGATGCTGGTGCGGCCTCCAGGGACTGTTCGGCTGCAGAGCTAGATCATGCCCATCGAGACAGTGCGGCACGCTTGGCTGCGGCTCGAATCCGTCGAAGATCAAGTCTCCGCGGATATCGGTCGTATAGTTCAAACTTCCAAATCTGACATGATGGCCAGGGGCGTAGCTTTCGATCTGCTCCAGATGGCCGAGCGAGTCGGCCCGCAGTGCAAAGCCGCCGAATACGAAGATCTGTCCGGGGAGAAAAGTCTCACCCTGGACCGCGTCGTTGTTGATTATCTAAGGAGCCATCGGGCCTATCGGTGACGACATAGAGGAACTCTCAATGAAAGCACGAATGTCGGTGTCAAAACCGGCGGATCTCGGGTAGGGGGTACCGAACTTTGCGTCTAGGCGGATGGTAATAGGAGACAAGGGACACGATGTTTTTACCCAGGTTCGGGCCCTCTCGATGGAGGTAATACCCTACTCCTGCTTGATTAATATTGATGATATGGGTAGTACAAGAGTAGATCTACCACGAGATCAAGGAGGCTAAATCCTAGAAGCTAGCCTATGGTATGATTGTTGTTCGTCCTACGGACTAAAATCCTCCGGTTTATATAGACACCGGATAGGTTAGGGTTACACAGAGTCGGTTACAATGGTAGGAGATCTACATATCCGTATCACCAAGCTTGCCTTCCACGCCAAGGAAACTCCGATCCGGACACGGGACGAAGTCTTCTATCTTGTATCTTCATAGTCTTGGAGTCGGGCCGTGATGATAGTTCGGCTATCCGGACACCCCCTAGTCCAGGACTCCCTCACTTGGGGAGGACTCCATTCACTTCACGAGCAAACTGTTTGAAGATACGTCGCGAGGCTGGGGCCTGAGCTCCGCCCAAGATGTAGGCGATAGCACGCGGCTCCTGGAAGCCCCCAGCCCCCTCATTTCGATGGTGGTCGTCATTCCTTCTTGGCGGTGGTGGCAGCGGGGGAAGACCGGCGTTGCCCTGAGGATGATCCTCACGAGACTGGTCCCTCCAGGTGCCCTCGCGAGGATAATCCTGCCAGCGGTCCTCACGAGGCTAGTCGCGCCACTCCTAGCGCGGGCCACGATCGTTCCACCGCCTGCCACCATGTCCTCCTCCTTGGTCGTAGCCCCGGTCGCCGTGCTCGGGGCGTCGACCGAAGCGTCCTTCACGAAAGGCTCTGAGCTCTTGACAGTCGTTGGTGTTGTGGGTATTCAGTTTGTGGAAGGCGCGGAATGGTCGGCTGTTCTTGGATGACTCGGGCTGGTCTTTGCCTCACTTGGTGTTCGGCTCCGCCGCGAGCACGGCTGCTCCCTTGCGCTTGACGTCCTTGCCCTTGGCTTTCTTCTCCTGCGGGTCCGCGGCCGGCAGCTCGAGAGAGAGAGGTGCCCTTCCTCAGCTCTTGTGCACATGGTCGGTCGCCAGGTTCAACAGCTCCTGAGATGTGCACAGCTCCTCGTAGATAGCGTGATCTTCCTTCATCTTGATGTCGCGGACGCCATCAGAGAACGCGGAGATGATGGCCTCGTCCGCCACCTTGGGGATCTTGAGACAAATGTTGTTGAAGCGCTGGATGTACTTCTGGAGGGTCTCTCCTGGTTGTTGCTTGATGCGACGCAGGACACCCATGGCCGGCGGGCGGTCGCACGTGCTCCCAAACTTGGAGACGAAGCGGTCGCGCATCTCGTCCTAGGAGGAGATCGAGCCCGGAGGCAGTTTTAGGAGCCACGAATGGACGCCGTCTTTGAGTGCCATAGGGAACCAGTTCGCCATGACTTTCTCATCGCCGTTGTCCGCCTTGATGCTCAGCTCGTATAGCTGCAAGAATTCCGCGGGGTCGGGGGTGTCGTCGTAGCGAGGAGGCAGATCTGGCCTGAACTTGCCTGGCCAGGCGACGCTACGCAGCTCGGGGGTGAAGGCGCGGCAGCCGACCATGGTCGCCGGGTCCCGTCTTGGAGGTGGAGCTTGGTCCTGACGCCCACGTGCCGCCACAACAAGCGACATGGGGCCCTGCCCGGCAGACGATCCTGGCGCGGCGGTGCGAGGTGTGGCGGAGCATTCTCTTGCGGCCGAGGGACTTGTTGGCAGCTTCTTTCTTCACGCGCGGGTGCTAGATGCGGCGGGTCCCGTCCTGGAGCCACACGCCTTGGTGCCAACGCTCCGTCTTGGGGCAGAGGTGGTGGAGGTGCTCCGTGAGCTACGTCGCTTGTAGCTGGCGGAGGGTGACGCGGACAAGCTCGGCGATCCGGTCGAGCCAGTCCTCGTAGAGGTCGTCGACCGGGCGGTAGCGCTAGAGCTCGTGCGCCATGAGGAGCGCGGCCCGTGCGTCCATGGGAGCGCGATGAGCATGGGACGAGGAACCGGCCAGGGTCAACGATGGAGTGGCGGTGCGGCCGTCCCGCCGCACCGAGGGGTGCAGCAAGGACGCTTGCTGCTCATTCCCCGCCGGGCCGGTGACTGCGTTGGTGGCAGCAGACGGAGAACGATGAGGTGGCCCACCGACGGTTGCCGTCTGAGCGACGCGGGTGGCTAGGGAAGCCCGGCGCTCAGGATGAGCATGGTGTGCGTCCGCCATGGAGACGACGGAGCAAGTAGACGTGAAACGACGGAAAGGAAGCTCCAGCGCACCCCTACCTGGCGCGCCAAATGTCGGATCACGGGTTCCGGCAAAACCCTCAAGGTTCGAACACTAGGGTGCGCGCGAAGATTTCCTCCCTACCGATCCATTCCCTAGCTCGCTAAGATCTCGCGGACGAACTCGACGAACTCACAGCACAAAGGACACGAGATTTATACTGGTTCGGGCTACCGTTGTGGTGTAATACCCTAATCCAGTGTGGTGGTGGATCGCCTCTTGGGCTGATGATGAACAGTAAAAGGGGAAGAACAACCTCGTTTGGTTGAGGTGTTCTTGTGCTTGACGAACTTGTGTGGGTGAGATGCCTCTCTATCAGTTATGATCAGATGCCCCCTACTATGGTGGCTAGTTCTACTTATATAGGACCTGGTCCTCTCCCCAAATATTGAGCGGGAAGGGGGCCAACATCGATCAATTTGAAAGGGGACAACTAGTACAGCTTATCCTGACAAAAGCGGTCTTCGCCTGCGAAAGGCTTTGGTGGTGACGCCGTCTTGGGCTCCATGGTGACCTCTGTCCTGCCGTTCTGCTGGTCTTGGTCTCGTTGCACTGATATGGAAACCTTTGCTTGATGCCTCGGTACTCTGCGCCTGCACTTGCCTCCTTAGCACCAAAGAGGAAAATAGGACACTGCGGGCGCTGGCGCCCGCCTGGCGCCCGCCTGATCTTGATCGTCATGGCTCACGTCACGAGAGCCTCACAAGGTTTGCCCTGGCTTGATTTCTCCGCTCCTCACGAGGCAGCCTGGTGAGGCCGCTCCTGACGAGGTCTTGCGTCGTCCGCCCCGCGAGGCTTGGCCCCTCGCGAGGGTCTTGAATGTCTCGTTGATGAAGATGGGCCGTACAGGACCGCTAGCATAGCCATGTCGTGGGCCACATGCAGGCAAGTCTGGGGACCTCCGTTCCCAGAACGCCGACATTCTCCTTCGCGAGGCCAAAAATTATATATATAATTATGATCACAATGAACCAATGCATATCATAAAACTTCTGATGAAATTCCAATTTCAGTCGGTTGTAGTTCCATGATCCCATATCATCACATAGCCTAAACCATGTCAATGTTTTTCCCTTCAAAGATAAAGGGAATACCTTCTTCTCGGTAACATCCTCGTGCATACCTGCAAGATTAAATAATCCACATACTTCATCCACATAGATTAGGTGCAAATCGGGATACAATGTTCCATATCATGTAAAAGGATAAGCTAGCAGTTTCTCTATCATACCCGAAGGAATCTCAAAGTAAACATTTTCAGTAGGTTCAGTAGGTTGAGGAGCAACTCTTTGCTCTACTGGTCGGGGTGAAGATACCCCGAACAAGCCCCTCAAAGGATTATGTTCCATAGTAACNGCCCTGGCTTGATTTCTCCGCTCCTCACGAGGCAGCCTGGTGAGGCCGCTCCTGACGAGGTCTTGCGTCGTCCGCCCCGCGAGGCTTGGCCCCTCGCGAGGGTCTTGAATGTCTCGTTGATGAAGATGGGCCGTACAGGACCGCTAGCATAGCCATGTCGTGGGCCACATGCAGGCAAGTCTGGGGACCTCCGTTCCCAGAACGCCGACATTCTCCTTCGCGAGGCCAAAAATTATATATATAATTATGATCACAATGAACCAATGCATATCATAAAACTTCTGATGAAATTCCAATTTCAGTCGGTTGTAGTTCCATGATCCCATATCATCACATAGCCTAAACCATGTCAATGTTTTTCCCTTCAAAGATAAAGGGAATACCTTCTTCTCGGTAACATCCTCGTGCATACCTGCAAGATTAAATAATCCACATACTTCATCCACATAGATTAGGTGCAAATCGGGATACAATGTTCCATATCATGTAAAAGGATAAGCTAGCAGTTTCTCTATCATACCCGAAGGAATCTCAAAGTAAACATTTTCAGTAGGTTCAGTAGGTTGAGGAGCAACTCTTTGCTCTACTGGTCGGGGTGAAGATACCCCGAACAAGCCCCTCAAAGGATTATGTTCCATAGTAACGAGTGAGAGTAAATTTCAGCACACTCTATAAATTTTTCCTTACCAAATTCCACTTACCAAAGGCGCTGCACTCCCCGGCAACGGCGCCAGAAAAGAGTCTTGACAAACCCAACGAGGAGCAGAAGGAAATGACAAGCGGTTTTCAATAAGGTATTCTCTAGAAGCACTAAAATTATCGGTTACAGATAGTTTTGTGATAAGGTAATTTGTAACGGGTAGCAAGTAATAAAAGGAAATAAGGTGCAGAAAGATGTCCCAATCCTATTTATAGCATAGGACAAGCCTGGACAAACTCTTATATGAAGGAAAATGCTCCCGAGGACACATGAGAATTATCGTCAAGCTAGTTTTCAACACACTCATATGATTCGCGTTCGTTACTTTGATAATTTGATATGTGGGTGGACCGGTGCTTGGGTACTGCCCTTCCTTGGACAAGCATCCCACTTATTATTAACCCCTATTGCAAGCATCCGCAAATACAAAATAAGTATTAAGGTAAACCTAACCATAGCATGAAACATATGGATTCAAATCAGCCCCTCACGAAGCAACGCATAAACTAGGGTTTAAGCTTCTGTCACTCTAGCAACCCATCATCTACTTATCACTTCCCAATGCCTTCCTCTAAGCCAAAAAATGGTGAAGTGTCATGTAGTCGACGTTCACATAACACCACTAGAGGAAATACAACATACATCTCATCAAAATATCGAACGAATACCAAATTCACATGACTACTTATAGCAAGACTTCTCCCATGTCCTCAGGAACAAACGTAACTACTCACAAATCATATTCATGTTCATAATCATAGGGGTATTAATATTCATAAAGGATCTGAACATATGATCTTCCACCAAATAAACAGACTAGCATCAACTAATGAGTAATCAACACTACCAGCGACCCACAGGTACCAATCTGAGGTTTTGGGACAAAGATTGGATACAAGAGATGAACTACTGTTTTAGAGGAGATGGTGCTGGTGAAGATGTTGATGGAGATTGACCCCCTCTCGATGAGAGGATTGATGGTGATGACGATGGTGCCGGCGTTCTGGGAACGGGGGTCACCAGACTTGCCTGCCTGCGCCCCACAACGTGGCCAAGCAGCAGGCCGTACGGCCCATCTTCGTCAACAAGGCAGACAAGGCCCTCGCAAGGGTCCAAGCCTCGCAAGGAGGACGACGCAAGACCTCCTCTGGAGTGGCATAGCCAAGCATCCTCACGAGGAGCGGAGATATCAAGGCGAGGCAAACCTCACGAGGCTCTCGTGACGTGAGCCATGACGAACGGTACCAGCCGGGCGCCAGTGCATGCATCATCCCTATTTCCTCTTTGGTTCTAAGGAGGCCAGCACAGGCGAAGAGTATCGAGGCATCAGGCAAAGGTTTCCATATTGGTGCAACAAGACCAAGACCAGGAGGACGGCAAGGCGGAGGCCATCGTGGATCCCAAGACGACGTCACCCCAGAGCTTTTCGCAGGCGAAGACCGCTTTTGTCAAGATAGCTTGTGCTAGCTGTCCCCCTTCAAATTTTCCCGCCATTATTGGCTCACTTCCCGCTCGATATTTGGGAAGAGGACCAACGCCTCTATAAATAGGACTAGCCACCACAGTTGGAGGCAACTGATCCCGAACTAGTTCAGATCATCCTCAACTACACAAGCAAAAGAACTCCTCAATCTCAGGAGGCTGTTCTTCCCCTGTACTATTCATCATCAGCCCAAGAGGCAATCCACCACCACCACCACACTGGAGTAGGGTATTACACCACGAAGGTGGCCCAAACCAGTATAAACCTCGTGTCTTTTTGTGTTGCGAGTTCGTCGAGTTCGTCCGCGAGATCTTAGCGAGCTAGAGCGTAGATCGGTAGGAAGGAGAGACTTCGCGTGCACCTCAGTGTTTGAACCTTAAGGGTTTGCCGGAACCCCACATCCGACATTTGGCGCGCCAGGTAGGGGTGCGCCGGAGCTTCTTCTCCGCCGGACAGCTCTCCGACGCTCACCGGCCATGATGTCTGGCGACCCAAGGGCCGGCTCCGACCGCTCGGCAGCCTGGCCGGCCCGGGCAGCACCGCCTGCCCATGAATGTCTCGAACCTGCACTCCAAGCGGCACGGGCGCCAGCAAGCTCCGCCGGGTGCGGGCAGCGCGGCCAGGCGTCATCCACCCTCACCCCGCGGCAAGTACGAGTCGCGGCGAGAGCGGTGAATCATGCCGCAGCAACGGCGCCGCACTCACGGCGGGAGCAAGCAAACATGCGGGCGGCACTCACGGTGGCAAGGGAGTTGCTGCGATGCAGGCTGATGGAGAGCGGCCGAGATACGCTACTTGAGTGTGTTGCCGAGCTGCTGGACGCAGCAGCGTCGGGAGCACCACCCTTCTGCTATCGACTTCCTTCCTAGGCCACTGCAGGGCCGCGAGGCGAACCTCACCACATCCGCGCGCCATCAACTACGCCCGGAGGCTTCATCAACATCAACACGGCCGGCGGCGTAGGGGGCTCCAACTCCCCCATGCCGCCCTTGACAAGCACGAGCGCAAGCATCGCCCCCCATGGTCCCGGCCGGATGCCATATTGTCATCCCCAGGACGCCATCATGGGCGGAGCAACATGGAGCGTGGGGAACCACGGCGAGGTGTTCGGGGTGATGTCCCCGGAAGCCTACGTGCCCCGCATGATGGACCAAGGGTACGCACCATAGGAAGACCTCGGCTTATTCATTGGAGTAGAGTGGGGAGAGGGTGCGCTTGGAGCCGAAGCCTTCCAAGAACCTACGGAGAACCACAACGAGCGCGCCGACAGCGGCAACTACAGGGTACCGCTAGTTTCTCAGGAACAGGCTTATGCTAACCATGGACTATAGATGAATCAGGTTGCAGCATCGATCGAGGACCCAGGCATGCTGACACCAGTTACAACAAGGGAGACACGTTGGGGGCCATCGAGAGGGAGCCAGGAGCAAGGCCCCTCCCCGCGGTGCGCGGCGCCTGACGACACCCGGAGGTAGGCCCTCTGCCGGGGAGGCCTCGACAACCCTTCCCCCGGCAGAGGACCTGTGGTCGCCGAGGGAACCGCTGGCGTCCTCTTTCCCTCCTCTGTGTCGTCCTAGTGACCGGTCGGCTCAGAGGAGGTCGAGGGTGGCGCAAGGAGGGGACCTCGTCTGGCGATACGAAGCAAGGCCGGTACCTATGAAGAAGGCCCAGTGCCTATGAAGCTCGCCGTCCGTGACACTCTCACGTAATAATGCGTTGGGGCTTTACATGCCCCGGAGTCTCGGGGGTGCCGGCCTTAGGCCCTGGGGCTCCCTCCCATGCCTAGTGGCAGCACTTAGCTCCGTGCTAGTGAGAAGACTTGAAGACTAGAAGGCTAGACTAGGTGTCGGACGCGGCCTTTTGCTTTGGATCTCTCTCTTTCTGTAGCACTGCTTTCTGGATTTGGATTTGAGTTGATGCTGAGTTTTATTGATTCGCGTTGGGAGCCTTTTCTCGTTTGAGAATTTTCTTGCCTTCTGGATCTCTTTTTGTTTGGTACTCATGTCCTTCGCCTTTCCCTCACGAGCTCCTCGCGAGCGGGACTGCGCGAAGCACGCGCACGCCAAGCGTGCGCTAACACTGCAACTGGCGTTCACTTCTCGTGGGGCCCCTTCCGACGGGGCGACGAGCTCCGCAAGGTTCTCAGGAACTCAACACATCGCAGTCCAGCCCAAATATGGCGCTGACTAAGGTAAACCAAGGCAGAAAACTCGCATAAAGATTCACAAGTGCAGAAGGACACAAACTCACATCGCATGGGAAGTAAAAGCTGCAATTTGCTTATATGAGGGGCTCCCCTCTCAAAACGCTCTTACAGGTTTCCAAGGGCCACGCCCGAGTTTTTGTGCAGGAAGAAATGGCAGGAGAACAAGGGATCAGCCAGAAATGTCGCTCGCTGCGTCACCCGCGGACGCGTCACTCGCGTCGTCGTCGTCTTCATCGGCATCATCACCGCCATCGGCGATGCCCCCATCGCCATCGTCGACCACGTCGACTCCGTCTGTGACGACCACCACCACATCATCCTCTGATGCGAAGGCCCTGACCAACGCGTCCACATTGTCCTCAACCCAGCGCGCTAGGTCGCCCTGGACAGCCGTGGGTACGGGGGCGATGGCGGCGTCAAAGTCAAAGTTGGGGTCGGCATTCAGGAGGTGGCTAAAGACACGTGAGAATGCGCGCTCGAGCAGGCCACGCCCCCTTTCCTCCACAAGCTAGCGACCTCTGGCAGATCGGGCCTCCAGGCGCGTCACCACCTCGGTGAAGAAGGTCAGGTGGTTGGCATAATCACTTGAGTGAGGGGTCAGCGCCTCACGTCACAGATATTGCCCAGGGCAATATTGGCCCTGTTCCGGAGATCCTGAAGCATAGGGGCATGCTCGCGCTCCAGTGTTCGATGTTGGAGCACCTCCTCCATGTTTTTCCTCGCGATGGCTTTTGCGTCGTCAACCCGCCTCCGGAGGGAACGCAGCTCGGCGCGGGCGGAGGCCAAGTCCGATGGCACCGTGACCAGGGCGGCGGCCATGGCTTCCGCGCGCCTCTCAGCCTCGTCCAACCTGGGCCTGAGGGTAGCGGCCCTGCCCTCATCTTCTATGCCTGCGAGCTTCAGCTTCAGGTCATACCTTCCCTCCAGGTCCGTGCGACCCTTGGCCACCCGGCGGTTCATGTCCTCCTCGACTCCAGCCTCGCGAGCCCTGACGGCGTCTTATGCTTGGGCAACTTGACGCTCCCTCGTCTCCAGCTCCTCGAGCTCGCGGCTACGCTCCATGGCCTCCAGGGCCAGCGCCTCCTCGCGCTTCCGAACCTCCTTTTCCTCTGCGGGCGTCCCCCTCAGCGACGCAAGAGCGGCCCTGCGCGCCTCCACCTGCTGTTCAAGAGACGCGCTCCAGGCCTGGAGCTCCCACGCGCATTTCTCCATAGCCTCGCTGCGGCGATCAGCCTCGCGAGCCTCTTCCAAGGCTCTAGAGCGGGCTTCATGGGAGACCTTGAGAGACGCCTCGGCCTTCGCGTTCTCAAGGTCATGCTGATAGCTGCCGAGGTTGATGGCCACCTTCAGCTTGCACCGCTCCTCCGCCAACAGGAGACCTTCAGCCTCAAGACGTGAATCGATGCTCGCGAGCTCTTCACCAAGTCGGCCCATCGCGTTCATGGCCTCCTGGAAGAGTTCATGGCGAATCACACTCCGCCCACGCTCAAGCTCGAACGCCCGGCCCTCTTCGTCCTCCACCTCGGGAGCTGCGGGCGGGGCGCCAAGCGGCGCGCCACCCCTCGGTAGGGGGCTGGGGGCTGGCGCCTCATCCGACACCAGCCCGTCCTCGCGAGAAGCCCAAGCTGGCTGGGGCTCACTGCTTGAAGAGGAGTCGAGGATCAAAGCCAACAAGTTGTCGTCAAAGTCCAGCGGAGGAGTCTTGGGCACGCCTGATAGGCTCCACGCCAGACCAAGGGGGAGGGGCGACGAGGTTGCAGGTTCAGCGCGCCAGGAAGGCAGAAGCGCCCCTTCGACCAGCCCTACTCCAGGGGCAACCAGCGGACTCGGAGCGCTCGTGGCCAGCCGAAGAGTTTAGGAAGAAGGAGGCCGCTTCTCAGGAGGCGCGGCCGCTTCGATGGAAGGAGCCCTGAAGAACTGACGTCAGGAGACGAAAAAACAGTACACAAGGAGCCACATCGGTACGATACTTACACGTCAACGGTGATGTACTTCCTCCGCTTCAGCGGTCCAAAGATGTCACTGCCGCTGGGAGATCCTTTCCTCTTGCGGAGATCCTCGAAGTCCACACAAAGACGACCGAAACACTGGACGTGACGGCCGGTGAGCAGCGGGGCCGAAGGTGAGGTCGGAAGAATATCTTCAGGGGTGCCCGGTCGCGGAAAATAGCCAGGCACCATTTCACCACGACCTCCCGAGGCTCTTGGAGCCTTGGCCTCGGGAGTCGCATGCACCGTCTCCTCAGCAACTGACGCCTCAGGAGGGGAGTGGTAGGCTCCTGAGGACGACGCCCCAGGATCACCACTCAGTGCGTGCTCCTCAACACTCGAGTCACCGGCTTCCGCCAAAGCTCGCCCGCCTGCACCGTCACTTGGAGCGAGCTCAGCATCAGGAGCAAGGAAGGGAACCTCAACGACGGGGTTCTCGCGAGGCTCCTCCAGGCCGTCCGGCCGCGGCCCCCATTCATCAAAGAGAGGCATGTACTTTACAAATTCATCCTTGTTCTTGCAGCGGTATAGCAAACAGTTCTTCCCAGGCAGTTCGGCCGGCAGAAAGACACCCGTCAGGACCTTGAGCACTGTTCGCCTCGTCCCAAGGAGGAGCCCAGACTCCTGAAACCTCATGCGGTCCTGGCTGCTGAGCAAGGTCCACATTGGGCGAGAATGGTGCTGAGGCAGAGCGACCCGGCGTTGGACGAATTCCTTCACCACCATCGGTGTAGTTACACCGCAATCTTTCAGCACCTCAACCTGAGCCAGATGTGAGCAAGGCCGGGGCTCGCGAGCCGCTGATGGCTCCAGCCGGAGTTAGGAATAGCAGGCCCCAACGGAGCCTGAAGTAGAGGACTAAGCACACCGGCATCGACGAACACCCATCGTATCCGGAACTCGCTCGTGGGTGGAGGAAGCTCGAAGTCTCTCCCCTCGCCCACCATCGCAGCCATGGCCTGGAAGCTCACGCACCCCGAGCATTGTTGAGGGTCGGCCAGATGCAATGATAAGAAGTGAGGGAGGAGGGCCACCGAAGGAGCGATGCCCACCATGGCTTCGCACATGAAGGCGAAGACGACAAGAAGAGTCACAGACTGAGGGTCAAGGTGCAGCATGTGGATCTGATAGTTCTCAAGTACCGCATTGAAGAAGGCATAGAAGGGAGGAATCAGACCCGCCCAGAGGGCATCTATCAAGATTGGGACCTCAGTGGCCGTCTGAGCCGTGCGAGTGCGAGACGTGGGCCAGGGCACCGTCTCCCCCCACTCATTGAAGCTGGAAGCAAGCATCGGGTGCACCTTGCCCATGGCCTCGTCGTTGAGCACCCGAGACCGGCCAAGCGCTGGCGCAAAGGACGGAGGCGCAGCTGGCGGCGACAGAGGTCTTTTCCCCTGCTTAGCCTCTTTCTGCGCCATGGCGATGGAGTAGGCGGAGCGCAAGTCAGATTGGAGAAGAGAAGCAAAGTCACAAGGAAGCAGGGGAATTGGGGAAGCAAGGCGCAGGAGGCGGAGGAATAACTGTGTAGGCCGCAGGGGCTGCATAGCCAGGCGGATTCGAGGGCAGCGTGGGGAAGCGGAGACGCCCACGTCCAATCAACCACCATGCATCGATCGAGGCTGCAGGCTTTTGGGGCCCGCGGTGCTCCGAACTTGACCCTTAGCTTCACTGCGAAGCCAAGCCCGAGCGCATCTTGGGCCTGGGGGCTACTGTCGGTGTTCTGGGAACAGGGGTCCCCAGACTTGCCTGCCTGCGGCCCACAGTTTGGCCAAGCAGCAGGTCGTACGACCCATCTTCGTCAACAAGGCACCCAAGACCCTCGCGAGGGTCCAAGCCTCGCGAGGCGGACGACGCAAGACCTCCTCTGGAGTGGCCTAGCCAAGCAAGCTCATGAGGAGCGGAGATATCAAGGCGAGGCAGACCTCACGAGGCTCTCGTGATGTGAGCCATGACGACCGGTACTAGGCGGGTGCCAATGCGCGCAGCCTCCCTATTTCCTCTTTGGTGCTAAGGAAGCCAGTGCAGGCGAAGAGTACCGAGGCATCAGGCAAAGGTTGCATTGTGCAACAAGACCAAGACTAGGAGGACGGCAAGGCGGAGGTCATCGTGGAGCCCAAGACGGCGTCACCCCAGAGCTTTTCACAGGCGAAGAACGCTTTTGTCAGGATAGCTTGTACTAGCTGCCTCCCTTCAAATTTGCCCGCCATTATTGGCTCCCTTCCCGCTCGATATTTGGGAAGAGGACCAGGGCCTCTATAAATAGGACTAGCCACCACAGTAGGAGGCAACTGATCCCGAACTGGTTCAGATCATTCTCAACTACACAAGCACAAGAACTCCTCAACCTCAGGAGGCTGTTCTTCCCCTGTACTATTCATCATCAGCCCAAGAGGCAATCCACCACCACCACACTAGAGTAGGGTATTACACCACAATGGTGGCCCGAACCAGTATAAACCTCGTGTATTTCTGTGTTGCGAGTTCATCGAGTTCGTGCACGAGATCTTTAGCGAGCTAGAGCGTAGATCGGTAGGAGGGAGATACTTCACGCGCACCCCAGTTTTCGAACCATAAGGGTTTGCCGGAACCCCACATCCGACAGATGGTGATGATTTCCCCCTCCCGGAGGGATGTTTCCCGGCAAAACAGCTCCGCCGGAGCCCTAGATTGGTTTCGCCAGGTTCCGCCTCGTGGCGGCGGTGCTTCATCCCAAAAGCTTGCTTCTGATTTTTTCCAGGGCAAAAGACTTCATATAGCCAAAGGTGGGCACCGAAGGCCTGCCAGGGGGCCCACGAGGCAGGGGGCGCGCCCCCTACCTTCGTGGACAGGGTGTGGCCCCCCTCTGGTGCTTTCTTCACCCAATATTTTTAATATATTCCAAAACTGACTTCCGTGGAGTTTCAGGACTTTTGGAGTTGTGCAGAATAGGTCTCTAATATTTGCTCCTTTTCCAGCCCAGAATTCCAGCTGCCGGCATTCTCCCTCTTTGTGTAAACCTTGTAAAATAAGAGAGAAAAGGCATAAGTATTGTGACATAGCATGTAGGAACAGCCCATAATGCAATAAATATCGATATAAAAGCATGATACAAAATGGACGTATCATGAAGCTATTTCCGTTTTCGCTTAGAGATCATGCTAAAACTTGGTTCTCTTCTTTGCTTAAAAATAGTATTGATGTATGGAATAAGTGCAAAGATGCTTTTATCTCTAAGTATTTTCCTCCCGCTAAGATCATCTCCCGTAGAAATGATATTATGAATTTTAAGCAACTTGATCATGAGCATGTTGCACAAGCTTGGGAGAGGATGATATTAATGATACGTAATTGCCCTACACCTGGTTTGAATTTGTGCATGATTATACAAAAATTTTATTTCGAATTGAATTTTGCTTCTAGAAATCTTTTAGATTCGGCCGCGGGAGGCACTTTTATGGAAATCACTTTAGGAGAAGCTACTAAAATCCTAGACAATATTACTGTTAATTATTCTCAATGGCACACCGAAAGATCCACTAGTAAAAAAGTTCATGCGATTGAAGAGATTAATGTTTTGAGTGGAAAGATGGATGAACTTATGAAATTGTTTGCTAATAAAAGTGTTTCTTCTGATCTTAATGATATGCCTTTGTCCACTTTTATTGAGAATAATAATGAATCTATGGATGGGAATTTTGTTGGTAGGAACAATTTTTGAAACAACGCGTATAGAGGAAATTTTAATTGTAGGCCGTTTTAGTAATTCCTCTAATAATTATGGTAATTCCTACAAAAACTCTTATGTGAATTTTAATAATGTGCCCTCTGATTTTGAGACTAGTGTTAAAGAATTTATTAATTCGCAAAAGAATTTCAATGCTTTGCTTGAAGAAAAATTGCCTAAGAAAAATTGCCTAGGAACGTGGATAGAATTTCTCTTGATGTTGATTATTTGTGACTTAGATCTATTCCACCTAAGAATGACATCAATGAGTCTCTCAAAGCCATGAGAATTTCCATTGATGAGTGCAAAGAAGAATCGCTGAGATGCGTGCCAGAAAAGATTGCTTTGTGAAAGCGTGTTCTTCTAGTTTCAATGATAATAACGATGAAGATCTAAAAGTAATTGATGTGTCTCCTATTAAATATTAGTTTTCCAATATGAATCTTGATAAAGATGGGACTGGAGATGAGTCAACTTTAGTTAAAAGGCGTCCCAATGATTCGGAGTTTTTAGATCTTGATGCAAAAATTGATAGAAGCGGGATTGAAGAGGTCAAAACTTTACATAGCAATGAACCCAATCTTTTGGATTTCAAGGAATTTAATTATGATAATTTCTCATTTATAGATTGTATTTCCCTGTTGTAATCCGTGTTAAATTCTCCTCATGCTTATAATCAAAATAAATCTTTTACTAAACATATTGTTGATGCTTTAATGCAATTCCATGAAGAAAATCTTTAACTAGAAGTCTCTATCCCTAGAAAACTTCCATGAAGAAAACCTAGTATTAAAATTAAGATTAAAGATTATGATTGCTATGCTTTTTGTGATTTGGGTGCTAGTGTTTCCATGATTCCAAAAACTTTATGTGATGTGCTAGGTTTCCGTGAATTTGATGATTGCTCTTTGAATTTGCATCTTATGGATTCCACCATTAAGAAACCTATGGGAAGGATTAGTGATGTTCTTATTGTTGCAAATAGGAATTATGTGCCCGTAGATTTCATTGTTCTTGATATAGATTGCAATCCTACATGTCCTATTATTCTTGGTAGACCTTTCCTTAGAACGATTGGTGCAATTATTGACATGAAAGAAGGAAATATTAGATTCCAATTTCCGTTAAGAAAATGCATGGATCACTTTCCTAGAAATAAAATTAAATTGCCTAATGAATCTATTATGAGAGCCACTTATAGATTGCATACCAAAGATGGCAATACCTAGATATATTCTTGCTTTTATGCCTAGCTAGGGGCGTTAAACGATAGCGCTTGTTGGGAGGCAACCCAATTTTATTTTTGTTCTTTACTTTTCGTTCCTGTTTAGTAATAAATAATTCATCATGCTACTGTTACGATTGTGTTTCTTATGTTTTATTTAGTGTTTGTGCCAAGTAAAGGCTTTAGGATCTTCTTGTGTGATAGTTGTTTGATCTTGCTGAAAAAGACAGAAACCTTGTGCTCACGAAAATTATTTTAATAAATCAGAAAAAAGAGATTTTTCCCTGATTATTTTTGCAGTACATTAATATAGAAATTTCCCTGGTATTCCTAATTTGGTAGAATTTTTGGACTTCCAGAAGTATTCAATTTTGTCAGATTGGTATAGACTGTTCTGTTTTGACAGATTCTGTTTTTCGTGTGTGTTTTGCTTATTTTGATGAATCTATGAGTAGTATCGGAGGTATGAACCATAGAGAAGTTGGAATACAGTAGGTTTAACACCAATATAAATAAAGAATGAGTTCGTTACAGTACCTTAAAGTGGTGGTTTATTTTCTTATACTAACGGAGCTCATGAGATATTCTGTTGAGTTTTGTGTTGTGAAGTTTTCAAGTTTTTGGGTAAAGATTTGATGGATTATGGAATAAGGAGTGGAAAGAGCCTAAGCTTGGGGATTCCCAAGGCACCCCAAGGTAAAATTCAAGAACAACCAAAAGCCTAAGCTTGGGGATGCCCCGGAAGGCATCCCCGCTTTCGTCTTCGTC
>LR880968.1:766017875-766052046 GCA_904067115.1 Aegilops sharonensis
CCATGACGTTCAAAACGTCTTTGAAGTCCCGATTCTAAGCCATAAAGCATGGCACACTGAACTATCGAGTAGTCATCAGCTTTGCTCTGCCAGACGTTCACAATGTTCGGAGTTGCTCCTACAGCGGGTCTTGCACCTAGAGGTGCTTCCAGGACGTAATTCTTCTGTGCGACAATGAGGATAATCCTGAAGTTATGGACCCAGTCCATGTAGTTGCTACCATCATCTTTCAACTTAGGTTTCTCTAGGAATGCATTAAAAATCAAGGGAACAGTAGCACGGGCCATTGATCTACAACAACATAGATATGAAAAAACTATCAGGTACTAAGTTCATGATAAATTAAAGTTCAATTAATCATATTACTTAAGTACTCCCACTTAGATAGCCATCCCTCTAGTCATCTAAATGATCACGTGATCCACGTCAACTAAACCATGTCCGATCATCAGGTGAGATGGAGTAGTTTTCAATGGTGAACATCACTATGTTGATCATATCTACTATATGATTCACGTTCGACCTTTTGGTCTCAATGTTCTGAGGCTATATCTACATATGCTAGGCTCGTCAAGTTTAACCCGAGTATTCTGCACATGCAAAACTAGCTTGCACCCATTGGATGTGAACGTAGAGCTTATCACACCCGATCATCACGTGGTGTCTCGGCATAACGAACTGTAGCAACGGTGCATACTCAGGGAGAACACTTATACCTTGAAATTTAGTGAGGGATCATCTTATAATGTTACCGCTGTACTAAGAAAAATAAGATGCATAAAGGATAAACATCACATGTAATAAAAAATGTGTGACATGATATGGCCAGCATCATCTTGTGCCTTTGATCTCCATCTCAAAAGCACTGTCATGATCTCCATCGTCACCGGCTTAACACCTTGATCTCCATCATAGCGTCATTGTCGTCTCGCCAACTATTGCTTCTATCGCTCCCGCTTAGTGATAAAGTAAAGCAATTACATGGCGATTGCATTTCATACAATAAAGCGACAACATAAGGCTCTTGCCAGTTGCCAATAACTTTTACAAAACATGATCATCTCGTACAACAATTTATATCTCATATCGTCTTGACCAAATCACATCACAACATGCCCTGCAAAAACAAGTTAGACGTCCTCTACTTTGTTGTTGCAAGTTTTACGTGGCTGCTACGGGCTTCTAGCAAGAACCATTCTTACCTACGCATCAAAACCACAACGATTTTTAATCAAGTGTGTTGTTTTAACCTTCAACAAGGATCGACCGTAGTCAAACTTGATTCAACTAAAGTTGGAGAAACAGACATCCGCATGCCACCTGTGTGCGAAGCACGTCGGTAGAACCAGTCTCATGAACGCTGCAATGTCTGTCTGGGCCGCTTCATCCAACAATACCGCCGAATCAATGTTAGACATTGGTGGTAAGCAGTATGACTATTATCGCCCGCAACTCTTTGTGTTCTACTCGTGCATATAACATCTGCGCATAGACCTGGCTCTGATGCCACTGTTAGGGAGCATAGTAATTCAAAAAAAATCCTACGATCACACAAGATCTATCTAGGAGAAGCATAACAACGAGAGGGGAGAATGTGTCCAAGTACCCTCCTAGACCGAAAGCAGAAGCGCTTAGTCACACGGTTGATGTAGTCGAACGTCTTCACGATCCAACCGATCAAAGTACCGAACATACGGCACCTCCGTGTTCAACACACGTTCAGCACGACGGCGTGGCGACGGTGTTGGTGATGTGATCCGCGCAGGGCTTCGCCTAAGCACTACGACAATATGACCAAGGTGGTAAAATGTGGAGAGGGGCACCGCACACGGCTAAGAAACAACTGTTGTGTCTTTGGGGTGCCCCCTGGCCACATAGATAAAGGAGGGGGAGGAGGAGGCCGGCAGCCAAGGAGGGCGCGCCATGCGGGGGTCCAACTAGGATTCCCAATCCTAGTTTGATTCCCTTTCCTTTTCCAAGAGGGGGAAGGAGGGAAGGAGAGGGAGAGGGAAAGGAAATAGGGGGCCGTGCCCCTCCCCCTAGTCCAATTCGGCCTGCCTTGGGGAGGGGCGCGTGCCACCTTGTGGCCTGCCCTCTCCTACTCCCTTATGGCCCATCAAAGCCCATAACTTCCCTGGGGGGTTCTGGTAACACCTCGGTTCCCCGATAAATATCTGAAACGTCCCAAAGCCTTTCGATGTCCGAATACCTTCGTCCAATATATCAATCTTTACCTCTCGACCATTTTGAGACTCCTCTTCATGTCCACAATCTCATCCGGGACTCCGAACAAACTTCGGTCACCAAAACACATAACTCAAAATATAAATCGTCATAGAACGTTAAGCGTGCGAACCCAATGGGTTCGAGAACTATGTAGACATGACCGGTACACATCTCCGGTCAATAACCAATAGCAGAACCTGGATGCTCATATTGGCTCCTACATATTCTACGAAGATCTTTATCGGTCAAACCGCATAACAACATACGTCATTCCCTTTCCCGAGATCCGATCGTCGGTATCATCATACCTAGTTCAATCTCGTTACCGGCAAGTCTATTTACTCATTCCGTAACGCATCATCCCGGAACCAACTCATTAGTAACATTGCTTGCAAGGCTTATAGTGATGTGCATTACCGAGAGGGCCCAGAGATACCTCTCCGATACACGGAGTGAAAAATCCTATTCTTAATATATGCCAACCCAACAAACACCTTCGGAGACACCTGTAGAGCATCTTTATAATCACCCAGTTACGTTGTGATGTTTGATAGCACACAAAGTGTTCCTCTGGTATTCGGGAATTGCACATTCTCATAGTGAGAGAAATACGTATAACTCATGAAGAAAGCAGTAGCAATAAAACTAAACGATCATTATGCTAAGCTAACGGATGGGTCTTGTCCATCACATCATTCTCCAACGATGTGATCCCGTTCATCAAATGACAACGCATGTCTATGGTCAGGAAACTTAACCATCTTTGATTAACGAGCTAGTCAAGTAGAGGCATACTAGGGACACTCTGTTTGTCTTTGTATTCACACATGTACTAAGTTTCCAGTTATTACAATTCAAGCATGAATAACAAACATTTATCATGATACAAGGAAATATAAATAACAACTTTATTATTGCCTCTAGGGCATATTTCCTTCACCTCCGAGTGTACGCGGAGGCCATCTTGGCAGGCGGCGGCGACGGCAAGGTCATGGCAAATTGACTCCCTATGGCTCTTACGGGTGTGCCGCGCGCCTGGCTCCTCAACCCGCCAGAGTCTTCGGTGGCCTCCTGGGAGGAGCTGCGTGGCCTGTTCATCACGCACTTCGCGGCACTAGTGCCCCACACCGTCATGGCCATCCTCGGCGGGTCGCAGGCGCCCACCTCAAGCCGCCACACCAAGAAGCTCTTCCAGCAGGTAGGGCCCCGCCAATCACGGTGGGGGCTCCTCCAGGTGTAGCGACCAGACCTCAAACAGTCTGATCTCTGTGCATCAGTGTCATCCCTCGATCAGTAATGCTGACACGCACAGTACTTGAAAGATTTATAACAGAGTAGCAATCACACACTTATTACATCGAAAAGTCTCAGAAGAGAACTTATTACAATAAATAGGCTTAAGGCCATCTAATAACGATAACAGCGGAAGGCTTGGAACATAAGCGAGTCCGTCAGCTCCAATGGCATCACTGAGTATAGAACCACGACCTAAAGGCACCTTACTTGTCGTCTGAAAAGTCTGCAACATGAATGTTGCAGCCCGAAAACGGGTCAGCACATGGAATATGCTGGCAATGTAACACATAGGGAGTAATGAACAGAAGTAGGCTATACTACATGCATATATGGCTGGTGGAAAGCTCTATGGTTACAGTTTTGCGTGAAGCCAATTTTTCCCTGCTGCAAAGGAAGAAATTTCATTTAACTATCATGGTGGTTGTTAAACATTGAGAATGGTTGATAGCATTCTCAACCCCAATTAAGTAACATCATTAAAACCCAACAGTATTAATTAAAGTAACATGATGAGATTCACATGATAATCCAAGTACTAGATACTCAAGATGTCCATAACCGGGGACACGTCTAACCATAATTAGTTTGTACACTCTGCAGAGGTTTGCGCACTTTTCCCCACAAGACTCGATCTCCTCCGTTGGAATCGTCGCACTACATGGTGTTTGAGAAACGGATGACCGAGACATAGTCTTTCAGAAGCGCTAGCACCTTACGATCGGGTAGACCGTTACACCTACTTTCCCCTACATCTGCTAGTCTACCACTATAAGAGTTCGCACGACTTAATCAACTATGCTAGAGCCCATAGTAGCTTGTGGCTGCACACGGAAGTTTCTAGCATGAATAATCTCATGATCCCTTTGAGCCTGGGTGGCGGTCCATAAAGAAAAACAGGCCATCGCTGGAATACCCAGGTGCCTCAATCCACCCAGATGTGTATTAAAGTTGCCACCTTAAATAAACCATTAATTAACAATCTCACATTTGTCATGGATACACTCACCCAATCCACGTCTACTAGCATAGCATGGCAATATAAGCAAACGTAGAAGTAACTCCAAGGGTTTGATACTAAAACAGGTAATAGGTACTACCTCATCTACTTTCCCAAAAACCACAAATTAATTAGATCCTAATCATGCAATGTTAGAAAATTGATCTAATGCACAAAAGGTGGGTATGAAAGGGATATGATCAAAGTGTTACTTGCCTTGCTGATGATCCGCGAAACCTAGAGATTCGAAGTAACAAGCGGCGCACTCCGGGTACTCTATTGCAAACAAACAAGCATACAATAAGCACTCATCTAATGCACAGGTAAAACTCAAATAAGAGAACTAACCAAAAAGTTCAACTTAAGAACTCCGGTTTGCAAAAAGAATCAAAACAAACGAAGCGACGAAAAACAAACGGCGAAAGAAACAAGCTTCGTTTACTAATCTGGACTTAAGTCAAATTTTATAGTAGCAAAATCTTCTTTGAGTTGGTTAGACGAAAAGTGGGTTTCGAGACGAAACTCTAGGCGCTTGAATTGCCTGATTCCGAAAAAACGAGCGAAAAGTTATGCTAAAATGAAAATCGGATCAGAAATCGCGATCAGAAATAATCACGGAATATTCGAGAAAAAGAAAAACGACGAACAGGCTAGCGCACGAACATTCGCTGGCTGCGGCTAAACGATGAAAACCGTTCGTTAAAACGAACGTACGGACGAACGTACGCTAAATAAACTGAACCGAAAAAAACCGATCTAATAATAAAAAACAACCGCGGTTTTTAAAGAAAACCGGGCGGTTTCTAGAGAAAACCGCCGCCGCCGGCGGCGAGTACGGCGGCTACCTCGGCGGGGTCTGGCGACTACCTCGACGGGGTCCCGTGAGGCGGGGCCGCGGCTCCGGCGACGGGCGGCGGCACGGCGAGGTGCGGCGGCGGCAGCTGGCGGCGGCGCGGCACGCGGATTGAGGCGGGGCGGGGCTAGGGTTTGGTGGCGGCGGCTGGGCTGGGGCGCCTCGGGCTTTAAAGGCCCGGCCGGGTCAGTGTCCCAGGCGGACACGGCCCGGTTAGGTCGGTTGTGCGTTTTTTTAATAATTACACGCAGAAAAACAAACAAAAGAAATACTAAACTCACTCCAAAAATCCCGAAATAAATTTTCCCCGAATTCTAAAATCAAGACGGACAAGGTTGACATTTATTTGGGGCCTAGATGCAGTTTTGAAAAATGCACATTTTTCCTAAATTCAAATAAAATAGCAATAAAACTCTGAAATAAAACTTATTTGATTTTTTATTAAATCCTCAATATTCCTTTATTTTGGGAAATTCATTTTATTCCCTCTCTCTTATTTTTATAATTGGAATAATTGAAGATAAAATAAATAAAATCAAATGACCCTATTTTCAAAATTTGAGAAAACTCAAATATGAAAATAACGAAATCCCAACTCTCTCCGTTGGTCCTTGAGTTGTGTGAAATTTCTAGGATCAAGCCAAAATGCAATAAATTATGATATGCAATGATGATCTATGTATAACATCCCAAATTGAAAATTTGGGATGTTACACCAGGCTAGGCGGCGCCCAAGGTCGACCTCATCTTCTATGCCAGGGACCACCCCAAGACCACGATCAGCGTAGGCATGCTTCCCATGCTTTGCACCCCCACCATCTGAAACATAGCAGTCACCAGGATCCTCATCGAAGGCGGCGCCGGCCTCAACATCCTCTCCGTGGAGGCCTTCGGCTTGCTTCACGTGCCTTTCAACCGGCTCATCCCCACGAAGCCTTTCTCGGGGGTCCTTGATGGTTCCACCTGCCCTTTGGGGCAGATCTGCGTCCCCGTCACCTTTGGCACACGTGACAACTACCGCACTGAGCTCATCGACTTCGACATCGCCCGCATCGGCCTCCCGTATAATGCCATTCTAGGATATCCGGCCCTCGCCACGTTCATGGGAGCGACTCACCCCGACTACAACGTAATGAAGATGTCGGGAAGCAGCGGTGTCCTCACCGTGGCGAGGGACACCAAGGACATGCACTCATGGCCCTCAAGCTCGCTTTCAAGGCCGCGGCGGCCGCGCGGCCAGATGCGATGGGCGCTTCGGAGGTACTGGAGGCCGCGCCGGCAAAGAAGAAGCAGTTGTTCTCCCAAGATCGCGCCAAGACGAAGCAGGTCCCAGTCGACGACAACAGGGGATCAGGCCCCACCTTCACCATAGGCGCCGACCTTCCCCCGGACCAGGAAGAAGGCTTCCTCCGTGGGAACAGGGATGTGTTTGCATGGGAGGCAACATACTTGGTCAGTGTCCCGCGAGGAGTAATTGAGCACCGCCTGATGGAGTGCCCGGGCACGCTCCCGGTGAAGCAGAAGGCATGACAACAAGCCCCGAAGAAACAATCGTTCATCGTTCGGGAGGTCCACAAGCTAAAAGAAACCGGCATCATCCGAGAGATGCAGCACCCCGATTGGCTGGTGAACCCGGTCATCGTCCCCAAGAAGGGCGGGAAGGAGTGCATGCGCGTCCACTTCACGAGCCTCAACAAAGCTTTTCCTCAGGAACCCTTCCCTCTTTCGTGCATTGACCAGATCATAGACTCTACTGTCGAGTGCGACTTGTTGTGCTTGCTAGACGCCTTCCCGGGTTATCCCCAAATCAAGATGGCGGTGCAGGATGTCAAGAATACGGCTTTCCTGACCCCATGGGGGTGTACTGCTACACCTGCATGCCGTTCGGGCTGTGCAATGCCGGCACAACCTTCCAACAATTGATGCTCATCGCCCTGGGCCGGCAGCTCAGGAGGAACGCCAAGGCATACCTCGACGACATAGTGGTCAAGTCGCGGGAGGCAAGAACTCTCGTCGGTGACTTGGAAGAAACGTTCGCCAACCTGTGCAAGGTAAACTTGCGGCTCAATCCGAAGAAGTGCGTGTTCGGTGTCCCGACCGGCAAGCTACAGAACTTCCTGGTGTTGCACAGAGGGATCGAGGCCAACCCAGAGAAAGTCAAGGTGATAGAAAAGATGAGCCCGCCGCAGACCCTCAAGGAGATGCAGAAGCTTGTGGGCTGCGTAACTTTGCTCAAGCGCTTCATCTCCAAGCTAGGCGAGCGCACCCTCCCGTTCTTCAAGCTGATGAAGAAGAAGGGTCCATTCGAATGGACTCCAGAGGCCGAGGCGGCCTTCCAAGACCTCAAGAGGTACCTCACCATCCTGTTGGTGATGGTAGCGCCTCGCCCTCTTGATCCCCTGGTGCTTTACCTGGCCGCCACGCCTCACTCAGCCAACGCGGCACTCATGGTGGTCCTGGAAGAGCGTGCAGTTGCAGGTGTCCGGTGTCCTTCCCCGTGCCCGACTGTGGTGCTGCAGCCTCAGGACGGCGCTCCTGAGGCCTCGACCACCCCACCGAACGGCGGGGCTCCCGACGATGGCGCTCCTAAGGCCTCAGCTACCCCACCGGATGGCAAGGCTCCTGAGGCCCCCGCGCCTCCGGAGGGGCAAGACGCTGTCGATGCCCCCTCCCTCATCGAGCATCCCATGTACTTCATCAGCACGGTGCTACGTGATGCGCGTGCATGCTACCCCATTCCACAGAAGCTTCTGCTCGTGCTCCTGGTAGCCTCCAAAGAGTTGTGCCATTACTTCCAAGGCCACCCTATTAAGGTCGTCTCTGCATACCCCCTGGAGAAGGTGCTCCGGAGCCCCAATGCCACAGGAAGGGTTGCTGAATGGAACATCGAGCTACAGGTGCTCCAGCTGGAGCTCAGCAGCACCAGAGTCATCAAGGGCGCGACCTTTGCTGACTTTGTGGTGGAATGGATTGATGCCCCTGGCCGAGGGGTGAGCGAGGATCGTTCCCTCATGCCCGGAGACGAAGCTCCAGATGGGTGGGTCATGTACTTCGACGGCTCGTTTGTGCGCCAAGGCGCAGGGGCCGGAGCCGTGCTCATCTCACCTACCCAGGACAAGCTCTACTACGGCGTGCAACTCTGCTTCCAGCATGTGAGAAGGTTTCTAATAACATTGCTAAGTACGAAGGCCTGATTGCCATACTCAAGGCCGCAACGGCTTTGGGGGTCAGGCACCTCACCATCAGGGTGATTCCCAACTCCTTGTCAACTTCTCCAAAAAAGCATACAGGCCAAAGGATGAGCACATGGAGGCATACCTTGAGGAGGTACGCAAAATTGAGAAACGATTCTTGGGCTTGGAATTGCAGCATGTGCCACGTGACACAAACAAGGAGGTGGAAGACTTCGCCGAGAGGGCGTTCGGTGCCACCCTCAGGAGCCTGGCGTCTTCGAGGAGCGGCTGAAGCCATCAGCAGCTTCCCCCACCGCGAGACCGGCACTTCCTCGGCAGTAGCTGCCCCAGGCACCCTCATCGGGCGCCCCAGCTTGTGGCCTGACCTCGGGAACCCGCTTGCTTCTCGCACTCGAACCTCAGGAGGGGTGGTGGACCGAGGAGTTCAAGTTGTACTTGCTCCGGGGCACCTTGCTGGAGAAGGAGGAAGACGTAGAACGTGTGCACCGCCAGGCCACCGTATACTACATCCAGGACGGCGAGTTCTGCCGAAGGCGCCCAAACGACGTCTCCCTGCGATGCATCTCCAAGCAGTAGGGGTGCGAGCTGCTGGTCGATATCCATGGTGGGGACTGCGGGCATCACTCCTCGTCGCGCACCCTCATTGGCAAGGCGTTCCGCAACGGGTTTTACTAGCCCACGGCGCTCCAAGATGCCACTGAGCTGGTGAGGTCTTGCGAGGCATGCCAGTACCACGCCAAGCAGATCCACCAACCCACTCAGGGCCTCCAGACCATCCCACTCTCGTGGCCATTCACAGTTTGGGGGCTGAACATCCTGGGCCCGTTCCCTCGAGCGCATGGGGGCTACCACTACCTCTACATCGCCATCGACAAGTTCACCAAGTGGGCGGAGGTGGAGACCATGCGCACCATCCCAGCTGGCTCGGCTGTCAAGTTCATCAAGGGCCTCGTGAGCCATTTCGGGGTCCCCAACCGCATCGTCACCGACAATGGTTCCCCATTTATGAGCAACCTTTTCAAAACATATTGTGCTAACCTTCGAACGCATTGAATGTCCCTCCCACACCCCCTCTTCGCCCTATATATCGTCAAATATTCCAAAAACCCTGGGGGTAACCCTAGATCAGAAATTCCGCCGCCGTAAGGCTATGTAACCACGAGAAACCAATCAAGACCCCGTTTCGGCACACTGCCGGAGGGGGGAATCATCACCGGTGGCCATCTTCATCATCCCGGCAGCCACCATGATGAGGAGGGAGTAGTCCACCCTTGGGGCGGAGGGTTTGTACCAGTAGCTATGTGTTTAATCTCTCTCTCTCTCTCTCTCTCATATTCTTGATGATGTGGACACAAACCTAGCATAGGGTAATAGGCTTGACCTATACATCCTGCCTAAGGTCCTTGTCCTAAGAACAAAGAAGTTCAAGAATCAGAAGAAGGGATCCAACAAAGGCGTCGAGTGAAGTCCACTCGACCTACCATCCACTCGGAGATCCCACTTTATCCAGGTCACTCGACCATCAAACCACTCGACAATAAGAATACCTAAAGCCGCTCCGCGCAGCAACGATCGGGAATTTACTCAGATATTTAATGATCATTTGTAGCACTTCAATACAGGCGTTACATGTAACGCCACCTCTTTATGTACATTGAATCCTATGTAACGGAGGGGAGCTGGGGTCCTGGCGCACTCTATATAAGCCACCCCCTCCTCTGGGACAAGGGTTCGCATCCCCTGTAACTCACACGCTTATAATCCAGTCGACCGCCTCCGGGCTCCGAGAAGTAGGGCTATTACATCCTCCGAGAAGGGCCTGAACTCGTAAAACTAGCGTGTACAACTCCTCCATAGCTAAGATCTTGCCTCTACATTCCTACCCCCCTATTCTACTATCAGACTCAGAACCACGACAGTTGGCGCCCACCGTGGGGCAAGTGTCTTAGTGACTTGTTGGAGAAGTTGCAATCTTTCCGATCCCCTTCATCATGGTTTCAGGCGGAGGTTTGGCTGAGGGCCGCGAGATCCGTCTCGGCACGCTCGTCTTCGTCGCCGACGACTCCGCTTGGCTTCAGGAGGCTCCACTCGACGTCGATGCACTCCCCGTCCGCGAGGCAACGCACTTTCGCGCATGCGTCCGCGGCGTCCTCCTGAGGCAGCCGTCGACCCAGTATCGGTCGGCACCTGTGGCGTCCTCCCGCCCCGTCGCCCGCCGGCGCAAGCGCTCCGGTCGGTCAAGGCTTCAGCGGTGGGTGAGGCACGCGGTGGCTCGCCAGACGGCCACCCCCCAAGTCATGGCGATCGAGCCCGACGAATCTCTCTACGGCCTGTTCGACCTGTTGACTGGCTCCGTAGAGACCGCATCCGAGTGCGACAACAGTGATCCAGCGGTGGAGGTCCTGATGGTCGATGGACCTCGCAGTCCTCCCGACTTCCCTCGCGCCGACGGTGGCGACGGCAGAGGCGATCCGTCGCATGCCCATCAGGAGTACCTCCCCGAGCCCCTCTCTTCGGAGCAGAGGGAAGAACTTCGCCGCCGGAACATGGATGCTCTTCACACTCCTATCATTGGAGAAACCCCCGAGGCCCGGGCCTTGGAAGACGCGCGCCTGGCCAATCTGGCTGAGCGCATTCGACTGGAAAATCTCCAGCGAGTACTCGACGAGCGTGTGCGGCAAAGGGTTCTAGAATCCAGTCAACGCCAGCTTTTTCCACCTCCGACTCAGGTATATCGAACTTCGATCCAAAATCTTATAGCTGCAGCTCGAATAGCAGAGTTAATTCAGCCCTCCGAGTCAGAAGCTGGCAGAGGTTTAATGCAGATCAGAGCTTTACTCCGGGCAGCGGGAGAGCAGAATATGGTTGTGTCACAGTCACGGAATAGGATCCATAGCAGGTCCGTTGTTGCAGATACAGTCCAGTCGGCTCACAGGCCAAGATCGCCCCCGAGGCGTGAGGGACATGGTGACCGACGTGATCAGTACAGAAACCGTGAGCAGTATGATCACCGACTCGATTGTGATGATCGTTGTCGAGTGCCCACACCGCCCCCAAGGAGTGGATCGTACGTGCCTCGACAGTAGGATGACAGACGCCCTCATAGTGCTGGGCGAAGGATTCCAGTCGACCCCAGGGAGCCAGGCTTTGATGCGAGATCTATTCTCGTTCAGGGTTTGGTCGACAGGAACAGAGCTCACCGAGAAGGTCATGACAGAGATGTACCCACCAGCAGCAGAGTGCGCGTCTCAGGTCCAGAGTGCTTCAGCAGAGCCATCAGGGCCGCAGTGATTCCTCCCAACTTCAGGTTGGCGACTGGAGTCAGTAAATTCACTGGTGAGTCCAAGCCTGATACTTGGCTTGAGGATTACCGAGTGGCTGTTCTGATTGGTGGCGGCAATGATGAAGTGGCCATGAAACACCTGCTTCTGATGTTGGAGGGTTCGGCCAGAGCATGGCTGAATCAATTAGCACCCAGCAGCATTTACACTTGGGAAGATCTTGCCCGAGTGTTTGTCAGAACGTTTGAAGGGACATGCAAACGACCAGCAGGGTTAACAGAGCTGCAATCTTGTGTGCAGAAGACAAATGAAACTTTGAGGGATTATTTTCAGAGATGGATCACACTGCATCACACAGTGGAGAATATGTCTGATCACCAAGCATTTTGTGCCTTCAAGGAAGGCGTCAAATATCGAGAATTGAACTTGAAGTTCAGTCGGATCGGAGACATGTCTCTGAGTCGAATGATGGAGATTGCCACCAAGTATGCTAATGGTGAAGAAGAGGGTCGGCTCCGGAGTGGCAAGCACAAATCAGTCGCCCATGAAACCGGAGGAGGAAACTCTAGTCGGAAGCAGAAGCGCAAAGCCGAGCCAGCCGCTCCTGGAGAAACCTTAGCCGTGACTCAAGGAAAATCCAAAGGGAAGCCCAAGGGACCATGGAACCCTAAGAAGATAAAAGATCAAGATGGAAATGATGTGCTAGATTTGCCATGCCACATCCACACAAAGAAAGATGAAGAGGGTAAAATCATTTATTCGAAGCATACCACTCGGCAGTGTCGGCTCCTAATCCAGCAGTTCCGAGAGAAACAACCCAAAGACAAGGAAAAAGAGTCAGACAAGGTTGAGGACAAGGAGGAGAGTGATGATGGTTACCCTCACATCAATTCCACTCTGATGATTTTTGCTGATGTTGAGAGTAAGTGTCGACTGAAAGTGATCAACACAGAAGTGAATATGGTCGCTCCGGTGACACCCAGTTATTTGAAATGGTCTCAGACTGCCATCACATTCGACCAGTCCGATCACCCGACGCACATAGCCACCCCTGGGAGGCAAGCTTTGGTGGTCGATCCAGTTGTCGGCGGCACTCGACTGACTAAAGTTCTGATGGATGGTGGCAGTAGCCTGAACATTTTGTATGCAGAAACGTTGAAAGGGATGGGCATTCCGATGTCCAGACTTAGTGAAAGCAGTATGAGTTTCCATGGAGTCATTCCAGGAAAGAAGGTTGAATCACTCGGCCAGATTTCTCTTGATGTGGTTTTTGGTGATTCCAAGAATTACCGCAAAGAAAATTTGACATTTGAAGTTGTGGATTTCCAGAGTGCTTATCACGCCATTCTGGGCAGGCCGGCTTATGCACGTTTTATGGCTCGACCATGCTATGTGTACCTCAAATTGACGATGCCTAGTCCCAAAGGTGTGATCACTATCACTGGCAATCAGAAGAAGGCAGAAGAGTGCTTCCAGAAGGGCTCGAAGATCGCCGATGCGCAGATGGCAGTAGTGGAATTGCAGGAGTATCAGAAAAATGCAGATATGAGTGATTTGCTGCGAGCTAAGAAGCCTGCAACGGATTCAGCATTTCAGTCGTTCGATGAAATGAAACCGATTCATATCCACCCGACTGACCCAAATGCTGCTCCGACCCACATTTCAACAACTCTCGACTCCAAATAGGAAGAAGCGCTCATCCAGTTCCTCCGTGAGAATTGGGACATCTGTGCATGGAAACCTTCTGACATGCCGGGTGTTCCCAGGGGACTAGCAGAGCATCGTTTGCGAGTCGACCCAAAGGTAAAACCGGTCAAGGAACATCTTCGACGGTCCGCTGTACAGAAGAGAAAAGCAATCGGTGAAGAAGTGGCTCGGCTCCTGGCAGCTGAGTTTATTCGAGAGATTTACCACTCCGAGTGGTTAGCTAATGTTGTCATGGTCCCTAAGAAGGACTATTCACTTTACATGTGCATCGACTTCAAGCATATCAATCGGGCCTGCCCGAAGGATCACTTTCCTCTCCCTCGCATCGATCAGATAGTCGTTCGACTGCGGGGTGTGAGCGTTCGTCCTTTTTGGACGCCTATTCCGTGTATCATCAGATCCGTCTGTATGGACCCGACGAAATTAAAACAGCTTTCATCACCCCATTCGGGTGCTTCTGTTATGTCACTATGCCATTCGGTCTGAAGAACGCTGGAGCCACATTTATGCGAATGATTCAGAAGTGTTTACTCACTCAAATCATTCGGAATGTTGACATTGTGGTCAAGTCACGTAAAGGTTCCGACCTACTGGCTCACCTTGCTGAAACCTTTGCCAACCTCAGAAGGTACGATATCAAGCTTAATCCATCAAAGTGCACGTTCGGAGTTCCAGGAGGAAAGTTACTCGGTTTTCTCGTTTCCGAACGAGGGATCGATGCTAACCCCGAGAAAGTTGGTGCCATACTCCGAATGAAACGCCCTGTGCATGTGCATGATGTCCAGACGCTTACTGGTTGTTTGGCCGCCCTAAGTCGATTCATTTCCAGACTCGGTGAGAAGGCGCTGCCTCTCTACCGACTGATGAAGAAGTCAGATAAGTTCGAGTGGACTCCCGAAGCTGATGCAGTGTTTGCAGAGCTAAAAGCCCTGCTTTCCACCCAGCTGGTGCTTGTTGCCCCAATCAGCAAAGAACCTCTACTGCTTTATATAGTAGCCACCGGAAAAGTCATCAGTACAGTACTTACGGTCAAGCAAGAAGAAGAGGGAAAAGCCTATAAAGTTCAGCGCCCGATTTACTATGTTTCTGAAGTTCTAACTGCGTCGAAACAGAGATACCCCCACTATCAGAAACTTGTTTATGGGATTTACATGACCACGAAGAAGGTTGCACACTATTTTTCTAACCACTCCGTTACAGTCGTCAGCGACGCTCCATTATCAGAGATTCTGCACAACAGAGATGCAACTGGTCTTGTGGAAAAATGGGTGATTGAACTCCTTCCCTTAGATATTCAGTTTGAGGCAAAGAAAGCTATCAAGTCCCAATCAATAGCTGATTTCCTCGCCGAGTGGATCGAACAGCAACTGCCGACTCAAGTTCACTCGGAGCACTGGACCATGTTCGTTGACGGTTCCAAGATGCTGAATGGTTCTGGTGCTGGGGTGGTACTAGTATCCCCCCGAGGAGACAAGCTTAGATACGTACTCCATATTCACTTTGATTCCTCCAATAACAAAGTAGAATATGAAGCACTCTTATATGGGTTGCGCATGGCCATTTCACTCGGCATCCGTCGCCTCATGGTCTATGGCCACTCAGATTTGGTAGTCAATCAAGTGATGAAAGAGTAGGACGTCAGAAGCCCAGCCATGACTGGCTACTGCAATGCGGTGAGAAAGTTGGAAAAGAAGTTTGAGGGGTTAGAAATCCATCATATACCCCGACTGAAAAATTAAGCAGAAGATGATTTGGCGAAGATAGGTTCCAAGAGAGAAGCCATTCCCAGCAATGTGTTTCTGGAACACATTCACACACCGTCAGTTGAAGAAGATCCTTTTACAGAAGAGCCCCCGCAACCTAAGAGCGCCATAGATCCGAGTGAAGTCGAGGTCCCAGCCGTGGTCAACCTAATCATGGAGGTTTTGGTCATCACTCCCGACTGGACAGTGCCTTACATCGCGTACATCCTTAGGAAGGAACTCCCAGAGGATGAAGAAGAGCCTCGACAGATCGTCCGTCGATCCAAGGCCTTTACGGTGATAAGGGGACAATTGTTGAAGGAAAGTGTGACTGGGGTCAGTCAGAAATGCATAACACCAGAAGAAGGTCGAATGATCCTCAATGACATCCACTCGGGGACCTATGGTCACCATGCGTCCTCTCGGGCCATTGTGGCTAAAGCATACCGAGCCAGATTTTATTGGCCACGAGCAAATGAAATGGCGAAAGATATAGTCGACAGATGTGAAGGTTGCCAGTTTTACTCTGATATGTCTCACAAGCCTGCATCAGCCCTGAAGACCATTCCCCTCATCTGGCCCTTTGCTATTTGGGGATTGGATATGGTTGGGCCACTGAGAACTGGTAGGAGCGGATTTACTCATGTGCTTGTAGCAGTCGACAAGTTTACCAAATGGATTGAAGCTAAACCTATCAAGAATCTTGAAGCCAGCACTGCTATCAGCTTCATCAGAGAATTGACATTCAGATATGGAGTTCCACACAGCATCATCACTGACAACGGGTCGAACTTTGATTCTGATGAGTTTAGAGCTTTCTGCGGTTCTCAAGGCACACAAGTCGACTATGCTTCAATCGCTCGCCCACAGTCGAATGGACAAGAAGAAAGGGCAAATGGTCTAATCCTCAAAGGACTGAAACCCCGAATGATGCGTGATCTCAAACATGTAGCAGGCGCATGGGTCGATGAACTTCCATCAGTTCTTTAGGGTTTGAGGACAACTCCCAATCGCTCTACCGGACGAACTCCTTTCTTTTTGGTCTATGGAGCCGAAGCTGTTCTGCCAAGTGACCTACTCCACAACGCACCCCGAGTCGAGCTCTTCTATGAAGAGGAAGCGGAATAGGCCCAGCAGGATTTAGTCGATCTCTTAGAAGAGTAAAGAGAGATGGCATTGAGATGGTCGACCATCTATCAGCAAGATTTGCGTCGATTCAATGCTAGAAACGTGAGGGGTTGAGCCTTTCAAGGGGGAGACGTGGTTCTTCGAGTGGATCAACAGAAGCCACACAAGCTAGCCCCTACTTGGGAAGGCCCCTTCGTTATCACCAGAGTTCTCCACAATGGAGCATACCATCTTTACAATGTCGAGCATCAGAAAGACGAGCCACGAGCTTGGAATGCGGAGCTGCTCCGCCCCTTTTATACTTAAGTACTCACTCGGATGAGATGTAATAAGAAATACCTTTGTAGTTTATTTATCAAAGACAAGAGCTTTATAATCTTCCTAAACGATTGTTGTTGCTTTTGTTTCCGCTTGAAATCCCCCAGTGGGTGACTTTGCTGCGAATCCGTTTCGCCCAAGCCTGAAAAATCCTACCGAGTGGTGAGCAAGCCTCTAACTCGGGGGCTTAGCTGCGAATCCGTTTTGCCTAAGTTCGAAAAATCCTACCGAGTGGTGAGCAAGCCTCTCACTCAGGGGCTTAGCTTTGAATCCGTTTCGCCTAAGTTCAAAAAATCCTACCGAGTGGTGAGCAAGCCTCTCACTCAGAGGCTTAGCTGCAGTCAAAGTACTCGCCTAAGTTTGAAAAATCCTACCGAGTGGAGAGCAACCCTCCCACTCGGGGGCTTAGCTGCAGTCCAAGTACTCGCCTAAGTTTGAAAAATCCTACCGAGTGTAGAGCAACCCTCCCACTCGGAGGCTTAGCTGCAGTCAAGTACTCTCCTAAGTTCAAAAAATCCTACTGAGGGGGAGCAATCCTCCCACTCGGAGGCTTAGCTGCAGTCCAGTACTCGCCTAAGTTTGAAAAATCTTATAGAGTGGAGAGCAACCCTCCGACTCGGGGGCTTAGCTGCAGTCCAAGTGCTCGCCTAAGGTTGAAAAATCCTACCGAGTGGAGAGCAACCCTCCCACTCGGAGGCTTAGCTGCAGTCCAGTACTCGCCTAAGTTTGAAAAATCTTATAGAGTGGAGAGCAACCCTCCGACTCGGGGGCTTAGCTGCAGTCCAAGTGCTCGCCTAAGGTTGAAAAATCCTACCGAGTGGAGAGCAACCCTCCCACTCGGAGGCTTAGCTGCAGTCCAGTACTCGCCTAAGTTTGAAAAATCTTATAGAGTGGAGAGCAACCCTCCGACTCGGGGGCTTAGCTGCAGTCCAAGTGCTCGCCTAAGGTTGAAAAATCCTACCGAGTGGAGAGCAACCCTCCCACTCGGAGGCTTAGCTGCAGTCCAGTACTCGCCTAAGTTTGAAAAATCTTATAGAGTGGAGAGCAACCCTCCGACTCGGGGGCTTAGCTGCAGTCCAAGTACTCGCCTAAGTTTGAAAAATCTTATAGAGTGGAGAGTAACCCTCCCACTCGGGGGCTTAGCTGCAGTCCAAGTACTCGCCTAAGTTTGAAAAATCCTACCAAGTGGAGAGCAATCCTCCCACTCGGAGGCTTAGCTGCAGTCAAGTACTCGCCTAAGTTTGAAAAATCCTACCGAGTGGAGAGCAATCCTCCCACTCGGGGGCTTAGATGCAATCCAGTACTCGCCTAAGTTTGAAAAATCCTACCGAGTGGAGAGCAACCCTCCCACTCGGAGGCTTAGCTGCAGTCCAGAACTCGCCTAAGTGTGGAACCAATCCCTATCCGCAAGGACGATGAGGTGCAGGTCGACTGCAACCTTCTCCTTCGGAGCTACGCCACAAGTACAACGTGCGTTCCATTCCTATCCGCAAGGACCTCGAGGTGCAGGTCGACTGCAACCTTCTCCTTCGGAGCTACGCCACAAGTACAATGTGCGGTCCATCCCTATCCGCAAGGACGACGAGGTGCAGGTCAACTGCAACCTTCTCCTTTGGAGATACGCCACAAGTACAATGTGTGCTCCATCCCTATCCGCAAGGACGACGAGTTGCAGGTCGACTGCAACCTTCTCCTTCGGAGCTACGCCACAAGTACTGTCGGCGTTCTGGGAATGGGGGTCCCCAGACTTGCCTGCCTGCGACCTGCGGCGTGGCTCAAAGGAGGCCCAGCATGGCCCATCTTCATCAACGCAAGCTCAAGACCCTCGCGAGGGGAAAAGCCTCGCGGGGCGGACGACAAGGAGCTTCCTCAGGCACGGCCTCGTCAGGTTGGCTCATGAGGAGGCGGAGAGTTCAAGGCAGGGTACCTCGCAAGGTGCCCATGATGCAAGCCATGACGACCAAGGGCGCCAGTCGGGCGCCAGCCCGCGCAGTGTCCTCCTTTCCTCTTTTGTGCAAAGGGAGCAAGCGCAGGCGAGAGCATCAAGCAAAGGCATCCGTTTCGGTGCAACAAGACCAAGACCAGCCCAATGGCAGGAAGGGAGTCATCGTGGAGCCCAAGCAAGCGTCATCACCAGAGCCTTTGGCAGGCGAGGACCAACTTTAGTCAGGATAAGTGTACCCGTTGTTCCCCTTCAAAATGGCCAATTGTTGGCGCCCTTCCCGCTCAATATTTGGGAAGAGGCCCAGGGCCTTCGCCTATAAATAGGAGTAGCCACCCTCAGAGCTGGAAGAGGGGCAGCTGGAAGGGAGGCAGCTGGAAGAGGGGCATCTGGAAGAGGGAGATAAGGGAGGAGACCGGAATCCTCATCAAGAAACCAGTAGCTAGAGGGACTGAACACCACTTAGCAGTTCATCACACCCGCCAAGAACAGACCCTCGCAAGGTTGTTCTTCCTTGTATTGTTCCTCATCAGCCCAAGAGGCAATCCACCACACCACACACTGGAGTAGGGTATTACACCACAATGGTGGCCTGAACCAGTATAAATCTCGTATCTCTTGTGTTGTTCCATTTAGTAGTTTAGGTCCCAACGATTCGGCAAGGTGCGAGACGGTGGAGGGTTGGATCTCCGCGCGCACCCCAGTGTTCGAACCTCAAGGGTCTGCCGGAATCCGAAATCCGACATTTGGCGCGCCAGGTAGGGGTGCGCCGGAATCTGCCTTTCGTCGCCTCGTTCTTCCCCGACCACCGCAACCATGTCCGACGCACGTCAGGCCCGCGCCAAGCGCCGAGCCGCCCTCGCCTCCCATGTCCCCAGACAGCTCCCGTCGGCGGGCGCCCTCGTCGTTCCCCGTCACCTGCCGTCAACGCTGCCACCGGCCCGGCGGGGAACGAGCAGCAAGCATCGTCCCAGCACCCATCCATGAGGCGGGACGGCCGCACCGCCACGCCTTCGCTCACCCCCGCTGGTTCTTCATCACGCGCGCCCCGCGCGGCCATGGAGGCCCGAGCTGCACTCATCGCGGCAAACGAGCTCCTGCGCTACCGCCCCGTCGACGACGACTACGAAGAATGGCTCGACCGAGTCGCCGATCTCGTCCGCGCTGCAGGAGGCGCCCCGCACCGTCCGTCTCGCTGCACCGCACCCCGCCCCGCGCGGGCGATGAAGCTCCCGGGGCGCCTCCTCCTCAAGAAGGCGCCCTGGCCCCAAGGCGCGCGGCCCCTGGGCGGAACCCGCTCCGCTAGGCGTCGGCCCGGCAAGAGCAGAGTTGTCAAGAAGTTCCTCGCCCACAAGAAGCCGCCCGAGCGGTCCCTGCTCCGGCACGTCAGGACCCTGCGCTGCCCCCAGCCGCGGCGCAGGGAGGCCCGCAAGACCAAGCTTTCTGTCTTCCGAGGCCCCCCGCGGCCACGGCGGGCTGCCGCGCCTTCACCTCCGAGCTGCGCAGTGTCGCGTGGCCCGCCAAGTTCAAGCCAGACCTGTCTCCACTGCGAGGATCGCCCGCAGGGGAACGCAGGCCTCCCTCCACTGCCGCCGCCGCCAATGAGAAATGAGGACCATCATCAGGCCGAGGGGGTTGGGGGCTTCCAGGAACCGCGTGCGACCGCCTGCATCCTGGGCGGAGCTCAAGCCCCAGCCTGTCAGCGCATTTTCAAGCAGTTCGCTCGCGAAGTGAATGCAGTCCTCCCCAAACTCGAGACCACTCGCTCTCTCAGGTGGTCGGCGTGCGCCATCACGTTCAGCTCAGCGGATCAGCTCAAGTGCGCGGCCACAGCCGGAGTTCTCCCAATGCTTTGTTCCCCAATCATCACCAACGTGCTGGTCACCAAGACTCTCATCGACGGCGGGGCAGGACTCAACGTCCTGTCCGTGGAAACATTCAACAATCTTCAAGTGTCGTACAGTCAGCTCCAGCCAACCAAGCCTTTTTCCGGAGTCACCGACGGCTCCACGTCCCGATTGGGCAGGTCTGCCTTCCTGTCACCTTCGGGGCTCGCGACAACTACCGCACCGAGCTCATCGACTTCGACGTCGCCCACATTCGCCTGCCGTAAAACGCCATCCTCGGGTACCCGGCGCTGGTCAAATTCATGGCCGTAACCCACCACGGCTACAACGTCCTCAAGATGCCAGGGAGCGGCGGGGTCATCACGGTGCCTTGTGAAGAGAGAGACGCAGTGTGCTCCCTGGAGCGAGCCTTTCAGGCCGCATCGCTAGAAGACCTAGACAACAGCAGCAGGAGGCCTCTCAAGGCCGCACCCAAGAAGAAGAAGACATCGACCGGCCCGGCTCCTCAAGAGGCAGGCCCCTCAGGGCCCGCGCCCGGCCAGGGGGAGCCTCCTTCCATCGCATAGGAAAGCGCGCCCGGCTCCCTCCTTAGGCCGGCCTCGGGAGCTCTCCCTAGAGGGCCGCTGACCTCGCCAAGGTCACGAGGGAGGCGCTTGGGCACCACGTGGAGGCGTGCTTCGAAGCACGTTTCCCGCAAGCAGGAGCAAGGCAAGGAGGGTCGAACCCTCAGGAGTTCGTCAGCAAGGCCATTCAGGAGCTACAGGAGTCAAGGGTCATGAGGGGCAGCCGCCGCCTACCCGCTGTGGCCCCCCATCCAGGTGAGGATGGTGGGCTGCGCGTCTGCATCGACATACCAGGGCTCAACCGAGCCGCATCTCAAGAGCGCCTCTGGCCCTCGCGAGTGGGACGTTGCGAGGGCCCGCCCCACAGCTATGTGCGCATGCCTCACGGCCTGCCAAATGCGGCTGCTGCGCACCAACATCTCATGAGGGCCATCCTGGAGGCTCGAGAGGCCAGGCACGCCACAGCCCTCGCAGAGATGGAGATGGCCCCCGAGGAGCCGCCAGCGCCTCCGGAGCCTCCCGAGGCCCCCGGGCCTGGGGGCTCGTGAGGATCGGCTCCCGCAGCCCACCGAGTCTGCTACACCAACACCCCTTCGTCCTCGACATCACCAGGTGACATCTTTAAGTTTATTCCCGGCTGGGAGCGCGTTCAGGGCCGCATTATTCCCAGGGCGCGTGGGTCCGTCCCTGCGGCATGTATCCCTTTTATTTCATGCCATTAGCCTATCCTATTGGGGCGCCCCTCGGGCTGCATCATCCCCAAGCCGCTCGGGCCTGTCCCAGCAGCATGTATCCTTCTTACGTTTTCCTTAGGATTATGCTCTCGCTCCACCATGCTTGTTATTTGGTGCCTTTTCCTGGGTGACGGAATCTTGCACATTAAAGGGGGGGGGTGCCTGAGCATCGCGACTCAGGGCTCCTACCGGCTCTCCGGCCCTCACCCTCTGGTCTTGTCCATGGCATCGCGACCTGGCTTGCCAGCGACGGCTAAGACCAGCCCGAGAGCCGGGACCCGAGGACGTAGAGTTTCGTCATCTAACCCAGCTTACGCGTTAAAGGAGGGGTGCCTGAGCATCGCGACTCAGGGCTCCTACCGGCTCTCCGGCCCTCACCCTCTGGTCTTGTCCCTGGCATCGCGACCTGGCTTGCCAGCGACGGCTAAGACCAGCTTGAGAGCCGGCCCCCGCGGACGTAGAGTTTCGTCATCTAACCCAGCTTACGCGTTAAAGGAGGGGTGCCTGAGCATCGCGACTCAGGGCTCCTACCGGCTCTCCGGCCCTCACCCTCTGGGCTTGTCCATGGCATCGCGACCTGGCTTGCCAGCGACGGCTAAGACCAGCTTGAGAGCCGGCCCCCGCGGACGTAGAGTTTCGTCATCTAACCCAGCTTACGCGTTAAAGGAGGGGTGCCTGAGCATCGCGACTCAGGGCTCCTACCGGCTCTCCGGCCCTCACCCTCTGGGCTTGTCCATGGCATCGCGACCTGGCTTGCCAGCGACGGCTAAGACCAGCCCGAGAGCCGGGACCCGAGGACGTAGAGTTTCGTCATCTAACCCAGCTTACGCGTTAAAGGAGGGGTGCCTGAGCATCGCGACTCAGGGCTCCTACCGGCTCTCCGGCCCTCACCCTCTGGTCTTGTCCATGGCATCGCGACCTGGCTTGCCAGCGACGGCTGAGACCAGCCCGAGAGCCGGGACCCGAAGACGTAGAGCACCGGCATCTGGCCAAATTTGCAGGAGCACACTCGAAGATAAGGCCCAGAGCCAGGCGCAACCTGCCTTGAGGTAGGGCCCCGTGAGTCCCGCGCTGGCTCACGGGTGCCCCAACACACCTCGCGAGGCCTCTCACGCCTCTCCCAAGCAACTAATGTCAGGACTAACGATCGCCACGGCGAGTTCTTGTTCCTTTTGTGGTGAACCTGCAGTGTCCCTCCAAGGAGCACGAAACGACCTCGCCACGCAATCTCTCGCCGGCCAAGGCACGGACCTAGCGCCGCACCAGGAAGCATTGTCCTGACCCTCGAGATAAGTCACCCCCCGGACACACTAGTTATCGCAAGATCATCCCCACACTCAATGCAACCCCGTGTTAGCAACGTCGCTCTCCTTTCTCACCGAATGATGGCTGCTTGAGCGCCAAGGGGGACCCCCTGAGCATCCCGACTCAGGGGCTCTTACCGGACCTCGGGCCGCTCACCTCCTAGCCTTGAACACGGCATCGCGACCTGGCATACCAGCGACGACTGAAGCCACCTTGGGACTGGCACCTGTCGGCACAGAGCATCAGGCCCTCGTGAGAACTGAAAGGAGGAAACTGAGCTACAACGGAATGAGCATCTCGCACTGCCTCATAAAAAGGGTTATATTGACAAACGAAGCTGCAATCATCTTACAAGCCCCCGCGGGGTACATTCTTGGCTCCTCGCAGGAACAAAAGACGCGAATCCTAAGGAGTCCTACCTACAGGGACCACCGCGGTAGACGCCATCATAAACGGTGGGCCACCCGGTCCGGCGCCAACCCCATCCAGATCAGGGGCGGCGACGACCTGACGAGCCCGCCCTGCTCCGGGAACGGCGCAGGCTCGGGGGCTCGTAGCTGTCGTCGCTCGTCTCCGGCGTCGCGAAGAGCTCGGCGGAGTCGCTGGATCCTCCGGCGCCTTCGTCGCCTGAGGAACTGCCAAGGGAATGGTCGGCCGGCCTCTGTCTCACCGCAGCAGGACCCCGACCACCTCTCCCGGGGCAGCACTCCAGCCGACGACCCTCCGCGTCGAAGACCTTGAAGGACACCACCGAAGCACCATCGTACTCCAGGTGGATCGTGAGGGCGCCCCTCGTCCTGCAGACCCGGGCGACCTCGCCCCAGCCTCTAGTCATGAAGACCTCGCCCGGGGCAACTACCGCGACCTCTGCCCCGGTCGCGAGGGTGTCGCAGCCGGCGTGCTGCAGCCAGAGTTCCAGGGGTTCCCCCTGCCGGACGACGGAGGCGAAGAAAGAAGGAAGGCGAACCCAAGACTTAGGAGGCGTGGCGACGTGTAGCACGAACTCCCGGCAGGAGCCCTCGGCGTGGACTCCAGGGGGGAAGATGCACACCTTCGTGACCCGCCGGCGTCGGCGGCGGCGCCGCTCGTGGCGCCCGGCGTCGCCTCCTTCAGAGCCGTCAATGCGCGCGTACAAGGGAAGAGGGAACCCTGGTGGCGGCCGCTCGCACCAGGGCATGGGCGCCTCCTGGCGAGCGGTCTTGTCCTGACACCAGAGGGCAAGCCGCTTCTTTGGGGGGAGCAGGTCAGGATCTTCTTGAGGAGCCTTTCCCTTCTCTTCCGTGGAGAACCGGCGGATCGGAGCCATGGCAACGAGACGAAACGAGTAGGAGGAGAAGCAGAAGGATAGACTGGAAGGGCGCGAGCCATTCCGTACTTATAACCGGCGAAGGCCAACCGTCGGCCTCCACGATCACCGGTAATCATGACCAACTCTGCATGCAGGGAATGGTCGAATCCGGGCGGTTACCGAGGCATCATGGGGAAGCAATGCGCACGCGTCCAATCAACCGCCACGCGGCGCCCAAGGCCGCAGGCTGTTAGGGCCCGCGACGCTTCGCACTTGCCCTTTCGCCTCTTTGCTCGGCCAAGTTCGGGCACACCATGGGCCCGGGGGCTACTGTCGGCGTTCTGGGAATGGGGGTCCCGAGACTTGCCTGCCTGCGACCTGCGGCATGGCTCAAAGGAGGCCCAGCACGGCCCATCTTCATCAACGCAAGCTCAAGACCCTCCCGAGGGGCCAAGCCTGGCGGGGCGGACGACGAGGCGCATCCTCAGGCACGGCCTCGTCAGGCTAGCTCATGAGGAGGCGGAGAGTTCAAGGCAGGGTACCTCGCCAGGTGCCCATGAAGCAAGCCATGACGACCAAGGGCGCCAGCTCGCGCAGTGTCCTCCTTTCCTCTTTGGTGCAAAGGGAGCAAGCGCAGGCGAGAGCATCAAGCAAAGGCATCCGTTTCGGTGCAACAAGACCAAGACCAGCCCAACGGCAGGAAGGGAGTCATCATGGAGCCCAAGCAGGCGTCATCACCAGAGCCTTTGGCAGGCGAGGACCAACTTTAGTCAGGATAAGTGTACCCGCTGTTCCCCTTCAAAATGGCCAATTGTTGGCGCCCTTCCCGCTCAATATTTGGGAAGAGGCCCAGGGCCTTCGCCTATAAATAGGAGTAGCCACACTCAGAGCTGGAAGAGGGGCAGCTGGAAGGGAGGCAGCTGGAAGAGGGGCATCTGGAAGAGGGAGAGAAGGGAGGAGACCGGAATCCTCATCAAGAAACCAGTAGCTAGAGCGACTGAACACCACCTAGCAGTTCATCACACCCGCCAAGAACAGACCCTCGCGAGGCTGTTCTTCCTTGTATTGTTCCTCATCAGCCCAAGAGGCAATCCACCACACCACACACTGGAGTAGGGTATTACACCACAATGGTGGCCTGAACCAGTATAAATCTCGTGTCTCTTGTGCTGTTCTGTTTAGTAGTTTAGGTCCCAGCGATTCGGCGAGGTGCGAGACGGTGGAGGGTTGGATCTCTGCGCGCACCCCAGTGTTCGAACCTCAAGGGTCTGCCGGAACCCGAAATTCGACAAGTACAACGTTCGCTCCATCCCTATCCGCAAGGACAACGAGGTGCAGATCGACTGCAATGCGCGCCCCATCCCTACCTGCAAGGACGATGAAGCGCAGGTCGGTTGAAATCACTACCTCAAAGCTGCATCTCAAACGCAAAGATTATTCCGAGTGAAAGACAAAATCCACTTGAAGGCAAACGCAAGCATATTCGGAAATAAACCAAGTTCGTATAAATCCTAAAGTTCCGGACGACGGATCCAATGTATTCGAGCATCAAGCCCGAAGAAGTTTACTGTTACACAATCACTCGGCATTCTGAGGCAAATAAAGGTGAAGCTTAATGTTTTTTCGGTCATGCATCAGGAGAAGGACTGGCTAGGTCGCAGGAACTGTCAAGGTCAATGCTGTTTGCAATGCGAGTGGCGGCGGCAAGGAAGGTGTCCATGAAAGACTGGAAAGTGTGCCTCTTCGTCTTAACAACCTTGAGATCCGCCAGCTTGTCTTCTTTGGCATCCTTGCAGTGCACTCGGACCAGAGATAGAGCAACGTCAGCACCACAGCGAGCAGATGACTTCTTCCATTCTTGCACGCGCTCAGGGATTTGATTCAGTCGAGCCATCAGGGACTCGAGATCTTGAGACAGTTCCGCCTGAGGCCAAAGTTCCACATCAACCCGGGTCATTGCAGCTTTCAGACAGGCCAGATAAGCAACCGCGCTGTCCATACGAGACTCCAACCGCATCACGTTCATCGCAACATCATCTTTGACTGGACAGTTGATGGGATCAAGACCCGTCTCGACCCGCCCAGTTTCTGCTTCAAAGTCTTGGCAAAATTCTGCACAGTCGAGTGAATGATGAGTCGATGGCGCAATTAGAATTGTCAGTCGACAGAAATAAGACAGATTAATCGGTACCTTCAAGTTTCAAGACCAGCTTCGCAGCAAGTTGGCTTAGATAAGACTCTAGCTCGCCATTCTTGACCTTGAGACTTCCAAGTTCGTCAGCCAATTTCTCCTTGTCCTTCTTCAGTCGCTCGACCTCTTGATTGGCGTCAGAAACATAAGTCTTCAGTTTGGAGTTTTCTTCTTCTAACTTGCTGACTTAAGCAAGCTTCTTGTCAGCAAGTGATGTCTTCTCGCACGCCTCCTTCTAAGCTGCAGCTAGATCCAGATCCTTCTTCTCCAAAGCCTGCTTCATTTTCTCTAAAGAAATAACATTCTTCGGACAGGCTTGGAGTTGGCGGTTTTCACTACATACATCTACTCGGGTGGAGTCACTCGGTTCAAAAAATGGAAAGGAAAAGTGCCAGCAGTGGGATAAACAGTCGGTGATTGATTACCTCCCATGGAAGCTACTTCGTCACGAGCGCTCTGGAGATTCTTCTTGGCCAATTCCAGATCAAGGTTGAGGCTGATTTGCTGTTTGTTCATTGCAGAGAGCTGAGCCCCAAGATCACAAGATTTCTACAGTCACAAGCCATATCAGTCGACAAATATAAAAAGACATCATAATGCTAGCTAATCTAAGACTACCACCGAATCAAACATTCAATGGCAGTCTCTGGGACTACACCCAGTGGGTGCATTTGCGTTCCCCCACTGATTTTGCAAAAAAGAAAAAGAAGGTTCTCAGACCACAGTCGACTGCCCGCAGTCACCTATGGTCTCGGGGACTACACCCAGTGGGTGCACTCAGCGTGCCCCCACTGGTTTTGATTCCACTCGGTGGCAAAAAAGAAGGTTCTCAGACCACAGTCGACTACCCGCAGTCACCTATGGTCTTGGGGACTACACCCAGTGGGTGCACTCAGCGTGCCCCCACTAGTTTCGATTCCACTCGGCGTGAGATTCAGTTTGAATCGACACAAAGAGACATACAACATCAAAACAGCCACACCCCAGTGGGTGATCAGACAAGAAATACGGTCGATCGGAAAGTCAACTAACCTGGACATTGGCTTGCAGAGCAGCTCCAGCGTTGAAGGCTACCTAACTAGCCTCATGCACCATTTTCATCTGTCCCATCACAAGATTCAACTGAAGAAGAGCTTCCTTGGCAGCAGCTGGCGGATCGTCTGAAGTTTGATATGCAGTGAAAAGTGATGGAGGCGGAGAAATCGAAGCCGCCGCCAGATCTGAAGCTGGAAGTTGTATCGGCGCGGCAGAAGTCTGAGCAGCTGATCCTGAGGGACAGTCAGTCGAAAGCGGAACCGCGAAGGTGACGTTGGTTCGAGCTTGATCTGTCGATCGCTCGACCGTCGTCCCAGGCGTCAGACTTGGCCGGGGAACCTAGACTTCAGGCCCTTTCCCACTCGTTTCCTTGTCCTTCTTCCTCCTCCCTCTCAGCGGCACTTCTTCATCATCGTCCGGAAGCAACACAACATCTCGTGGATCTGCAAGGAACAGAGAAAGCCATAAGGATAACTGACAAATCATTCAGTCGACCAGACGAATTCGAATTGACTAGACTTACTGGCTTTGGAGGTGACAGCGTCGTCAGCTTCCTCGTCGACTGGAGTCTTGTCAATATCCATGTCGGTCGCAGCTTAGGTCGGGCTACTCAAATTCATCGTCCACTCGGTAAGAATAAGAAAACCGGTCGGAACAGAAAAATTGATCGAAATAAGAAGATATGAGAAGAGCGTTTACCTAGAGGCAACAGGGACGTCCATCTTGATCCTAGGCAAGGTCTTCCGAGCCTTCGAAGGATTAGCTTTTGGCTGCTTGGTGACCTTCTTAGTCAAATTTGGAGTCGGGGACCGAGGGCGCTTGTGAGATGGAGCGCTCAACGCCACAGTTTTGTCGCACCTGTTTGCGGGATCGTGGCGCTGCTTGGATCGACGTTCAGAGCGGGGCAGTGAGTCGGCTACCACCTCATCGTCCGACTCGTCGCTCTGATCTTCATCATCGTCGGCTGGGGAATCCCACTCGCCGCTCTCCTCGGCACTGTCCTCGCCCTCTTGGTCTTGCTCCAGAGCTTGTTCACCATTGGGCATCGAATACATCTCCGTGTAGATCTGCAAAGCAAGAGACCGATCATAAGTCAGTCGGAACAACAATCAGCCGGAAAATACGTTCAGAAATTCAGTCACGATGACCAGACCTTCTGTGGTAGGTTGCTGTTGCTAAAAGGGTCGACTCTCCTAGCGCCCCTGGGGTTGTCCTTGTTCCCGGTGATACCCATCAACCTCTCGGCTATGGTTTTGGCCTCCACCTCCTCCGAATGAACCCGAGAAGTGTCACCAGCCCCAGAGTACATCCACATGGAATGGTCACGAGCTTGGAGGGGTTGGATCCGCCGACTGAGGAACACCTCGAGCAGGTCCATACCAGTGACACCTTGGTTGATCAGCTGGACTACTCTCTCAACTAGCATACCTGTCTCCGCCTTCTCCGTGGCAGTCACTTTCAAAGAAGATGGAGTTTGAACACGGTCGAAAGAAAAAGGAGGAAGCCCGGTCGACTGGTTGGGGTCGAGATGTCCTGGCAGTAGAACCAGGTCGACTGCCAGCGCCTGACCGACTCAGGAAGAGTCATCGGAGGAAAAGAGCTCCTCTTCCTCTTCTGTATACCCAGACCCCCACACATCTGAATGACATGGGTTTTCTCGTCTTTCGAGTTCGCTTTTTTCATAGTTTGGGATCGGATGGTAAAGATGTGCTTGAAAAGACCCCAGTGCGGTCGGCACCCCAAGAAATTCTCACACATGGAGACGAATGCAGCAAGATATGTGATAGTGTTGGGAGTGAAATGGTGGAGTTGGGCACCAAAAAAATTCAGGAAACCGCGAAAGAAAGGATGCGGGGGAAGCGAAAAGCCACGGTCGATGTGGGTGGTGAGCAGGACACACTCACCCGGCCGAGGCTGTGGCTCCGTTTCTCCCCTCGGCAGGCGCGTAGACTTATGAACGATCAGCCCTAGCTCAGCCATATCGTCCAAGTCCTCTTGCCGGAGCGAAGATCGGATCCAGTCTCCCTAGATCCAACCCGACGGCAACCCCGAGCGCGAGGAAGACCCCCGATTCATTTTCTTGCTCTTCACCGCCCCCGTCGCCGCTGTTTTGTCCTTCCCCATGGTCGCGGAGCGACGGCGTCGAGAGTGGTTGGTCTGGGCAAAGCGGAGTTGCGAGAGGAAGAAGAAGCAGTATGGGCACGCACAGTGCAAACGCTTCGGCCTCGCCGCTTTTAAAGGCCTACTTCCGAGTGGCTGATGCGTGGGCCCGAGCGATCCTGTCAAATCCCCCCCAAAAGTTGCACACGGGATACGTGGCAAAAAAGGTGGCACAGAAATCGAAAAGTCTTATTTATCTACTCCACTTACCGCGGAGCGCTCCGCCTGGCGCGCTTCCACCAAAAATTCGAATACCGGGAAATCCGGGATCCTTCACAATCGATCACGCCAAAGATTTCATGTCAGAGATATCATTCGACGGATGTAGTGATATAAACCAGTCGGCAATTTCTGAATCGATCAAGGCGACTGAAACGAAGCTGAAGTTCTAACAACTAGCCTCCACTTGGAGATAAAGACAAGACAATCAAGAGTAAAAGCAAGTTCAACTCCATCCTTCTTTTTCACTCAAACCTCGATCCATTCGGGGGCTAATGATGTGGACACAAACCTAGGGTAGGGTAATAGGCCTGACCTGTACATCATGCCTAAGGTCCTTGTCCTAAGAACAAAGAAGTTCAAGAATCAGAAGAAGGGATCCAGCAAAGGCGTCGAGTGAAGTCCACTCGACCTACCATCCACTCGGAGATCCCACTTTATCCAGGTCACTCGACCATCAAACCACTCGACAATAAGAAGACCTAAAGCCGCTCCGCGCGGCAACGGTCGGGCATTTACTCAGATATTTAATGATCATTTGTAGCACGTCAATACAGGTGTTACCTGTAACGCCACCTCTTTATGTACATTGAATCCTATGTAACGGAGGGGAGCTGGGGTCCTGGCGCACTCTATATAAGCCACCCCCCTCCTCTGGGACAAGGGTTTGCATCCCCTGTAACTCACACGCTTATAATCCAGTCGACCGCCTCCGTGCTCCGAGACGAAGGGCTATTACTTCCTCTGAGAAGGGCCTGAACTTGTAAAACTAGCGTGTACAACTCCTCCATAGCTAAGATCTTGCCTCTACATTCCGACCCCCCTATTCTACTATCAGACTCAGAACCACGACACTTGAAATGGCATGATCTTGATGTATCGCGGGCTTTGTTAATATAGTTGGATCATATGGTGATTTCCCCTCTCTATCTTGTTGTGATGAATTGGGTGTTCCCTATGACATTTCGTTTTATCGGATTGAATACTTTTATGGATTTGAGAGCACTTGATATATGTCTTGCATATGAATCCACATGGTGATAATGGGGTATTATTTTGATTCACTTGATATATGTTTTGGCACTCAACTCGCAGATTCCCGAGGTGACATTGGGGTAATCTACGCATAGGGGTTGATGCACGTTGTTGTCTATGTTTCTCCGGTAGAAATCTTGGGGCACTCTTGGAGGTTCTTTTGGTTAGATTAAGTATTATGAATCTGAAATTATTTGGTGTTATTTTAGTACGAACTCTTGGATAGATCGATCGGAAAGAATAGCTTCGAGGTGGTTCCGTACCCTACAAACGATTTCTTCTTATGTTCTCCGCCAGATAGGAACTTTGGAGTGATTCTTCGCCACACGTCGAGGGATGGTTATATGATCCAATTATATTAGCATTGTTGAGAGATTGCACTAGCGAAAGTACGGACCCTAGGCCTCATTTTCAAGCATTGCAATACCGTTTGTGCTCCGTTTTATCAATTGCTACCTTACTGTTTTTATTGTTCCAATTAAAAAAATCAATATGTACAATCCATATTATACTTGTATCACCATCTCTTCCCCGAACTAGTGCACCTATACAAATTACCATTGTATTCGATGTGTTGGGGTACATAAGAGATTTTTTATTATTTGGTTGCAGGGTTGCTTGAGAGAGACCATCTTCATCCTACACCTCCCACGTATTGATATACCTTAGGTCATCAGCTTGAGGGGAAATTTCTACTTTCCTACAAAACTCTGCGCTTGGAGGCCCAACACGAGTCTATAAGAATAAAGTTGCGTAGTAGACAACAAGCTCATTTATGTCGCTGTTGCCTGGGAGGTGAGTGCTTGAAGGTATATCTTTAGATCTTGCAATTGAATTTTGTAGTTTCTTGTTTATTACTAGTTTGATTTACAAAAGAAAACTATAAAAAATGATGATTGGGTTACCTCAAGTTGTTCTTTATGTTTATAATGTTTATCTTAAGAATAAGGATTCCGAAAATTGTGCTCAATTGTTAGAAGAAGTCAATAAAATGTCTGGCTCAAAATATTTGAATGATGAGCATGATTGCAATGTTGTTAGTATGAATTCTATGAATATCCAAAATAATAATAATGATTGCACTAGTCATAATAAAAATGTTTCTTATAAGCATGTCAATTTTTGTGGAGTGGAAAGACTTTCTGAAGACGTGCCTTATAGGGAAGATAGATTTTGCAAGAAGCATAAACATGATAGAACCAATTCTTTGCTCAAAGTGATAGATGAGTTTGCTACAAAATTATGTTCTATTTTTCCTATTACATGTGAAATTTGCAACAAGGTTGGCCATCTTAATTTCCAATGCAAAAATTTTCATGATCGAATGATGGCCAAATATTGTAATGATTTGATCACCCTTGAACTTTATAATGAGCTTTGTCTATTTTTCGAGAGTGAAGAATTGACACATACAAATAGTTGGTTTGAAGTATTCATTCTCACGGATGATATTGAAACTAATCTAAAAAATATCTTTATGTTTTGTCTATTTTTGGCGAGTGATTCAAAGCAATAGTCTATAATTTGACATAAAGACATCAATACTCTGGAATCCCAACAAACAATCATGCCTTTCAAAATATCAACGCTAAAGAAAGCCATCCATACAAAATCATATAGTCTTCTCATGCTCTTTCTTCTTAACACAAAGTATTTATCATGCACAACCCCGATGACAAGCCGAGCAATTGGTTCATACGTTTTAACGCGCTTCATCTTTTTCCACTCTCACGCAATACATGAGCGCAAGCCATGGATATAGCGCTACGGGTGGAATAAAGTATGATGATAGGGGTAAATATAGAGAAGACAAAAAAGTAAGGAAGTCTCACATTGACACGGCTAACCAACGGGCTATGGAGATGCCCATCAATCGATAGCAACGCGAGGAGTAGGGATTGCCATGCAACGAATTCACTAAGAGCTATAAGTGTATGAAAGCTCAATATGAAAACTTAGTGGGTGTGCATCTAATCCTATAATGAAAAAATCCCACTAGTTTATGAAAGTGACAACATAGGATACTCTCCATATGAAAAACATGGTGCTACTTTGAAGCACAAGTGTGGTAAAGGATACTAACAATGCCCCTTCTCTCTTTCTTTATTTTTTTATTTATTTTTATTTTTTCCTTTCTTTTTCTTTTCCTTTTTCTTTTTTCTTTTTTTTTCTCTCATTGTCCGGAGTCTCATCCCAACTTGTGGGGGAATCATAGTCTCCATCATCCTTTCCTTACTGGGGCACTGCTCTAAAAATGAATAATGATGATCATCACACTTCTATTTACTTATAACTCAACAGAAATAAAAATTACAACTCGATACCTATGACAAAGTATGACTCTATATGAATGCCTCTGGCATGTACCAGGATGTGCAATGATCTAGCGTAACATGTATGAAAAAAAATTATGAACGGTGGCTGAGCCACGACTACTATGTCAGCTATATAATCATGCGAAACAATATGACAATGAATGCTCAAGTCATCAAAACGGAAGCGGTGGAAGTTGCATGGCAATATATCTAAGCCATAATAGGTAGGTGTCGGTGTTAAAACCGGTGGATCTCGGGTAGGGGGTCCCGAACTGTGCGTCTAGGCGGATGGTAACAGGAGACAAGGGACACGATGTTTTTACCCAGGTTCGGGCCCTCTCGATGGAGGTAATACCCTACTCCTGCTTGATTAATATTGATGATATGGGTAGTACAAGAGTAGATTACCACGAGATCAAGGAGGCTAAACCCTATAAGCTAGCCTATGGTATGATTGTTGTCAGTCCTACGGACTAAAACCCTCCGGTTTATATAGACACCGGATAGCTTAGGGTTACACAGAGTCGGTTACAATGGTAAGAGATCTACATATCCGTATCTCCAAGCTTGCCTTCCACGCCAAGGAAAATCCCATCCGGACACGGGACGAAGTCTTCAATCTTGTATCTTCATAGTCTTGGAGTCCGGCCGCGATGATAGTTCGGCTATCCGGACACCCCCTAGTCCAGGACTCCCTCAGTAGCCCCTGAACCAGGCTTCAATGATGACGAGTCCAGCGCGCATATTGTCTTCGGCATTGCAAGGCGGGTTCCTCCTCCGAATACTTCATAGAAG
>LR880968.1:766052218-766077204 GCA_904067115.1 Aegilops sharonensis
GTCCTACGGACTAAAACCCTCCGGTTTATATAGACACCGGATAGCTTAGGGTTACACAGAGTCGGTTACAATGGTAAGAGATCTACATATCCGTATCTCCAAGCTTGCCTTCCACGCCAAGGAAAATCCCATCCGGACACGGGACGAAGTCTTCAATCTTGTATCTTCATAGTCTTGGAGTCCGGCCGCGATGATAGTTCGGCTATCCGGACACCCCCTAGTCCAGGACTCCCTCAGTAGCCCCTGAACCAGGCTTCAATGATGACGAGTCCAGCGCGCATATTGTCTTCGGCATTGCAAGGCGGGTTCCTCCTCCGAATACTTCATAGAAGGTTTTGAACACAAGGATAGTGTCCGGCTCTGCAAAACAAGTTCCACATACCACCGTAGAGAGAATAATTTTTGCATAGATCTGCTGACGTATTCCGCAGCGTGACATCACACCCCGGCCAAGCCTTTATATGAATCGTTTTTTACTATTCCACCTCAGCGCGTTTAGCGAGGCGGTTTCCTTGGCACGTCGCATAGATCGTGCCCCCCTTATTCCGGGATTCCCATCAATACGGACGTGGCTAACCCAAACGTGCCCGTTGGCACGCCTCCTCTATCGAAGGCGAGTTCTAATCGACCACAGGGAGGGCTCTTGGTATTCAACCTCTTTATAATGAGACCAAGGCCCTCTTCTTTTTTACACCCTCCATCGAGTTCGCCTCGCGCTTCGAGTTCTAACACCCAAAGCTTCAGAATTAGGCGCTTCGGACCTTCGACGATGTCCGGCTCCGATCAGCACGGCCGATGGATGTCTTCTTCCGTCACAGAAGAAGATGTGCTAAAGCTGCGAGANGTCGCATAGATCGTGCCCCCCTTATTCCGGGATTCCCATCAATACGGACGTGGCTAACCCAAACGTGCCCGTTGGCACGCCTCCTCTATCGAAGGCGAGTTCTAATCGACCACAGGGAGGGCTCTTGGTATTCAACCTCTTTATAATGAGACCAAGGCCCTCTTCTTTTTTACACCCTCCATCGAGTTCGCCTCGCGCTTCGAGTTCTAACACCCAAAGCTTCAGAATTAGGCGCTTCGGACCTTCGACGATGTCCGGCTCCGATCAGCACGGCCGATGGATGTCTTCTTCCGTCACAGAAGAAGATGTGCTAAAGCTGCGAGATGCCAGGTATCTGACCATCGAGATTTCGCATAGGCTGCCTGGTCCAGGGCAGGTCATTCCCACTCCCGAGCCCGGCGAGAGCGTGGTGTTCGCGTCACACTTCCTTTGGGGTTTAGGCTTCCCGACGGACCCCTTTGTGCGGGGGCTCATGTTTTATTATGGGCTGGATTTTCATGACTTCAATCCAGAGTCCATCCTCCATATCTCATCATTCATTGTCGTGTGTGAGGCCTTCCTCCATATTACCCCTCACTTTGGATTGTGGCTCAAGACCTTCCAGGTGGAGCCAAAGATGATTGAGGGGCAGTAAGCAGAGTGCGGAGGGGCGGTCATAAGCAAATGTGCTGATGCTCAGTGGCCCGAGGGCTCTTTTCAAGAGGAGCTTGGTTTGTGGCAACGGGAGTGGTTTTATATCACTGCTCCTAGGGGCACCAAATAGGTGGCGCTTCCCGCCTTCCGCTCAGGTCCACCACAGCGGCTGGCGTCATGGGTCAACAAGGGGCTCGACTGGGGGCCGTCCAAGGATGTTCCTTTGTTGCAGGGCCGTATTCGAGACCTCCAAGAAAGAGAGATCAATCTGGTTGCAGTGGCGCAGGTTATGTTGATTCGGCGCCTTCTGCCCTGCAAACGTCGCCCCTCCGCCTGTGGGAATTTAATCTGGAGGGACCACGAGCTCTCCAAAATTTTATGGGTATGACGCCCGTGGAGATGTATAAATTGTTCTTCGGATCACAAGAGAAGTGTCCGGACCTGACTGAGGACGCAGGACTAAGCTGCAATCGCCCAGATACTCAAGTAAGTAGTCTTGTAACCGGACATGCTGTTCATTCATTTATCATATACATGACCTTTAAAGGATCCGTTTCTTGAACAGGAGTGGATAGCCAAGGCAAAGTTAATAAGGTGTCCGGCTCCCCTCCTAGAGAACACGCCGGATCCCATGCTGGCCAAGATGTTGAAGGCCGCGCCTTTTAAAGAAGGCGAGGGGAGCGGGGAAGCAACTGCCTCCACGAGGAGGCCTTTGAGGAGGGAGGGATCAAAAGTCCCACCCTCCAAGGAGAGAAGAGGACCGCTTCGGAAGATCTGGAGGTCAAGGCCTCGAAGAGGGGAAAGAAATCTTCGTCAGAGAGTCCGGCACTGGGAAGTACCCCAGCCGCACTGTTTCCCCAAGGGGATCAGCCCTCCAGCGAGCAGTAAGTAAAAAAGAAGGGGTTTTGTAAGTATAGAACATCCCTGTATTTATTTCTGAAGATAACCGAAATTGTACCTTGTAGTTCGGATCTCAGCCCTTCTCAGTAGAGCTCGTCTTCGGGGGATCTTCTTCCGGAGATGATGGAGAGCGAAACGCCTCCACCTGTCGCACCCTCATGCGAGCCGGACGACCCTGAGGTGTCGTCGCGGAGGGTTCCCCCAAGTCCGGCGGGGCCGGAATGTCTGTGTGCTAAAGGGTACGGTGATTGAAAGAATTGCATACGCGGAGAGCGGATTGCATGAAGCCATCAGAACCTTACTGACGGGGTTCGAGGTACGCAAAAATGATGTACCTTCTGACAGTTATGCATATAGAATGCGCCCTGTATAGATAGTAGCCCCTGAGACTCGGTATGTTGTCAAAATTGACAGCGTGCCGAGGATCAAAATCTCCGTTATAACATATCGCCGCTCCTAAATAGGTGGCGGGGCGTCCGGTGGCCAGCCGGACTGATGAATGTGCCGAACTAAAGCGGCAACTTGATGAGGCGGATGCGGACATCGCGTTGGTCAATAAACGGTTTGACGAGTCACAAGGTATGCGACTTCTATGCGGACACCTGGAAAGGGAGCTTGACGCCCATGCCTTACTACTTGTATGCTTAATGCAGATGGTGCCGCTGCTGTGGAGGAGCTGCGGGCGGAACTCGCCCGAGCGAAAGAGCAAGCAAGAAATAGTAATGCGGCCGCTTTAAGGGTGGCCGAAGAGCTAGAGGCCGAACGGCTGCTCACTGCCGAAGCAAAGAGGAAATGGTCGATATGGCCAGAAAGTTGAAGAATACTACCAATCGCTGCGAGGTTCTTGAAAAAGAACGTCATGCGGAGCAAGAGGGCCTGAAAAAGGCCGCCGCTGAATCCAAGGATGCCCGTTTGGCTTTGAGAGCTGCCAAGGAGGAGCTGAGTCAGGCCGGGGCTATTGCGGCTGGAAAACCGTTTCTGCTGCAGAGGAAATATACGGATCCGAAGTATGCTTAGTTGGAAAAGTTGTGGAGTTCGGAGGATGCTTATCTGGACTTAGCGGCGAGCGCTGCGGACGCGATTGAGCACTTCCGAGGCCATAAGGGGAACAGAAGGGAAGAGCTATATTGGTCGCAATTCCATAGTCCGGAGCGTCCTCTTTCGTTGAACGATTGGTTGGCCGAATGGGCCGAGCTGAATCAATTATCCGTACTTGCCATGAAGCATGTCATGACTCATTTGTGGCCGGGCGGACCCCAGCCGAAGAGTTATTTTGGTTTAGTGCAGCAGTTCCTTGGTGCGGTACCGCGTATTGACGCAATGAAGCGGTCGGCGTGTATTGAGGGAGCGCGGATGGCTCTGGCCCGTGTCAAGACATACTGGGCGGAGATGAAGGCCACCGACGTTGCATCCCAATATTCGGACAGAAGCCGAGTACCTGCCGAGCACTATTTTGAGGAAGTCCTGCAGGGCGCTCGTTTAATAGAGACGCAGTGCTCGAAGGATATTATGTTTAAATGACATGTATGATTTGTGAAAACAATGTTTCAATATAATATAAGTGCTTTTTATACTTGTGCGTTCAATTAGTAAACTACTCCCTGTGCGGCCGTTTATGTATATGTATATATAACCTGAAAGATGGCAGTCCTTTGCTTCAGCCCCCATGCACATAGTGCGGGGGTGTGTCGGTGTACTAAAGTAGGGGTACCTTAGTACCCCGAGCTCGTGCACGGGCAGTCGCAGCGTCCCCGTGGCAAGCCTTGCCGGGCGTCCGCCAAGGTCCTCAGCGGCTCCTTTAGAGCCGTTCAAGAACAAAGTAGTCAAGACCCCGGCAAGAGGAGCTTGCCGGGAAGGCCACTCAAGGCGCGAAGGAAACAAGGCCCCGGCAAGAGGAGCTTGCCGGGAAGGCCACTCAAGGCGCGAAGGAAACAAGGCCCCGGCAAGAGGAGCTTGCCGGGAAGGCTTGGTGGGCGCCAAGCCCCCAGGCGCGACAAGGTTCCTGCCGCGGCAAGGCGCTTGCCGGGGCAGGCGACCTCTCTTCATCTCTGCTCCAGCTCACCCGCCAACGTGTCGCCACGGGGCTCTCCCAAGCACGCGTGTCGACGGGCTGTGTCGCCAGCGGAGAACAGCGACAAACGGCGCTGACAAGCTACCATCGTGGCAAACGGAGGTGCACTTGACGGTCCCTGTTACACTGTTCGGGCGAATGAGACGGGCATTGATGACTCTTGTCCCTTGCCGTCAGAGTTAGGTATAGGTTACTGTACATTGTACAAAGCGGTGTACCAACCCATGTTTTTACTATCTTACCCTTTTCTACTTGCCATATGTGGTAACCCCTTGCGCCTATAAAAGGAGGCCCAAGTGCAATGTAGAGGGGGTTCGGGTTGGTTCGGCTCAGCTCCGGCTTAGTTCATCCAACTCATATCACACTCGTAGGCTAGGTTTTGTAGCTCCTGTTGCTCCCTAGCAAGAACACAAGATAATCCACTAAAGCAGCAGTAGGAGTGTTATCTCTCCGGAGAGCTCCGAAGCTGGGTAAACCCGCTCGTGTGCATCGCCTCGATCCGCTCTTCGTGCAACCTCCGCCCCCCTCCGAACCACAAGGGACCCAGGTCCCGTAGGTGTTCGCGGGACACGACCAGCCACTCCCCGACATATTTGGCGCGCCAGGTAGGGGGCGTCGAGGCTGTGTGAACCCGATCCGATGGTCACACGAGCAGCTTCATCAACATCTCTGTCAACATGGCGCCGAAGAAGAAATCTTCGGCAGCAGCAGAGCCGTCCGCGTCGAACCCACCACCACCGGAGCTGTCAGGTGGTGAGGGAAACGCTGGCGGAGGAGCAGGCGTCGATGAAAGGGCCCACAACACCGCCAGGTCCAAAGACAAGGCAGCGCAGGCGTCGGCGTCCGAATCTTCGCCGCGTCCTTCTCAGGAGGCGCGAGACAGACAGCGTCGTGAAGCTCGCGGCACCATACGCTCATTGGACCAAGGCCAAGTTGGGGGATCCCGAGGCCGTCGAGACCCGCATGCACTCCAGCATGCTGGTACGAGCAGAGTACGGTCGCTTGGGCGGGATGTTGCTCCTCCTAACTTGGTTAGGAGTCCGAGCACGTCCCGTTCTTCGCTCCGTACACCGTTGCCGCAAACCACACCAGCGGAAGCCTTGGCAAGAGCTCAGTTACTCCTAGACTACCCTCCAACGGCCCACAAGGTCGACGAATGGAGGGCCACCATTCAGAGTCTCATCGGCTTTGCCAACGGTGACGTCCCGCGGCAACCGAGCGCTTCGCAGCCGCGGCAAGGAGACAAGGCGCGAGCTTATGGCGACGAGACTTACGGGGGTGCAGCCACTGTGCACTCCCCTTCCCGAAGACGCAGATCACCGACTCGCCGGATCCACCTCGACAGCGACTCCACATCATCGTCGGATCCGCGAGCTCGTTGCGACTAGCGCCAAGTTCTTCGAGAACGGCGAGAAGAAGACGCTCGAACCCATATCGAGCGCCGAAGAGAAGCGCGCCGTCAATCTGACGAACGCGCCGGGCCCTCTGTCGATATGCATGCGCCAGGGGAACCAGGCGACTTGCCGTACGGGGTAGGTTGCCCTGCGTTCACTCGTGAGCTGCGGCAAGTCCGGTGGCCCGACAAGAAAAACTTCAAGCCAGATGTGCCGGAGAAGTACGATGGTAGGACACACCCGTCGGAATTCCTCAGCATCTACACCATCGCGGTGCAGGCTGCGGGGGGACGAGACGACAAGATCCTCGCCAACTACTTTCCCCTGGTGCTCAAGCCAAACGTCAGATCTTGGCTCATGCACTTGCCGGACAGCTCCATATCTTCTTGGGCAGATTTGTGCCACCAGTTTGTCGGCGCCTTCACAGGCGGCCACAAGCCTCATGGCCAAGAAAGTGATCTTCACCTGCTTGCCCAGAAGGAGGGAGAGTCTTTGCGCAAGTTCATCCAGAGATTCAGTCGTGTGCATTAAAACATCCCAGACGTCCACCCTGCTGCAGTGATCAGTGCATTTCATCAAAATGTACGAAAACGCAGGATGAGGGAGGAGATGGCGATGTGCAAAGTAAAAGACGTCAGCGAGCTCTACGCCCTGGCCGACAAGTGTGCACGCGCTAAAGAAGGAAGAAGGCTCCCAGGAGAGAATGTGTCAGAATCTGATAGTGAGGAGATCGCCCCGGCAAGGAAGAGCCGGCGGCGAAACAACAGGAGGAATAAAAACCAAGAAGTGCTAGTTGTTGAGCAGTCCGGTGAGGATGGAGCCGCCAACAAAGCCAGGGCTAGTGGCTCCGGCAAGGAGGTTGCTGGGGATGCCGACCGCCAAGCTGTGGCGGCCGCCGACAAGCCTGACAGCTCCAACAAACAGTACTGTAAAATCCACCGCACCAAGGGCCACGATCTCCAGAGCTGCAAGAAAGTCGAGCAACTTGTTGAGCTACAGAGAGCTGAATACGAGCGGCGAGACAAGGAGAAATCCCAGGAAGGTGCAAGTGCAGCAAGTAAGAAGAGACCTGGCCGGGGAGGACGTCGCGGCAAGGCCAAGCAGCGGCAAGGAGACAGACCTCCCCGCGGCCGCGACAAGGAAGAAGATGAAGATGAGGATGACGAGGACGTTGAAGACGATGAAGCGGATGAGCAACAGTTTCAAAAGGCAACAGAGGTCCTTTGCATTGACGGTGGTGCTTCTCTGCATACCTCGCACCGCCAACTCAAACAATGGATGCGGGAGGTTAATGCAGCAGAACCATCCATAGAGTCACGCAAGCCTCTGAAGTGGTCCAGCACGCCCATCATCTTTGACATTGAGGATCACCCTGATCGCATCACTGCGGTCGGGTGCTTGCCGATGTTGGTCTCGCCAACCATCCGCAACCTCAAGGTCACGAAGATGCTGGTAGACGGCGGGGCCGGCCTAAACTTGATTTCCTTTGCGGTGCTTCAGAAACTTCAAATCCCTGACAGCGAGCTCGAAGAAACTGGTACTTTCCAAGGAATTAATCCAGGAAGGAGCAAGCCCAAAGGGAAGATCACGTTGCCGGTAACATTCGGCAGCGAGCTCAACTTCAGAACTAAGAGGGTCACCTTTGACGTCGCCGACTTCCCATTACCTTACAATGGCATAATTGGCCGCCCAGCGCTCGCCAAGTTCATGGCCGCCTCTCATTATGCTTACAACCTACTCAAGATGCCCGACCCGATAAGCGCCATTTCTGTCCACGGAGACAAGAAGGACGCGCTTATCTGCGCCGACAAGATTTACCGGGAAGCAGCAGCCGCAACAGAAAGCAAACCACTTGCCACTGAAGCTCCCGGGGGAAAGAAGACCACCAGGTCCGGCAAGAGCTCTGTTGCCCACTCCGGCAAGCGCACCTCATCGGAGTGCTGCGCTACCATCGAGGACGCACCATCGAGCTCCACCGGCAAGTGCAAGAAAACGATGGCAGCTCCACCGAAGATCAAGAAAGAGCCCGCCAAGGAAGACGACACTGGTGGTACCTTCACCATCAGTGCCACGCTTGATCCTAAATAGGAAGGCGAGCTCGTTGCTTTCCTGCGGGCGAATGTCGATGTGTTTGCATGTCAACCATCTGACATCCCCGGTGTTCCCAGGAAAGTAATTGAGCACCACCTAGCTGTCTGTCCTCACGCGCGGCCCGTCAAGCAAAAAGTTAGGAAGCAGGCAGTGGAGCGCCAAGAGTTCATAGCAGAAGAAATCAAGAAGTTGGAAGCAGCTGGGCTTATCAGAGGAGTCCTCCATCCCACGTGGTTGGCCAATCCGGTAGTGGTACGAAAGGCTAATGGGAAATGGAGACTGTGTATTGACTTCACTGATGTTAATAAAGCTTGTCCCAAAGACCCATTTCCCTTGCCGTGTATCGACCAGATTGTTGACTCCACGGCTGGATGTGACCTGCTTTCGTTTCTTGATGCATATTCAGGATATCATCAGATCTTCATGGCAGAAGAGGATGAAGAGAAAACCATTCATTACACCATGTGGCACGTACTGCTTTATACGGATGCCTTTCGGTTTGAAGAATGCTGGTTCAACCTTTGCAAGAGTAGTCCATGATGCCTTTGAACCACAGATACACAGAAATGTAGAAGCATACATGGATGACATAGTGGTCAAGAGCAAGGACAAAGTGACCCTGGTTCAAGATTTGGATGAAACATTTGCAAATCTGCGCAAGATCAACCTCAAGCTCAACCCCGAGAAGTGCGTGTTTGGAGTCCCTTCCGGCAAGCTTCTCGGGTTCTTTGTGTCTCAGCGGGGAATTGAAGCCAATCCCGACAAGATCAAGGCCATCGAGCAGATCGAAGCACCAAAGCGCGTCAAGGATGTCAGAAGGCTTGCCGGTTGCGTGGCTGCTCTCAGCAGGTTTATCTCTAAGTCCGCTGAGCGCGCCCTGCCATTTTTCAAAATTTTGAAAAAGGCAGGTCCAATGAAGTGGACTCCCGAAGCAGAGGCTGCGCTGCGGGACTTGAAGAGATACCTGTCCTCCGCTCCAATACTTGTCGCACCTAGGCCACAGGAGAAGTTGCTACTGTATATAGCAGCGACCAATCAAGTGGTTAGTCCTGCGTTAGTAGCGGAGATGGAGGCGGATGATGAGCCGACAACCGAGGCGGGCGCATCCAGCGACAAGCAAGGGGCTTCGCCGTCAAGCTCTGGTCCCGACAAGGATGGATCAGCGCAGGGTTGCGACAAGATACAGAAGAAGATGGTGCAGCGCCCAGTCTACTTTGTCAGTTCCCTTTTGCAGGGGGCTAGGTCAAGGTACTCTGGTGTGCAAAAGCTGCTTTTCGGCTCCTCGTGGCCTCGATAAAACTGCGCCACTACTTCCAAGCACACGAGATAACAGTTGTCACTCGCTTTCCGCTGAAGAGGATATTACAAAATCCAGAAGCAACACATAGAATCGTCGAGTGGGCACTGGAACTGTCAAGCTTTGGTCTCAAATTTGAAAGCACTTCAACTATCCAGAGCAGAGCATTGGCAGAATTCATAGCTGAGTGGACGCCAACGCAAGATGAAGAAATTCCAGAGACAAGCATCCCCGACAAGGAGGCAAATAGAGAGTGGCTAATGTACTTTGACGGTGCCTTCTCGCTGCAAGGCGCCGGTGCCGGCGTGCTGCTTGTCGCACCCACCGGAGAGCACCTTAAGTACATAGTCCAGATGCATTTTCCCAAGGAACAAGCAACAAATAATACTACAGAGTATGAAGGTTTGCTTGCCGGCCTCAGGATTGCGGTGGACCTTGGGATCAAGAAACTCATTGTCAGGGGGGACTCACAGCTTGTCGTCCGCCAAGTGAATAAAGATTATCAGAGTCCGTTGATGGAAGCCTACGTTGATGAAGTGAGGAAGCTGGAAGAGCACTTTGAAGGCCTGCAAATGGAACACGTTCCAAGAGCTCAGAATGACATAGCTGATGGCCTCTCCAAATGTGCCGCACTTAAATTACCTGTGGAACCAGGGATTTTTGTGCTCAAGCTAACTCAGCCAACCGTAACACCTTCAACAGGACAGAGCAAGAAGAGAAAATTGGTTTCTGGCGACTACTTTCCGGCAGAGCTCCCTGAAGCCGCCGCAAAGAAGGTCCCTAAAGCCAGCGCAAGTATCACTGAGGAGCAGTATGCTCCGACAAACCAGGCAGTTTGCGTCATTGAAGCAAACGCTCCCGACAAGCTTTGCTCCAGCAAGCTTGCCGGGGATCATCAAGCTCCGGCAGCCCTACAGGTTCTTGCCGCAAAAGCTGATGTTCCCACAGTGATAGAAGAGCCTTTAGTCCTTGTTGTTGAGCCACAAGCTCCAGCATGGGCGCAGCAAATCGTCCATTTCCTTCAGATAGGAGAACTTCCCGAAGAGCAAGAAGAAGCGGAAAAAGTAGCCCGGCAGTCAAGTATGTACCAGTTTGTTGACAACATTCTGTACAGAAGAAGGCTCAACGGTGTGAAATTGAAGTGTGTTTGCCGGGAAGATGGACAGAAGCTGTTGGCAGAGATACATGGAGGCATATGTGGTCACCACATTGGCGCAAGAGCGCTTGCCGACAAAGCTTTCCGGCAAGGTTTCTTCTGGCCAGAAGCCCTCCAGGATGCAATTGCACAAGTAACTAAGTGTGAAGCGTGCCAGTTTCATTCCAAACAGATACACCAACCAGCTCAAGCTCTCCAGGCGATCCCTTTACCCTGGCCCTTCTCGGTCTGGGGGCTCGACATCTTCGACCCTTTCCCTCGCGCTGTCAGAGGCTTTGAGTACTGGTGCATAGCGATGACTCAGTTTCGCCTAGCCAGAAGCGAACGACAGACAAGCTAAGTTGCCAAAGTTTGAGCATTCGGTTTTCTTTAAAGTTATTTTCCTTGAACGACCACGCTTTGTATGGAAAACCTGTGCGCAAAGGAACCAAATCGTGACTGGTCACGCCCTTACTTTGTTTCGAGTCCGCTCAACAACTTAAGTGAGCTGCGGCTAGTCCGCGACAAGGTTGCTTGTCGGTAGCGACCCCGCCAGCAGGCTGCTGAAGTTCCGCACTCGGCGCTCGCGGCAAGGGTGCCTGCACCGGCAAGTTTTCCTGAAAAGCGTAAGGACAGTAACATACAAAGCCAAGGGTCGAGTAAAGGAAATAACATAGCAAATATTGCCCACAATAAAGTTATATTACAAAAATAACTTATTGCGGCGCTGGCTAAATCGTTCTCAGAACTGGAATAGCAGCGAAGGGAAGAAGGGTGCGCCGGCACTCGAGCCTCGGCAAGCCAAGGTTGCCGGGGGTTGCGGCAAGCCAGGGTTGCCGGGAGCTGTGGCAGGCTAGAGTTGCCGGGGGCTGCGGTATCATATAAGCCTTACGTCCCTCTTCAAACATCCCTTTTTCATTAAAAACATTCTTCTCGGATACAATCCATGGAGAATGAAAAACATGAAAAAGAGGATTACAAGCTTTAAATGCAGACAAGGCCCGAAGGCTGACAAATTAAAAAGATGAGATGCCCGTAATCCTTTTCCTGTCCCTATCTTCAGGAGGTAGGTCAAAAAGGTGGGAAGGGCAAACGGAGCGCCTAGACGAGCTACAGGTGCCAGAAGGCACCAAGAGAACATCCCAGGGACCCTCTGAGGGCTTGACGGAGACGGCGGCGCCGGAGGCAGGGTTCGAAGACGGGGCGGCAGGACGTCAGTACGCTGTGGAGGGCACTACGCCCTCGTACTCCGACATGACGGCCTTGTCGCCATCCCTCTTCCCCTTCTGCAGCCTCCCTACGCCAGTCGCCCAAGGAGACGACCCCGGGGAGTTCAAGGAGCCGGCGACGCGGATGATGGGGTTGCCGGTGACGCACGGAGCGGCGCCCGAAAACTAGTTGGGCCCGCTACCCTCGTCATCATTGTCGCTCCCCTCCGCGTCACTCTCGCTCGAGGAGGAATCTTCGCTGTCGGAGGAGCTATCCACACAACACCTCGCCCGAGTGCCAAGATCCTCGAAGACCTTGACGGAGAGGAGATCACCCTCCATTAACTTAAAATGGAGGGTGAATCCCGCCAGCAGGTTGTGGATGCGGGCGAACGTCTTCCACCCACGGTCAAGATACATCACATTAGGGGCTGGGAATACAACACGGACTCGCGTGCCGCTGATTCCGCAGCCCCTCATGTGCAATCTCAGCGTCTCGGGCGGATCCGACTCCATCGCGCTCGCGAACGGAGCCGGAAGCCGGAGGCGACGACGAGGCGCCCGGCGCAGCCTGACGAAGAACTCGCAAGGATCGTCCCCTGTGTGGACTGCCGCAGGGAGGAGAACCGCCGGCGGAGGCAGAGACGATGCGCCGCCCCGCCCGCCTCTTCCCCGAGCGCCTCGACCTCGTCCACCACCTCGCCCCCGGAGGGGAACCACCAGCGAAGGCGGAGACGACTCACCGCCCCGTACGCCTCTTCCCCGAGCACCTCGACCTCGACTGCGACCTCGCCCCCTCCCTCTTCCCCTTGAGGCTGGCTCCGCCACCCCGGGCATGGGGTTGGGAGGGGTGCGCTGTCTAGAGGCGACCCTCGCCGCCACCGATGAAGAACCAAGGTTCCCTCTCTCCATGACAAGTGGGAGAAAGGGGAGCAGAAGCCGAAGAAAGGAGGAGATGGGAGAGTGCGGGTTTATGCGCTCCCCCCTTCCACCCCTCTTAAAAAGAAGCAAGGTGGGGGCTCAACCGCCCCGCTCAGAGAATCAAGGCTTAGGGAGCGCAGGGAATCGGGGCAGACCTGCTGCCTCGGCTCGCAACGGCCCAGTTTCCAACCTCCACCGCCCGTGACCCCAAGGGCATGGGAACCACGTGGAGGGGATTCTGAACTGAGGCGACAGATGAAACGACCTCGCACGCCGTCCACTTTCCCCACGACGCCGCAATTGACGCGTGCCGTTACAAGGGAACGCGGCGGACACGGAGTGGATTCAGTTTGGACCCAGGCCGCGCGTGCCCGTGCCCTGTTTTGGGCCTGGCCCAATAGCGCTAGGCACCTTGTATGGCCCAGACCCGGGGGCTCCTGTCGGTGTACTAAAGTAGGGGTACCTTAGTACCCCGAGCTCGTGCAGGGGCAGTCGCAGCGTCCCCGTGGCAAGCCTTGCCGGGCGTCCGCCAAGGTCCTCAGCGGCTCCTTTAGAGCCGTTCAAGAACAAAGTAGTCAAGACCCCGGCAAGAGGAGCTTGCCGGGAAGGCCACTCAAGGCGCGAAGGAAACAAGGCCCCGACAAGAGGAGCTTGCCGGGAAGGCTTGGTGGGCGCCAAGCCCCCAGGCGCGACAACGTGTCGCCACGGGGCTCTCCCAATAACGCGTGTCGACGGGCTGTGTCGCCAGCGGAGAACAGCGACAAACGGCGCTGACAAGCTACCATCGTGGCAAACGGAGGTGCACTTGACGGTCCCTGTTACACTGTTCGGGCGAATGAGACGGGCATTGATGACTCTTGTCCCTTGCCGTCAGAGTTAGGTATAGGTTACTGTACACTGTACAAAGCGGTGTACCAACCCATGTTTTTACTATCTTACCCTTTTCTACTTGCCATATGTGGTAACCCCTTGCGCCTATAAAAGGAGGCCCAAGTGCAACGTAGAGGGGGTTCGGGTTGGTTCGGCCCAGCTCCGGCTTAGTTCATCCAACTCATATCACACTCGTAGGCTAGGTTTTGTAGCTCCTGTTGCTCCCTAGCAAGAACACAAGATAATCCACTAAAGCAGCAGTAGGAGTGTTATCTCTCTGGAGAGCTCCGAAGCTGGGTAAACCCGCTCGTGTGCATCGCCTCGATCCGCTCTTCGTGCAACCTCCACCCCCCTCCGAACCACAAGGGACCCAGGTCCCGTAGGTGTTCACGGGACACAACCAGCCACTCCCCGACAGGGTGTTTGCAAAGAAGGCGCTTTTTCACACTTAATCCAACGTCTTGGTCCTATTAAGGAGGTGGTAGCGTAGCAAACTAGGCAACCGGACTATAATGCTTTATCACTTTCACTTAGCCATAGGACTTCGAGGGTGGGGCTACTATATAGCCCCTGGGGGGACCGCACTCTCCCGAATTTGGGGTGCGTATGCGCCTGACCGAAAAACGGTCCTTCGTTAATGCGGAGGAATTCTAAACATTCCGGTGAGTCATCGAGTGGTTGACCAGTCTCTCGCTATATCGTGACAGTCAGTTTTCGGCCTTCTCTACTGAGGTGCTCGCTCGGCCGAACCGGGGCACAATCGCAGTAGTTCTCCTGGTGCCGCGTTAGCCGATAGAACAGAACGTAAGGCAGAAAAACACAGGAGCCGGGCAAACCCAACATTTGACCAAAGACATGATTTGGAGCTGATGCATATAAGGCCTAACTCGAGACGTCGAATACTCCCTAAGGTATTCGGTCTTTATAAAAATGGGCAGAATAATGCCCTAAGCCCCTGGTGTCCAGGTACGCGCAAAAATTCTGGTGCGGCCAATGCCAAAACGCCAGCCTCCTCCTCGGTTATAGTAAGAAACCGGGGGATGTATATCAACAAGAGACAGTAAAAAAGGTTTACGTAGGGTCTTAATCTGAAAAGAATCCTTGCAACGGGTCCATACTGCACGTCTGCCCATGTGTCTCGGTTGTGCTGTATCCTGGACGGGTGTAGCATGTTGTTCATCTGTAAAAGAGAGGAACTTAGTTTAAAAGAAAAAGGATCGTGCAAAAGATGTACTTTATATTAAATAAATAGAGTACGATTCGAAGAAGTGAATAAAATTGAGCTTTATTGTCTCTTGTTGTACATGCATGCATCCCCTTGTATGGGGTTATGCCGCTAGTAGGCGCCGGACTCGTCTAGCCGTGTCCGGGGTTTGAATGACCTATTCAGGTTCTTTGACTAGCGGAGCCGGATAGGTGTGGGGCTGTCAAGGCAGTCTCACGTTCTTCCGTGCTCGAGTAACACTTAATACTCCCTTTTAATGAGATGATGCTGCGTGGACCGGGCATTTTAAGTGTTAGAGATGCATAATGCGGTATTGTGTTAAAGCGGGCGAAAGCTTCGCGTCCCAATAGTGCTTGATGGCTAATTTTAAATGGGGCGACATGGAAGACTAACTTTTCACGATGGAAGTTGTCGGATGAACCGAACACAACTTCTAGCAGTAGGGAGCCCGTACAATGGGCATATGGGCCTGGCATTACCCCTTTAAAGGAGGTGTTTCTATGGCGAATTTTGGTTGGGTCTATCCCCATCCTGCGGATTGTGTCCTGATATATCAGGTTTATGTCACTGCCGCCATCCGTGAGGACTTGTGTAAATTGGAATCCATCAATTATAGGATCCAATATCAAGGCATTCCATCCTGCATTCTGGATACTTTCGGAGTAGTCCTGATGGTCGAAGGTGATTGGTTTTGACAACCAGTGTTGGTACTCCGCTAGGGTAGTATGTGTGGCACGCGTCTTAATGGGCGATGCTCTGTTTTTTCCTTTTATCACGTGAAGTGAGTTTACTGTTTTAACCTCTTGCGGGAAATTCTTTTGTTTTCCGGTGCTCTGCTTGTGGGGTTCGTCATCATCCTCGCTTGGTGTGTCGGGCCCCTTGTGTTTGGCGTTGAGTCTGCCGGACTGTTTGAAGACCCAGCAATCTCTGTGGGTATGGTTTGCAGGCCTCCCGGGAGTACTGTGGATTTGACATATCTTGTCCAAGATTTGGTTTAAGTTGGATAGCTCATCGCTATTGTCCTTAAGGGGCAGTTTTTTATTGTTCTGCCGTGAGCTTTTGAATCTGGCGTTGACTGCCGCGCTCTTTGGACCGTTCCCTTTAATCCGACGCTGGTCCTTGTTGCGCCGTGGTTTCCCATTTCCATCCCTGACTCGGATGTACTTAGGTCGCTGGTGCTGCATCTTGCTAGCCAGCTATCCTCTCCCGTGCAAAAGAGGGTCATGAGGCTTGTTAATGCAGCCATGGTTCTCGGCTTCTCTTGGCCGAGGTGTCTGGCGAGCCATTCGTCTCGGACGTTGTGTTTGAAAGCTGCTAGGGCTTCGGTGTCCGGACAGTCGACTATTTGGTTCTTTTTGGTCAGGAACCTATTCCAGAATTTGCGGGCTGACTCTCCGGGTTGTTGAGTTATATGACTTCAATCGTCTGCATACGGAGGACGGACATAATTCCCTTGAAAATTTGCCGGAAAAGCATCCTCGAGCTCTTCCCAACTTCCAATGGTATTTTCGGGGAGGCCGTTGAGCCAATGTCGGGCTGGCCCTTTGAGCTTGAGGGGTAAGTATTTTATGGCGTGGAGATCATCTCCTCTAGCCATGTGTATGTGGAGGATATAGTCCTCAATCTAGACTCCAGAGTCTGTTGTTCCGTTGTATGCCTCTATGTTTACGGGTTTGAATCCCGCTAGGAATTCGTGATCCAGCACCTCATCACTGAAACACAGGGGGTGTGCGGCGCCCTATATTTGGGTGTGCCGTGATGTTCGGATATTTGGCGTGTTGTATTGCTTTGAAGAGCTTGCTTTCTCGGCCCATAGATGGACCTTAATGGGCCATCCTTTTGATGTGAATCCTTATGCGGATCGCGTACCGGCTTGTGTGCGGCGCCATTTGCCGCTCCCTTTTTGCCGTGGGGTCGTCCATCCGGCCGGGTGGCCTTCTTATTTTTTGATTGTGGGGGCTCTATGGCCTCCTCATCAAATTCGGGCAGTAGTTTTCTCTTTGGGTAGCTCTTTGTTCGGCGACTGTTGCCGTATTTGTCTGCGGTGTTGAATACTCTGCGCCATCTGATTCTGAGTGCTTCTTCCGCTGTTTTGAGCTTCCGCTTCTGCTTTTTCAGGCTACACGCAGTGGCGACGAGCCTTTTGTGGAGGTTATTTTGCTCCAACAATTTGTCCGGCGTGAGATCGTCCGGACTGTTGTCTTCGCCGGGGATGGGTTGTTTATCCAAGTTGTGTTGTTCGGACGATTGCTCGATAGCATGTTCGTCGTCCACCGGTTTGCCCTGCTCTATGGCTGGGTCTTTGTTGAGGCGGGACTTGGTTCGGCGTTTACGTTGCCGTTTTGACTGCTTTTCGAGGGATTTATCCTTCGTAGCGTCCCGTTGTTCCTCGTCTTCATTTCCTTTAGGTGTATCCACCATGTATACATCATGGGATGAGGTGGTTGTCCAGCATCCTATAGGCGCTGGTTCATGGTTGTCTCCTACATCGTCGTCCATACCGTCGATGTCTTCGGAGTCAAAATCAAGCACGTCGTGTAAGGTTTCGACAGTGGCTACGAAGTGGGCGGTGGGTGGGCGTTGAATTTCTTCGTCGTCCGCATCCCAACCTTCCTGACCGTAGTCCGGCCATGGCTCTCCGGATAAAGAGAGAGACTTTAGTGAATTCAGGATGTCGCCAAAGGGCGAGTGCTGAAAGATGTCCGCGGCAGTGAACTCCATGACCGGCGCCTGATCGGATTCGATTGGCAGGGGCGCGGAGGGTTCAGAGTCCGGAGAGGAGTCCGGCACCTGGGAGTCACGGTCCTCGGAAAGGACAGGGATTGTGTTCGGCTTAATTGCGTAGAGATTTCAGCCTTCGAGGTGGTGTCCAACCAACCATCCTCGATCGGCGAGATCGGCTCCGAATCAATGTTCGGAGCGGACACTAGTGCGGCCTCCAGGACACTGTTTGGCGGCAGAGTTAGATCATGCCCATCGAGACAGTGCGGCGCGCTTGGCTGTAGCTCGAATCCCTCAAAGATCAAGTATCCGCGGATGTCGGCCGTATAATTCAAGCTTCCAAATCTGACATGATGGCCAGGGGCGTGGCTTTCGATCTGCTCCAGATGGCCAAGTGAATTGGCCCGCAGTGCAAAGCCGCCGAATACGAAGATCTGTCCGGGGAGAAAAGTCTCACCCTGGACCGCGTCATTGTTGATGATTGAAGGAGCCATCGGGCCTATAGGTGACGACACAGAGGAACTCTCAATGAAAGCACCAATGTCGGTGTCAAAACCGGCGGATCTTGGGTAGGGGGTCCCGAACTGTGCGTCTAGGCGGATGGTAACAGGAGACAAGGGACATGATGTTTTTACCCAGGTTCGGGCCCTCTCGATGGAGGTCATACCCTACTCCTGCTTGATTAATATTGATGATATGGGTAGTACAAGAGTAGATCTACCACGAGATCAAGGAGGCTAAACCCTAGAAGCTAGCCTATGGTATGATTGTTGTCCGTCCTATGGACTAAAACCCTCCGGTTTATATAGACACCGGATAGGTTAAGGTTATACAGAGTCGGTTACAATGGTAAGAGATCTACATATCCGTATCGCCAAGCTTGCCTTCCATGCCAAGGAAAGTCCCATCCGGACACGGGACGAAGTCTTCAATCTTGTATCTTCATAGTCTTGGAGTCCGGCCGCGATGATAGTTCGGCTATCCGGGCACCCCCTAGTCCAGGACTCCCTCAGTAGGTATGGTGGCTGTTTTGAGGAAGATATAATAAGGCTTATGTGTGATAGAGTGTATCATATCACGGGGTTTGGATGCACCTGCGAAGTTTGCACCAAGTCTCGATGTGAGAAAGGGCAATGCACGGTACCGTAGAGGATAGCAAATTGCGAAAAGTAAGAGTGTGTATCCATGGACGCACGTTAGTCATAAAGAACTCATATACTTATTGCAAAATTTTATTAGCTATCAAGGCAAAGTACTACTACGCTTGCCCCTAGGGGGATAGATTGGTAGGAAAATACCATCGCTCGTCCCCGACCGCCACTCATAAGGAAGACAATCAATAATAAAGCATGCTCCAACATCATAGCATATTGAGAGACTATACGTGCATGCTTCGGGAATCACAAACCTTAACACCAATATTTTTACTAAACACAACCATTTACTAGTACCTCCCACATATTCCATCTCTATATCGCAAAACTACTGCAAGGAATCAAACATATCATATTCAGTGATCCATAAGTTTTATGTAGGATTTTATGACTAACCATGCAATCGACAAATTCATGTTGACTCTCTAAATAGATCTAAGTGAAGCACGAGAGTTTAATTCTTTCTACAAAAGATCATTCTCTAATAAATATAAGTGAAGCAAAAGAGCATTCTTCAAACAATGGTTTTTTATGTGAAGAGAAACAGGCAATCCAAACTTCAAATGATATAAGTGAAGCACATGAAGCATTCTATAAAACCATACTCAAAAGATATAAGTGAAGTGCAATTAGCATTCTATAAATCAACCATGGACTATCTCATACCAGCATGGTACATAAAATAAAAATTAAAAGTAAACACAAAAGACGCTCCAAGAGTGCACATATCACAAGAATGAAAAGAAGACGAAAACATACCGATACTTCTTGAAGAAAGATGGAATGCCTTTGATACGTCTCCAACGTATCTATAATTTATGAAGTATTCATGCTATCATATTATCCATCTTGGATGTTTAATGGGCTTTACTATGCACTTTTATATTATTTTTGGGACTAACTTATTAACCCAGAGCCCAGTGCCAGTTTCTGTTTTTTCCCTTGTTTTAGTTTTTCGAAAAGGAATATCAAACGGAGTCCAAACGGAATGAAACCTTCGGCAAAGTTATTTTTGGAAAGAAAGCAATACGGGAGACTTGGAGTGCACGTCAGAGGACCAACGAGGAGAGCACGAGGCAGGGGGCGCGCCCACCCCCGCTGGGCGCGCCCTCCACCCTCGTGGGCCCCTCGTGGCTCCACTGCCCGACTTCTTTCGCCTATATATGTTCATATTCCCTAAAACCATCGTGGAACAGAATAGATCGGGAGTTCCGCCGCCGCAAGCCTCTGTAGCCACCCAAAACCAATTAGGACCCTGTTCCGGCACCCTGCCTGAGGGGGGGATCCCTCACCGGTGGCCATCTTCATCATCACGGCGCTCTCCATGACGACGAGGGAGTAGTTCACCCTCGGGGCTGAGGGTATGTACCAGTAGCTATGTGTTTGATCTCACTCTCTCTCTATCGTGTTCTTGAGGTGGTACGATCTTGATGTATCGCGAGCTTTGCTATTATGGTTGTATCTTAGGATGTTTCTCCCCCTCTACTCTCTTGTAATGGATTGATTTTTCCCTTTGAAGTTATCTTATCGGATCGAGTCTTTAACGATTTGAGAACACTTGATGTATGTCTTGCGTGCGATACCTGTGGTGACAATGGGGTATTCTATAGATCCACTTGATGTATGTTTTGGTGATCAACTTGTGGGTTCCGCCCATGAACCTATGAATAGGGGTTGGCACACGTTTTTGTCTTGACTCTCTGGTAGAAACTTTGGGGCACTCTTTGAAGTACTTTGTGTTGGTTTGAATAGATGAATATGAGATTGTGTGATGCATATCGTATAATCATACCCACGGATACTTGAGGTGACATTGGAGTATCTAGGTGACATTAGGGTTTTGGTTGATTTGTGTCTTAAGGTGTTATTCTAGTATGAACAATTGAATAGATCGATCCGAAAGAATAACTTTGAGGTGCTTTTTACCCTACCATAATCTCTTCGTTTGTTCTCCGCTATTAGTGTCTTTGGAGTGATTCTTTGTTGCATGTTGAGGGATAGTTATATGATCCAGTTATGTCATTATTGTTGAGAGAACTTGCACTAGTGAAAGTATGAACCCTATGCCTTGTTTCCTAGCATTGCAGTACCGTTTGTGATCACTTTTATCATTAGTTACCTTGCTGTTTTTATATTTTTCAGATTACAAAAACCTATATCTACCATCCATATTGCACTTGTATCACCATCTTTTCGCTGAACTAGTGCACCTATACAATTTACCATTGTATTGGGTGTGTTGGGGACACAAGAGACTCTTTGTTATCTGGTTGCAGGGTTGCTTGAGAGAGACCATCTTCATCCTACGCCTCCCACGGATTGATAAACCTTAGGTCATCCACTTGAGGGAAATTTGCTACTGTCCTACAAACCTCTGCACTTGGAGGCCCAACAACGTCTACAAGAAGAAGGTTGTGTAGTAGACATCAAGCTCTTTTCTGGCGCCGTTGTCGGGGAGGCTAGGTAAGCGGCACTCATACCCCGTCAACTAAGATCTTTTCTGGAGCCGTTGCCGGGAAGGTGAGTGCATGAAGGTATATCTTTAGATCTTGCAATCGAATCTTTTAGTTTCTTGTTTTATCACTAGTTTAGTCTATAAAAGAAAATTACAAAAAAATGGAATTGAGTTTGCCTCATGCGCTTCATCTTTTTAATATCTTTTGTAAGTATGATGAAAAGGAAAATTGTGCTCAAGTGCTAGAAGAAGAAGTCTATAAATTTTTTGGCACCAAATCTTTGAATGATTAGCATGATTGCAATGTTGTTAGTATGAACTCCTTGAATATCCATAGTACTAATGATGATTGCACAAGTTATGATGAAAATGTCTCCTATAAACATGTCCATTTTTGTGGAGTGCATTGGGTTTGCAAGTACATAGCAAATTGGGAAGATAGATATTGCAAGAGGCATAAGTATTTAGAAACTAAATGGTTACAAGAAAGGCTAAATGGTAGTGCTGAAAATTTAAAATACCTTAGCCATACTTGTGAACTTTGCAATGAACATGGTCATTTAAATAACAAATGCAAATTGTTTCATGATCGAATCATGTCCAAAAATTGTGATGACTTAATTTCCCTTGCACATTATAATGAAGTTAGTTTGCTTTTGGGTTATGAAGAAATGAAACTTCAAACTAAGATTATTCCAGAATATAACCTTGAGAAATTCATCGATATTGATCTAGAAGAAATTTATATGTATTGTGCGGTGAATTGCATTGAAAATCCTTATGTTACAAACTACATAAAGAAAAGAAAACAAGTAGAAGATGAAGAGAATACTAATGAAAGGGAAGGGACTTCCCAATATCCTCCTATTATTTCTTATGATGAATCAGGTAATGAGGAGGAGCCTTTTATTCAACCAATCTCATTAATAAGGAGCTCCAAAAAGAGGATTGAACCCACACATGATGTGGTGAAGAATAAGAAAAGAAAAAGGAAGAGAGGTAAAAAGATATCCCTCCCAAATAATGTTGCTCCTATTATTGTTGTGCCTAATGAAAATGAATCAAAAATAATTGTGGAAGATGATGCACTTGATGATGATCTCGTTATGCCTATTGCTTCTTGTGATGATTATGATTGGGAAGATAATGATACTTCTTATGATCTTGAAAATCTTTTTGTCACTTGCTTGGAAGAATATGATAATTGCTATACTATTGGTGCTATCCATACTATTAATGATGAGAATAATTATTCTTATGATATGAAAAGGCCCAAGCTTGGGGATGCTATGTTTGATTAAGATGATGTTTTTGAGAATATATTTGCTGCAATTAATGTTTGTCCCAAGCTTGGGGATGCTACGTTTAATGAAGATGATATTTTTAGTGCCCCAAGTTTTGATATGCAAATTTATAATGATGATATCATGCCTTCTACCTTTGATGATTATATTTATGAAAGTGGATTTTGAGAGGTCATGACTTTATTTAGTAATGATTCCACTGTCTTGGAAGAGGTTTCAATTGATTATGATGAGAACAAAGTTGCTACTTATTATGATTATTGTGATGAAACTTATGCTATAAAAAGTAGTGATGATTATATTTATAAAAAATTTCATGATTATGATTTCTGAACATTACTCTTTTAATGTGGAAACAATTTATAGTATTCAAGTCTCTTATGATACTCCCACTATCCCGAATGAGAAGATTTTGCTTATGTGGAGATTAGTAAATTTTCTATGCTTGTAGACCATGAAAAGGATGCTTTAGGTTCTTGTTATATTGTTGAATTCATTCATGATGATACTGAAAATTATTATGAGGGAGGAATATATGCTTGTAGGAATTGCAATAATATCAAGTTTCCTCTCTATGTGCTTAAAGTTTTTAAGTTATGCTTGTTTTGCCTTCCTATGCTAGTTGATTATTGTTCCCATAAGTTGTTTACTCACAGAATTCCTATGCATAGGAAGTGGGTTAGACTTAAATGTGCTAGTCATATTCTTCATGATGCTCTCTTTGTGTTTCAATTCTTATCTTTTATGTGAGCATCATTGAAATCATAATGCCTAGCTAGAGGCGTTAAACGTTAGCGCTTGTTGGGAGGCAACCCAATTTTATTTTAGTTTCTTGATTTTTGGTTATGTTTAGTAATAAATAATCCATATAGCTTCTGTTTAGATGTGGTTTTTTGTTTTAATTAGTGTTTGTGCCAAGTAGAACCTTTGGGAAGACTTTGGTGAAGTCTTTATGATCATGCTGTAAAAAACAGAAACTTTAGCGCTCACGAGATTGGCTAAAACTTTTTACTGGAGAGTGCTATTTAGTTGATTATTTTTGCAGATGATTACTAGAAAAATTCCTCAGGTCCACCCATTTATTTTAGAATTTTTTGAGTACCAGAAGTCTATGTTAGTTACAGATTACTACAGACTATTATGTTTTTGACAAATTCTGTTTTTCGTGTGTTGTTTGCTTATTTTGATGACTCTATGGCTAGTAAATTGTTTATAAACCATAGATAAGTTGCAATACAGTAGTTTTAACACCAATATAAATAAAGAATGAGTTCATTACAGTACCTTGAAGTGGTGTTTTGTTTTCTTTCGCTAACGGAGCTTACGAGTTTTCTGTTGAGTTTTGTGTTGTGAAGTTTTCAAGTTTTGGGTAAAGATTCAATGGACTATGGAATAAGGACTGGCAAGAGCCTAAGCTTGGGGATGTCCAAGCCACCCCAAGGTTATATTCAAGGATAACCAAGAGCCTAAGCTTGGGGATGCCCCGGAAGGCATCCCCTCTTTCGTCTTCGTTCATCGGTAACTTTACTTGGAGCTATATTTTTATTCACCACATGATATGTGTTTTGCTTGGAGCGTCATGTAGTTTTATTTTGTTTTGCTTGCTTTTTGAATAAAATAGCAAGATCTGAAATTCTTAAATGAGAGAGAGTCTTCACATAGCTACATAATTATTTAACTACTCATTGATCCTCACTTATATCTTTTTGGAGTAGTTTTTCATTTACTCGTGTGCTTCACTTATATCCTATGAGTAAATAGTTGAATGAACTGAATATCATAAATCTTAAATTATATATGTTTCATATGCTTATCCCATGGGGAGTAATGACTTCACATATAAAGAGTAGAGGTGGTAAATTTATTGAAGGTCAAAAAACATTGTCTTGGTCTCTTGAACAATTCATGAAAGAATATTGAAGGAAGAGAGATTTCACATATAAATATACTATCTTGGACATATTTTGTAATTGTGAGCACTCATTAAAATGTGACATGCTAAAAGTTTGATGTTGGACAAGGAAGACAACGTAATGGGTTATGTTTTCTTATATCTGAAATAAAGTATATTGTCATGGATTGCCCAACATGTTGAGCTTGCCTTTCCCCCTCATGCTAGCCAAATTCTTTGCACCAAGTAGAGATACTACTTGTGCTTCCAAACATCCCTTAAACCAGTATTGCCATGAGAGTCCACCATACCTACCTATGGATTGAGTAAGATCCTTCAAGTAAGTTGTCATCGGTGCATGCAATAAAATTGCTCTCTAAATATGTATTATCTTTTAGTGTGGAGAAAATAAGCTTTATATGATCATTGTGATATGGAAGAAATAAAAGCGACGGACTGCATAATAAAGGTCCCTATCACAAGTGGCAATGTAAAGTGACGTTCCCTCGCATTAAGATTTTGTGCATCCAACTATAAAATCGCATGGCAACCTCTGCTTCCCTCTGCGAAGGGCCTATCTTTTATTCTTATATTTTACCTTATGCAAGAGTCATGGTGATCTTCACCTTTCCTTTTTTCCATTTTATCCTTTGGCAAGCACCTCTTGTTGGAAAGATCCTGATATATATATCCAATTGGATGTAAGTTAGCATGAACTATTATTGTTGACATCACCCAAAGGTGAATACGTTGGGAGGCAACACTATAAGCCCCTATCTTTCTCAGTGTCCGATTAAAACTACATAACCATAAGTATTGCGTGAGTGTTAGCAATTGTAGAAGACTATATGATAGTTGAGTATGTGGACTCG
>LR880968.1:766111116-766122410 GCA_904067115.1 Aegilops sharonensis
CGCATCAGCAGGTGTAGTCATACATGCACGTAGATGAACTTGACGGGTCCCATGAGTAGTCGTACTCGGCGAATCCGCGTAGTTGCACATATCTTTGTGCTGTAGCCGAACTTGATGAAAACCCACGGTGACGGTAGACGTACACGGTCGGCTTGATGGAACTTGGCGGTGGTCTCCTCGGGTCAACAGTGATGTGCAAGGGCTAGAACGCCCGGGGCTTGGGCTGCTCAAGGCCATGGAGATGACAGGCAGCAGGAGGCTGCTAGTGGAGGCAGAGCCACGAGGAGGAGGTCCTGCTCCGGCAGCTGCAAGTGGAGGACGGACGCAGGCAGCGGCAAGGCTTCGGGCGTGAGGGAGAAGGAGCCGGCGCGAGGTGGGTGATGGAGGAGAGCATCTCACGCGCAGGGAAGGAGGTTGAGGCTGGTGCGCTGGAGAGGAAGCAGGAGCAGAGGGGCGGCGGAGCTTGACAGATCCAGGCGAGGTGTCTAACCATGGCAGCGTCGGGCAGGGCTCGAGCTCAGACTCGAGGCAGAGGGCAACAGAGGAGGACGGGGATGTAGATGACGGCGGCGAACGACAGAGGACAGGCGAGGCGAAGCAGGAGAGGTCTCCGGCGGGGCAGGAGGTCAGCGAAACGCGGGCTCCTGGTGGAGCTCATCGGCGACGGCGGTCGCCGGCACGGCGCGGCGAGGGACGAGCGGCCGGCGCGAGGAGGTGCAGAGGCGCTGCGAGGAGAGAAGGGGAGTCGCGGGATCGAGGGGAGGAAGAGAGATGGGGATCGACCGAGCGGGGCGACGAGGGGATCGGGCGCAGTGGGGGGCGACGAGGGAGAGATCGAGGGGAGATGGGGAGGACGAGGGGATCGGGAAGGACGAGGGAGAAGGGGATCGGGCAGGTGCTCGGGCTAGGGTTAGAGGGTTGGTGGGCCTTACGGGGTTTGGTGGGCCTTGGAAGGCCGCGGGAGGCTAGGCCGGCCTGGTTAGAGCTGGGCCTAAGAGGCCGGCTAGGCACTCTCTCTTCTCCCTCTCTTATATTTTCTTAAGCAGAAAACAAATTAAAGAGAAGAAAAGAAAGAGAGGGTTAGGGAAAGAATTTGGGAACGAGGACAATTTTCCCGGACTCATAAAAATAAGCACGATCCAGGAAAAATAGAAAAGAGGCACGAATGCAAGATTTGAATTCAAATTCATTTGAATTTAAATTCAAATGATTTGAATGGAAGTGAGGGTTTGGGAAGGTCCAAAAATGTTCGGATTTTTGGTGGAGCTCCGGAATATGATAAAAGAAATTTAGGGCAAAGTGTGGAGACCAAACTTGAAGCAGAAAAAGGAACGAAATTATTTTGCAAGTGTGTTATGATCAATTCCAAATAAATGGAATAATTTTTAATATAGCTCCCTAATATTGGGAGGATATGTTATAAAGAGAAGTCACCATGTGAATCCCTCGGTTTAAATGGACCGAAGATCCATACGATTTTTATTTAGTTGAGTTTTAAAAATTAATGATATGATGGCATGATGACATGATGCAATGCAAGAGATGACATGATGAATGCACAGACAAAACAAAACACACGACAAAACTCGGAAACCTTGGAAGACAACTGAAGCTCCGGTCTTGGGGCGTTACAATAATGATCTATCGACTAGCCTGCCCTTGGCTTATATAATGCACCAGAGGCCTAGGATAACAAGAGTCCTAGCCGAATACGTTGGTGGAGAGGAGTCCTTGTCTTGATCACCAAGTCTTGTGGAATACTCCTTGTATGCGGCATGGGCTGCCCGAAGTGGCCCATGAGTGAACCGCCATGGGGGTCCTCGGCTCGATCCACCTGGTCGGGAGACTATGTGGTGAGTACCCCCTAGTCCAGGACACCGTTAGGGGGGCTCCACCCCTCCCCCATTTATAGCCGGAGGAGGCCAACCGCTGGCCTCCATGATCCCCAGTAATGATGACCCTTTTTGCATGCAGCATGCCTTTTGTCAAGTTGAACGGTTGCCAAGGCAGCATGGGGAAGCAGAGACGCCTACGTCCGATCAATCGCCACACATCGAGTGAGGCCGCAGGCAGTTAGGGCCCGCGCGCGCCGCCCTTGCCCTTTGGCTTCACCTCGAAGCCAAGTTCGAGCGCGCCTTGGGCCCGGGGGCTACTATCGGCGTTCTGGGAACAAGGGTACCCAGACCTGCTTGTTTGCGGCCCACGGCGTGGCTACGTCGACGGCCTGGTACCGGCCTGAAGGAAATATGCCCTAGAGGCAATAATAAAGTTGTTATATTTCCTTATATCATGATAAATGTTTAGTATTCATGCTAGAATTGTATTAACCGAAAACTTAGTACATGTGTGAATACATATACAAACAGAGTGTCACTTGTATGCCTCTACTTGACTAGCTTGTTGAATAAAAGATGGTTAAGTTTCCTAGCCAAAGACAAGAGTTGTCATTTGATTAACGGGATCACATCATTAGAGAATGATGTGATTGACTTGACCCATTCCGTTAGCTTAGCATTTGATCGTTCAGTATATTGCTATTGCTTTCTTCATGACTTATACATGTTCTAATGACTATGAGATTATGCAACTCCCGAATACCGGAGGAACACTTTGTGCGCTACCAAACGTCACAACGTAACCTGGTGATTATAAAGGTGCTCTACAGGTGTCTCCGATGGTACTTGTTGAGTTGGCATAGATCGAGATTAGGATTTGTCACTCTGATTTTCGGAGAGGTATCTCTGGGCCCTCTCGGTAATGCACATCATTATAAGCCTTGCAAGCAATGTAACTAATGAGTTAGTTGCGGCATGATGTATTACGGAACGAGTAAAGAGACTTGCCTGTAATAAGATTGAACTAGGTATTGAGATACCGACGATCGAATCTCGGGCAAGTAACATACCGATGACAATGGGAACAACGTATGTTGTTATGCGGTTTGGCCGATAAAGATCTCCGTAGAATATGTAGGAGCCAATGTGAGCATCCAGGTTCCGCTAGTGGTTATTGACCGGAGATGTGTCTCAATCATGTCTACATAGTTCTTGAACCCGTAGGGTCCGCACGCTTAACATTCTGTGACGATTTGTATTATGAGTTTATGTGATTTATGTACCGAAGGTAGTTCGGAGTCCCGGTTGTGATCACGGACATGACAAGGAGTCTTGAAATGGTTGAGACGTAAAGATTGATATATTGGACGACTATATTCAGACACCAGAAGTGTTCCGGGTCGTTTCGGAGAAAACCAGAGTGCCGGAGGGGTTACCGGAAACCCCAGGGGAAGTATTGGGCCTTAGTGGGCCTGAGGAGAGAGAGAGGGCAGCACCCTAGGTGGTGGCGCGCCTGAAGATGTCCTAGACTAGGGGGTATGCACCACGTCATCTCCCGATCTGTTAGATTGGGCCGAGGACCCCCATGGTCGTATACTCATGGGCCAGTCCGGACAGCTGCCGCATACAAGGAAGATTCCACAAGACTTGGTGATCAAGACAAGGACTCCTCCCCACCGGTGTAATATCCTAGGCCTCTTGTTATCCTAGGCCTCTGGTGCATTATATAAACCGAGGCCATGCTAGTTGATAGAGCATATACAACAATCATACCATAGGCTAGCTTCTAGGGTTTAGCCTCTACGATATCGTGGTAGATCAACTCTTGTAATACTCATATCATCAAGATCAATCAAGCAGGAAGTAGCGTATTACCTCCATCGTGAGGGCCCGAACCTGGGTACACATTGTGTCCCTTGCCTCCTGTTACCATGCGCCTTAGACGCATAGTTCGGGACCCCCTACCCGAGATCCGCAGGTTTGGACACCGACATTGGTGCTTTCATTGAGAGTTCCGCTGTGTGTTCGGCAAAAGGTCGATGGCTCGCCTGCAGATCAACTATGACTTCGGCATCTTCGTCACCAGCTCGACTGGTCACCTTGGTTCGACCAAGGACTGCACCCTACCTCTGATCGTCATGTTCGGATGAGGGCCTTCATCAACATCAACTCTGATCTCTATCCAGATCATGGAGGAATCATCCAGGGAGCCCGAGGGCTCAACGTCAACATTGACCTCGGGCGACCGGGCTGTTTTTCTGGACAGCGAACTTGTGTCCGCCGCCACCGCCTCGTCAAGTGTCGTTTTAACGATTGCTTCGGCGGAATTGTGCGGAATTGAGTCTACAACAACCCTGGAAAATTTCGTCGAGTTCCGATGGAGGAATCTCTCGCAATCCGCGATATACCGGAGCCCTGTCAAATCTGGACGAGAATCTGGACGAGTTTAGGGCGTGGTGTCCAGCTTCTAGCTCAGACGTCCTTTGGAAGATCCAACCGTTGATCGTCTGCGGAATTCCTATATCTACCACCCCTCAAAATTTCAGCTCTATCCGACCGTCCAAATTCCAGGAACCTTCCGATTAGTGCATCACTTTTCGGATCTGTTTTCTGCACGAAAACGAACCCGACCCGAGTTCGTCTTTTTTATGAATGGGATTTCGGACAGCCTTTTTGAAGGAAGTTTTGTATGGGTGTTGTGTTTTGTTCCCGAACACATCGCACTAACTTTAAAATCTTTTGAACATGATCTTCAACATCATGCTGGTGTCAAACCAGTCCGGCAATATTGCTCCACGACTCCCGACCTGCGCTAGACACGTCGTCACTTTGTTGAGCCGAGCTCAACTTATTCGGATCATCATCTTGGCAAGCCGAACAAGAGTTCGGCATCGCAAAGGATAAATCATCACCAACATCGCCGCCCCATGGATTACACGGAGCGGGCACACCGGCATCGCCGCACGGTCAGTTCACCAACCTGGCATTGACCACGTCACGACCTGCATCTGCAGGGCCGCACTATTGCTCCCTCATGCCGGTGTCCATCACGCCGACCTACTTCAACTCATCGGCTGACATCGGGGCTTTGACATCTTGGCTGGACCGGGGGCTTCATCATCTCTTCATCAACCTACTCCGGTGACTTCAGCGTCACCAGCCGATCAGCTTCGTCACGATTAGCTGGACCGAGAGTGTTGCCTCGGCAAGCCAACCTTTGCCAGCATTGCCATGCCGTGGCTTCATCGCCCATCAGGCAATGAGTGTGCAGATCGAGTCCCAATTTTGGGAATCGCCTTCCTTCGGATTGCTACAACAAATAAACCAGGTGATATTAATCCAAGTATTCTTTGCTTGTTTGGGTTCATTTTTCCCAAAGAATTGTTACTCTGGTTTGTTCCATCGCCTGTATACAGGTCTATCCGATGGCGGCTATATTAACCACGGTCGCGTGGTGGTTCGGTCAGTTTCTGCACATAGTTCGGCGAACGCCCCATCTGGAACCCGGACCGCCCTACAAATTCAGGCATTGTCACGCCTTCACTGCGTCACGCCGATGCCCTGCATCGACATTGGCTTCGACACCAGGCCATATTTCTTTTATTACTCACTTTGCATAAATTATTTGTTATGCAGCGATTTATTATTATTATTGTTACTATTATCTCCGGTTTGCACTATTTTTTGTGCACAGGAAAATGATCCGGGTTGGGCAGTATCGTCAACTCGGCGTACTGACATACCACGTCACTTCGGCTGGACGGGGGGCTTCGCCAACACTTCATTACCCCATGCCGGGGACTTAGGCATCACTCTGCCAGCCCGCATTGACCGTTCTATGCCACCACTTCGGAGTGCCGAGCTCTTTGCTCCGCCACCTCGGGACCGGCTTGGGGGATGGAACCTTGTCCCGCATCAAGCTCGGAGCGCGTCATCAAAAGCGAACACATTAACCAGCTAAGTTGCCTTCATGCTCAAAGTTTTAAATTTTTAACTTGTGTTCGGTTCGATCAAGCATTATACTTTTTTGGAAAAAAGTTGCTTCTAAAAAATTTCCTTGTCCAAACTTTGTTTGTGACACACAAATTCAAATACCCCGTTTACTTGGGGGCTTCCTTTATGAAGCCTTTCCTCTTGCATATGATTATACTTGTACGGCTTCATTCCTTGTTTGTGTATTACGCCACAATATGCACCATGTCGACTTAAGCGATTCGCAAGCTGGGTTGCCTCGCTCCTGTGTTTACCCCTACGTTCCCGATTGTTCGGCTAGGGAGTAAAGGGAGCACCTCTGCGATTGTCACGATCGGGTCATCCGAGCCGGACCTCAGACTGGGTGAAGCCGAAAGCTAGCGCCCTTATTGTTTTCAATTATGGTCGACACACAACGGAACTCATGAGTACAGAAAATCTATTGCACAAGTCTCATAGTAACAATGAGCACCGAAGAAAGGTATCGGTGGGGGTACTATTTTCTTCGAAGATGCTTCTTACACTTTGTTAGTAATATAGCATAAGTTCCCTGAGCGCGCTTTGTCTGTTATTGCCTTATGGCCTGATTGCCTGGATATCGGAAACACCGTTGATATTCTCGACAGGTGGATTACATAACACTTTTCGTTCCTTGACTGAAGAGCGAGAAGCCGACGGTTAAGACACGTTTAAAGTTCGGGTGAACAAAGATATGATATTAGTACTTCGGTACATACAATCATTATACATAAAATACTTTTACCCAAGTCACGTGGGGTCTCTTAAATCAGTATGAGCTGTTTTCCTTCTTGGTCGTTGCAAAGTCTTTTTTCTATCACTCCTTTCTCGATGCAAGTGTGTGGTCAATAGACGGATAGCCTTGCTTCTCTCTAAATCCGCTCGAGTGCAGTTTGCTAAACTAGCCTCAGAGAAGTACTCCGCCTTTGGGATAGGAGGTTGAAGTCGTAGGCTGACCCGCTTGAAGTCTTGAGATAGGATGTGTCATGATTAAAGCACGGCAGAAGTACTTTTTTTTAAGTCCAATTTTCGGATTGGCACCGAACGCTTGATCTAGTTCGGACATTAAACTTTTGAATAAGTTTTTTAGCTTTTCGAGCTTATGGCACTTTTAAACTATTTTTGTGTTTCCAACATTAGTCTCGTAGTGCAACGCCGGACACCTTTAGGGATTCGGCAAAAACATTCTCGGATATTGCTATATATGCATCGGTTTCGAATTGTGTCTTCGGTCAATAGTTGGGTTGCCCGGCTCCTGTGGTTGCCTCCTATGTTCTCCTTTGTTCGGCTAGTGTGCAAAGGGAGAACCACTGCGATTGTGCTTCCAGCTCGCATGGTCAAGCACCTCAGTGGAGAAAGCCGAAAACTGACTGTCACAATAGGCGTAAACTGGTCAGCGATCCGATGACTATGTTAAATGACAGGCCGTTCATAACATTGGCCGAAGTGTTTACGGCTTGACCTTGGATGTCGCCGAACTCTAACCGGGGGCTCAAAGCTAGCTTCCCCAGTTTAAAGCTCCTATGACTAAGCGAAAGGTATAAAGCCCGCATATCTGATTGCCTCGTTTCCGCAAACACAACCGCCTTCGGGCACCAAGACGTCGGCTAAGGGTTGTTTTGTTATTGTGGAAACACCCTGCGTAGTATCTACCAAGGGGTAGTGGCCGACGATGGGCCACTTTCAACTGATAAACGATCGCAATGGAGTCAAAATAATGATGCAAAGTACTTGGATACATAGAATCATTATACATAATCTATGATTTTACTCTGGGTATCGATCCTTAATTCTGCCACCCGTGCCCACATTAAGGCTCGAGGGCTACTGGGCTTCGTGCTCATTATTTATAAATATTAAAGGGGCACATCGATCCCCTGATCTGGTGTTGCCACCCGACCAGTGTCTCGGGGGCTACTACATTGCTTATTCAATGCAGAGAATTCAAAGTGCTCAGTGTTCGGCTTGACCGAACTATGCACATACATGTCTTCAGGCAATAATAGGTACCATATGGACCTATCCGGCGTCAAGCTAGTATATTGCGGCGACTTCTCACGAACCTCTCTCAGGGGCCCGTTCGCCGATCACTATTATCTCTAATATATTACACTGCATTTTTTCCTATGTATGCTACCGAGCTAGGAGTTGATCCTTAGGCCGATTTTGCGCATCGACCTGAGTCTCAGGGGCTACTGGGAACAGCGGTTTTATGCTATCCTTCAGGTGCATCTCGGGTTTTAGACTGATAGACACCTTGAGGGATACTGGATATACATCGGCAGAGAATAAACTGCACCAGTTAAAAATATTCACAAAAAATTAGCCCGCGGTCGAGGTGGTGCACCACCTTGGAAGCAATCCGGCATAAAGCTAGGGCGCTAGCGGCTAGCTCCATAGAGGGCATTTCCGGCATTAAGCTCGGCTAAACTCCTTCAACTTTTTTGGACTAAGATGATCTATGACTTCTTGGATATAGTCTGGCGTTGGAGCTCGGATACATTTCGGCGTTGGAGCTCGAAAGCAGTCCGACATTGGTGCTCGGCTGCAAAAGATACCTCAAATGCAGTCCGGCGTTAGAGCTCGGACGCAAGAGGACACTGCCTCCTGGGAACAACCTCAAACCCGAGGTGTGGCATAAAAATAAAAAGGCATTGATAAAGGCCGGAAACTTAAAGGGGTTCCTTGGATACGCGACGTGTAAACTCTTCGGATGCACTTCGGCGATCCTCAAGATCAAAGATGAGAAGACTTGTTGAACCAGTTTTCAAGACCGACGACCAAAGATGAAGAACAGTTCGGAAGAATCGAGGAGCGTTCCTAACTTGAAGACCGGTTCAGGGGGCTACTGACGGTGTCCTGGACTAGGGGGTACTCACCGCGTCATCTCCCGATCTGTTAGATTGGGCCGAGGGCCCCCATGGCCGTATACTCATGGGCCAGTTCGGACAGATGCCGCATACAAGGAAGATTCCGCAAGACTTGGCGATCAAGACAAGGACTCCTCCCCGCCGGCGTATTCGGCTAGGACTCTTGTTATCCTAGGCCTCTGGTGCATTATATAAACCGAGGCCATGCTAGTTGATAGAGCATATACAACAATCATACCATAGGCTAGCTTCTAGGGTTTAGCCTCTACGATCTCGTGGTAGATCAATTCTATTAATACTCATATCATCAAGATCAATCAAGCAGGAAGGAGGGTATTACCTCCATCGTGAGGGCCCGAACCTGGGTAAACATTGTGTCCCTTGCCTCCTGTTACCATCCGCCTTAGACGAACAGTTCGGGACCCCCTACCCGAGATCCGCCGGTTTCGACACCGACAGCGCCCCCTCCCATGATGTGTCTGAATTGGACTAGGGGAGAGGGGCGCGGCCCCTCTTTCCCTCTCCCTCTCCCTCTCTTTCCTTCCCCCTTTCCCCTTCCTAGTAGGACTAGGAAAGTATGAATCCTACTCCTACTAGGAGGAGGATTCCTCCTCTCCTTGGGGCGCACCAAGGCCGGTCGGCCGCCCCCCTTGCTCCTTTATATACGGGGCGGGGGGGGGCACCCAAAGACACACAAGTTGATTGTTCCAAGCCGTGTGCGGTACCCCCCCTCCACCATAATCCAGATCAGTCATATCGTAGCGGTGCTTAGGCTAAGCCCTGCGTCGGTAGCAACATCATCACCGTCATCACGCCGTCGTGCTGACGGAACTCTCCTGTGAAGCTCTGCTGGATCGGAGTTGGTGGGACGTCATCGAGCGGAACGTGTGCTGAACTCGGAGGTGCCGTACGTTCGGTACTTGGATTGGTCGAACTGTGAATACGTACGACTACATCAACCGCGTTGTCATAACACTTCCGCTTTCGGTATACGAGGGTACGTGGACAACATTCTCCCCTCTCGTTGCTATGCATCACTGATACGTCTCCAACTTATCTATAATTTTTGATTGCTCAATGCTATATTATATTCTGTTTTGGATGTTTAATGTGATTTATTATACACTTTTATATCATTTTTGGGACTAACCTATTAACCGGAGGCCCAGCCCAAATTGCTGGTTTTTTGCCTATTTCAGTGTTTCGCAGAAAAAGAATATCAAACGGAGTCCAAACGGAATGAAACCTTCGGGAGCGTGATTTTTGGGACAAACATGACCCAGAGGACTTCGAGTGGACGTCAAGAAACCGACGAGGAGGCCACGAGGCAGGTGGCGCGCCTACCCCCTGGGCGCGCCCTCCACCCTCGTGGGCCCCTTGTGGATCCACCGACCTACTTCTTCCTCCTATATATACCTACGTACCCCAAAACCATCGAGGAGCACCACGAAAACCTAGTTCCACCACCGCAACCTTCTCTACCCGTGAGATCCCACCTTGGGGCCTTTTCGTTAAGGAAAGGCATGGAACACTTTCCTAGAAAAAAATAAAATTACCTTATGAATCTATTATGAGAGCCACTTATTGATTGCCTACCAAAGATGGCAATACCTAGATCTATCCTCGCTTTTATGCCTAGCTAGTGGCGTTAAACGATAGCGCTTGTTGGGAGGCAACCCAATTTTATTTTAGTTTTTTTGCTTTTTGATCCTGTTTAGGAATAAATCTTTTATATAGCCTCTGGTTAGATTTGTCTTTATGTTTTAATTATTTCTTGTGCCAAGTGAAACCTATAGGAATTTCTTGGATGATAGTTATTTGATCTTGCTGAAAATTCCAGAAATTTTCTGTTCACGAAAACCATTGTTAAAAATCACCAGAACGTGATAAAATACTTATTACAATTTCAGCAGATCAATAAACAAATTATTTAGGTCGTCCTATTTCGGTAGATTTTTTGGAGTTCCAGAAATTTGTGTTAGTAACAGATTACTACAGACTGTTCTGTTTTTGACAGATTCTGTTTTTCGTGTGTTGTTTGCTTATTTTGGTGAGTCTATGGTTAGTAAAATAGTTTATAAACCATAGAGAAGTTGGAATACAGTAGGTTTAACACCAATATAAATAAAGAATGAGTTCATTACAGTACCTTGAAGTGGTGTTTTGTTTTCTTTCGCTAACGGAGCTCACGAGATTTTCTGTTAAGTTTTGTGTTGTGAAGTTTTCAAGTTTTGGGTAAGGATTTAATGGATTATGGAACAAGGAGTGGCAAGAGCCTAAGCTTGGGGATGCCCAAGGCACCCCAAGGTAAATCCAAGGACACAAAAAAGCTAAAGCTTGGGGATGCCCCGGAAGGCATCCCCTCTTTCGTCTTCGTCCATCGGTAACTTTACTTGGAGCTATATTTTTATTCACCACATGATATGTGTTTTGCTTGGAGTGTCTTGTATGATTTCAGTCATTGTTTTTAGTTTACCACAATCTTCCTCGCTGAATACACTTTTGAGAGAGACACACATGATTCGGAATTTATTAGAATACTCTATGTGCTTCACTTATATTTTTTGAGCTATATAGTTTTTGCTCTAGTGCTTCACTT
>LR880968.1:766171321-766186418 GCA_904067115.1 Aegilops sharonensis
GTGATTATGAAGGTGCTCTACAGGTATCTCCGATGGTACTTGTTGAGTTGGCATAGATCGAGATTAGGATTTGTCACTCCGATTGTTGGAGAGGTATCTCTGGGCTCTCTCGGTAATGCATCTCACTATAAGCCTTGCAAGCAATTCAACTAATGAGTTAGTTGCGGGATCATGTATTACGGAATGAGTAAAGAGGATTGCCGGTAACGAGATTGAACTAGGTATTGAGATACCAACGATCGAATCTCGGGCAAGTAACATACCGATTACAAAGGGAACAACGTATGTTGTTATGTGGTTTGAACGATAAAGATCTTCGTAGAGTATGTAGGAGCCAATATGAGCATCCAGGTTCCGCTACTGGTTATTGACCGGAGATGTGTCTCGGTCATGTCTACATAGTTCTCGAACCCATAGGGTCCGCACGCTTAACGTTTTGTGACGATTTGTATTATGAGTTTATGTGATTTGATGTATTGAATGTAGTTCGGAGTCCCGGATGTGATCACTGACATGACGAGGAGTCTCGAAATGGTCGATACGTAAATATTGATATATTGGACGGCTATATTCGGACACCGGAAGTGTTCCGGGTGGTTTTAGAGAAAACTGGAGTGCCGAAGGGTTACCGGAACCCCCCAGGGAAGTATTGGGCCTTAGTGGGCCTGAGGGGAGAGAGAGGGCACCAGCCCAGGAGGTGGCGCACCCCCTTCCATGAGGAGCCCGAATTGGACTAGGGGAGGGGGTTGCGGCCCCTCTTTCCCTCTCCCTATCCCTCTCTTTCCTTCCCCCTTTCCCCTTCCTAGTAGGACTAGGAAAGGATGAATCCTACTCCTACTAGGAGGAGGATTCCTCCTCTCCTTGGGGCGCACCAAGGCCTGCCGGCCTCCCCCCTTGCTCCTTTATATATGGGGGCGGGGGGCACCCAAAGACACACAAGTTAATTGTTCTAAGCCGTGTGCGGTGCCCCCCTCCACCATAATCCACCTCGGTCATATCGTAGCGGTGCTTAGGCGAAGCCCTACGTCGGTAGCAACATCATCACCGTCATCATGCCGTCGTGCTGACGGAACTCTCCCGTGAAGCTCTGCTGGATCGCAGTTCGTGGGACGTAATCGAGCTGAACTTGTGCTGAACTCGGAGGTGTCGTACGTTCGGTACTTGGATCGGTTGGATCGTGAGGACGTACGACTACATCAAGCGCGTTGTCGTAACGCTTCCGCTTTCGGTCTACAAGGGTACGTGGACAACACTCTCCCCTCTCGTTGCTATGCATCACTATGATCTTGCGTGTGCATAGGAATTTTTTTGAAATTACTACGTTCCCCGACAGGCCCACCTTCAGCATCAACAACTCAAGACCCTCGCGACGGGCCTAGCCTCGCGAGGCGGGTGACGCCAAGACCTCCTGAAGGAGCGGCCTCCTCAGGGTGGCTCATGAGGAGCGGAGATCTCAATGCAAGCCTCAACCTCGTGAGGTTCGGATGACGTGAGCCATGACGACCAAGGCCAGGAGGGCGCCAGTGGGTGCGGTACCACAGTTTGTTATTTGGTGTTAAGGAGGCAAGCGCAGGCGCGGAGTCCCGAGGAATCAGCCAAAGGTTTACGTTTCCATGCAACAAGACCAAGACCGCCAGGACAACAGGACGACGGTCATCGCCGAGCCGACCACGGCGTCACAACCAGAGGCTTTTTAGGCGAAGACTACTTTTGTCAGGATAAGATGTACCAGTATTCTTCCTTTGAATTTGGTAGTTTTGGGATCCCTTCCCACCTCCATTTTGGGGGAAGAGGACCAAAGCCACTATAAATAGGACCTAGCCACCACCGTAGACGGGGGGATCATTCAGATCATCCTCTCCCTCACCAGCTCAAGAACACACCTCCTGAGGTTGTTCGCCCACTGTACTAGTTTATCCTCAACCCACCTCGAGGCCAATGCACCACAAAGCAGGAGTAGGGTTTTACACTGCAAGGTGGCCCGAACCTGGGTATACTGCCTTGTCTCGTTTCCTTCCAGTTCATAGAGCTAAGCCGCGGGATCGACGAGTAGGCAGACTAGAGAGGTTGATTTCTTCGCACGCACCCGGAGTTCGAATCTATTCAGAGTCTGTGGAGCCCGGAATCTGACATGGTGCACGCTTGGAAACTGGACATTGAACTTTGGAACAGTATGCATACACACACACACACACACACACACACACACACACACACACACACACACACACATATATATATATATATATATACATATAGATATATATATATATAACTGAAGCATGTCTTCTCTTTTTTCCTCTAGAACTTATGCATCTACATTAGAAGTACACCTAGTTTCTGTATCATTGAACTTACCGTGTAACAAGTGTATATTTGTTTCACAACAGTCTTTTACTCGTTCGGACTAACGCAACTACATGACATGTACTATTAGAAATAACAACATACAACTTGCAGTGGTAGTTGAACCCTATATAAACTGTAGTAGCTACTTGGACTGATGCATAAGTTTATGTTTTTTACCAGAACTCGAGCTAGCATATTAGAGGTACTAACAGTAACCTCGACATCCAAATTGTGCATCAAGTGGTACGGGTGTAATGAACTGATTCAAGCATTTGCAATGTACTATCTGTCGGCGTTCTGGGAACGGGGGTACCCAGACTTGCCTGCCTGCGGCCTGCGGCGTGGCTCAAGGGGTGGCCCAGCACGACCCATCTTCACCAGCACAAGCTCAAGACCCTCGCGAGGGGCCAAGCCTCGCGGGGCGGACGACAGGAAGCTTCCTCAGGCACGGCCTCGTCAGGCTGGCTTGCGAGGAGGCGGAGAGATCAAGGCGGGGTACCTCACGAGGTGCCCATGACGCAAGCCATGACGACCGAGGGCGCCAGGCGGGCACCAGCCCGCGCAGTGTCCTCATTTCCTCTTTGGTGCAAAGGGGGCAAGTGCAGGCGAGAGCATCAAGCAAAGGCGTCTGTTTCGGTGCAACAAGACCAAGACCGTCGCAACGGCAGGAAGGAAGTCATCGTGGAGCCCAAGCCGGCGTCACCACCAGAGCCTTTGACAGGCGATGACCAACTTTAGTCAGGATAAGTGTACTAGATGTTCCCCTTCAAAATGGCCAATTGTTGGCGCCCTTCCCGCTCAATATTTGGGAAGAGGCCCAGGGCCTTTGCCTATAAATAGGACTAGCCACCCACAGGATCAGGGGGCCGGCGTAGAGAGATCATCCAAGGAGAGAGGGAGCGACTGAACTCCCCCTAGCAGTTCATCGCACCAGCCAAGAACAGACCCTCGCGAGGCTGTTCTTCCTTGTATTGTTCATCATCAGCCCAAGAGGCAATCCACCACACCACACACTGGAGTAGTATGTTACACCACAATGGTGGCCCGAACCAGTATAAACCTTGTGTCTCTTGTGTTGTTCTGTTGGTAGTTTAGATCCTAGCGAGGCGACGAGGTGCAGGTAGGTAGGGGCGAAATCTCCGCGCGCACCCTAGTGTTCGAACCTAGAGGGTCTGCCGGAAGCCGAAATCCGACATTTGGCGCGCCAGGTAGGGGTGCGCCGGAATTCGTCTTCCGTCGCCCTGTTCTTCACCGACCATCGCATCCATGTCAGATGCTCGTTGGGCCCGCGCCGAGCGCCGAGCCGCTCCCGCTACCCGCGTCGCCCAAACGGCCCCCGTCGGCGGCCGCCCCCGCCGTTCCCCGTCGCCTGCCGTCAACACCGCCACCGGCCCGGCGGGGAACGAGCAGCAAGCATCGTCCCAGCATCCGTCCGTGAGGCGAGATGACCGTACTGCTACTCCTTCACTCGCCCCAGCTGGTTCTTCGTCCCGCGCGCTCCGCGCGCCCATGGAGGCTCGAGCTGCGCTCATCGCGGCAAACGAGCTCCTGCGCTATCGCCTTGTCGACGATGTCTACGGAGAGTGGCTCGACCGCGTCGCCGAGCTCGTCCGCGCCGCAGGGGGCTCCCCCGCGCCGTCCTTCTCGCTGCACCACGCCCCGCCCTGCGCGGGCGATGAAGCTCCAGGGGCACCTCAGCTGCCTCCCCCTCAAGAAGGCGCCCTGGCCCCAAGGCGCGTGGCCCCTGGGCGGAACGCATTCCGTCCGGCGCCAGCGCAGCAAGAGCAGAGCTGCCAAGAGGTCCCTCACCCCCAAGAAGCTGCCCGAGTGCTCCCTGCACCGGCTCGTCACGACCACGCTCCTGCTCAAGCACGCCAAGACCCCGCGCTGCTCCCAGCGGCAGTGCACGGGGACCCGCAAGACCAGGCTCTTCGTCACCAAAGGCCCCCCGTGGCCACAGCAGGCTGCCGCGCCTTCACCACCGAGCTGCGCAACGTCACGTGGCCCGGCAAGTTCAAGCCAGACCTGCCTCCTCGCTACGACGGCACGGCCGACCCTGCGGAGTTCCTCCAGCTCTACGAGCTAGGCATCGAAGCCACCAACGGGGACAAGAAGGTCATGGCGAACTGGTTTCCCATGGCGCTCAAGGATGGGGCCCGCACCTGGCTCCTGAACCTGGCTCCTGGCACGATCTCCTCCTGGGACGAGATGCGCACCCGCTTCATCGCCAACTTCCAAGGTACTCGCGACCGGCCTCCTGCCGTGAGCGACATGCGCCGCATCAAGCAGCCAGGGGAGACCCTGCAGAAGTACATCCAGCGCTTCAACAACGCGCGCCTCAAGATTCCCAAGGTGACCGAGGAGGCCATCATCTCAGCCTTCTCCGACGGTGTGCGTGACGTCAAGATGAAGGATGAGCTGGCGATGCATGAAGATCTGTGCACTTCCTTGGAGCTGTTCAACTTGGCGACCAAGTGCGCCAGGGCTGAGAAAGGACGCCTTTCCCTCCTTGAGCTGCCAGCTGCAGACCCAGAAGATAAGAAGCCCAAGGCCAAGTTCGTGAAGCGCAAGGGGGCTGCCATGCTCGCGGCAGAACCAGATACCAAGCAAGGCAGAGATCAGCCCGAGTCTTCCAAGGGCAGCCGGTACTGTGTGTACCGTGACCTCCACACCCACAACACCAACGAATGTCAAGAGCTCCGAGCCGTGCGAGAAGGGAGGATCGGTCGATGCCCCGATCGCAACGATCGAGGCTACGGCCGAGGAGGAGGAAGAAACGTAGGACGCTGGGAAGACTGTGGCCCTCGCCAAGGGTGGCGCGACCGACCTCGCGAGGATCGTTGGGAGGATCAGCCTCGCGAGGGAGGCTAGAGGGATCAGCCTCGCAAGGATCATCCGCAAGGAAACGCAGGCCTCCCTCCTCTGCCGCTGCAGCCAAGGAGAAATGAGGACCATCATCAGGACGAGGGGGCTGGGGGCTTCCAGGAGCCGCGCGCGATCGCTTGCATCCTGGGCGGAGCTCAAGCCCCAGCCTCTCAATGCATCTTCAAGCAGTTCACCCGTGAAGTGAATGCAGTCCTCCCCAAGCTCGAAGCCACGCGCCCTCTCAGGTGGTCAGCATGCGCCATCACGTTCAGCTCAGGAGATCAGCTCAAGTGCGCGGCCACAGCCGGAGTCCTCCCGATGCTTTGTTCCCCAATCATCAGCAATGTGCAAGTCACCAGAACCCTCATTGATGGCGGAGCAGGGCTCAATGTCCTGTCCGTAGAGACATTCAACAATCTCCAAGTGCCTTACAATCAGCTTCAGCCAACCAAGCCTTTCTCCGGAGTTACCGATGGCTCCACAGTTCCGATTGGGCAGGTCCGCCTCCCTGTAACCTTCGGGGCGCGCGACAACTACGGCACCGAGCTCATCGACTTTGATGTCGCCCACATTCGCCTGCCATACAACACCATCCTCGGGTACTCAGCTCTAGCCAAGTTCATGGCCAGGACTCATCACGGCTACAACGTCCTCAAGATGCCTGGAAGCAGCGTAGTCATGTCGGTGCCTTGTGAAGAAAGAGACGCAGTGTGCTCCCTGGAGTGAGCTTTTCAAGCCGCATCACTTGAAGACTCAGATCGCAGGAGCGTGAGGCTCCCCGAGACCGCTCCCAAGAAGAAGAAGACATCGCCAGGCCCGACCCCTCAGGAGGCAGGCCCCTCAGGGTCCGCGCCTGTTCAGGGGGCACCTCCTTCTATTGCATAGGGAGGCGCGCTCAGCGCCCTCCTCAAGCAAGGCTCAGGGGCTCTCCCCTGGAGGGCCACCGACCTTGCTAAGGTCACGAGGGAGGTGCTTGGGCACCACTTGGAGGCGTGTTCCAAAGCACGTTTCCCTGGAGGCGCGCTCGGCGCCCTCCTCAAGCAAGGCTCGGGGGCTCTCTCCTGGAGGGCCACCGACCTTGCTAAGGTCACGAGGGAGGCGCTTGGGCACCACTTGGAGGCGTGTTTCAAAGCACGTTTCCCTCAGGAAGGAGAAAGGCAAGGAGGGCCAAACCCTCAGGAGTTTGTCAGCCAGATCACGCAGGAGCTGCAGGAGTCAAGAGTCATGAGTGGCAGCCGCCGCTTACCCACCGTAGCTCCCCATCCAGGCGAGGATGGTGGGCTGCGCATCTGCATCGACATACGAGGGCTCAACCGAGCCACCTCTCAGGATCGCTTCTGGCCCTCACGCGTGAGGCGCTGCGAAGGCCCACCCCACAGCTGCGTTCGCATGCCCTACGGCGTGTCGAACGCGGCCGCCACGCGCCAGCGCCTCATGGGGAGCATCCTGGAGGCTCAAGAGGCCAGGCGTTCCGCAGTCCTGGCGGAGATGGAAATGGTCCGCGAGGAGCCACCAGCGCCTCCGGAGCCTCCCGAGGCTCCTAGGCCTGGGGGCTCGTGAAGATCGGCTTCCACAGCCCACGACGTCCGCTACTTCAGCATCCCTCCGTCTTCGACATTATCAGGTGACATCCTTCAAGTTTCATTTCCAGCTGGGAGCGCCCCCCAGGGCTGCATCATTCCCATGCCGCGTGGGTCCGTCCCTGCGGCGTGTATCCCTTTTACTTCATGTTCCTAGCTTACGTTGTAGGGGGCTCCCCTCGGGCTGCATCATCCCCAAGTCGCTCGGGCCAGACCCAGCGATGTCTGCCTTCCCTGCACCTATCTAAATGAACTTGCTCCTTCGTGATTAACGTGCTAGACCTAGTTGCTCGCTCAATTGACACCAACTGATGAAGCTGCTCCCCAACGGCACGACGCTTGTGCATGGGTCCGTCCCTGCAACGCCGACAAACCTGAATTGCTGAGCTCTGGCCGCGGCAGCCCCGCACAGCGCCACCTCGTCAGGCCTTCAGTGCCTCGTCGCCCCTCCAAAGCAACCAACGGCTGACTGGCGCTTGTCATAGCGAACTCTTGTTCTTTTTGTGGAGAGCCTGCAGGATCCCTTCAAGAAGCACCGCCAGGCGAGGCCCTCATGGCGTCTTCTTCACTCTCGTCCGCGCGAACCGCTTGCATGTTAAAGGGGGGGGGGTACCTGAGCATCGCAACTCACGGGCTCCTACTGACTCTCCAGCCCTCACCCTCTAGCCTTGACCACGGCATCACGACCTGGCATACCAGCGACGGCTGAGACCCGCTCGAGGGCCGGGACCCGAGGACGTAGAGCAGAAAGGGGAGCAAAGGCGAGAGGGAAGAGGCACACGGGGACCTCGCCAGGCAACCCCTCGCCTGCCGATGCGCGGACCTAGCGTCGCACCAGCAAGCGGTTCTTGACTCCCGAGATAAGTCACTCTCTGGAAACACTGGCTATCGCAGCACCGACCCCGCACCCAATGCAATCCCGTGTTAGCAACGTCGCGCTCCTTTCTCACCGAACGATGGCTGCTTGAGCGCTAAAGGGGACCTCCTGAGCATCGCGACTCAGGGGCGCTTACTGGACCCCGGGCTGCTCACCTCCTGGCCTTGACCACGGCATCGCGACCTGGCATACCAGCGACGGCTGAAGCCTGCCTTAGGACCGGGACCTGTTGGCGCAGAGCACCAAGCCCTCGTGAGGTTCAAAAGGAAGAACTGAGCTAATACGGAATGAGCATCTCGCACTACTTCATGGCAAGGATTATATTAACAAACAGAACCACAGGCACCTTACAAGCCCCCACAGGGCGCGCTTTTCGATTCCTCGCAGGGAACAGAGGGAACATATCCTAAAGAACGCTAACTACACGCGCCTCCGCGAGAGACGCCATCATCAATAGTGGGCCGCCAGGCACCGGCGCCAACCTCATCCAAATCAGAGGCGGCGGCGGCCTGCCGAGCCCGCCCTGCTCCGAGAGCGGCACAGGCTCGGGGCTCGTAGCTGTCGTGGCTCGTCTCCGGAGTCACGAAGAGCTCGGTGGAGTCACTGGATCCTCCGACGCCTCCGCCGCCTGAGGAGCTGCTGAGGGAGCGATCGGCGAGCTTGGTCCTTGCCACGGAAGGGCCCCGACCACCTCTCTCAGGGCAGCACTCCAGCCGGCGTCCGTCCGCGTCGAAGACCTAGAAGAAAATCATGGAAGCGCCGTCGTACTCCAGGTGGATCGCGAGGGCGCCCCTCGTCCTGCAGACCCGGGCGATCTTGCCCTAGCCTCGACTCATGAAGACCTTGCCCGGAGCGACGACCGCGACCTCCGCTTTGGTCGCGAGGGTGTTGCAGCCGGCGTGCTGCAACCAGAGCTCCAAATATCCCCCCTGCGGCATCACGAAGGCGAAGGAGGGAGGAAGGCCGATCCAAGACTAAGGAGGCATGACGGCATGGAGCACGAACTCTCGGGAGGAGCCCTCGGCGTGGACTCCAGGAGGGACAACGCGCACCGCCGTGACCAGCCGACGCCGACGGCGGCGTCGTCCATGGCGCTCGGCGTCGACTCCTTCAGGGCCCTCAATGTGGGCGTACAAGGGCAGCGGGAACCCTGGCGGCGGCCGCTCGCACCAAGGCGTCGACACCTCCTGCCGGCCGCCCTCATATCGACGACATAGGGCTAGCCGTTTCTTCGGCGGAAGCGGGTTGGGACCCTCTCGGGGAGCCTTTCCCTTCTCATCCGCGGAGAACCGGCGAATCGGAGCCATTGCCGCAAAGTGGAGCAAAGGACGGGGAAGAAGGAGAAGCAAGAAGAGATGGACTAGAAGGGCACGCACTGTTCCATACTTATAGCCGGGGAAGGCCAACCGGCGACCTCCACAATCACAGGTAATCATGACCCATTTTGCATGCAGGGACTTCATCATCAGCCCAAGAGTCAATCCACCACACCACACACCGGAGTAGGGTGTTACACCACAATGGTGGCCCGAACCAGTATAAACCTTGTGTCTCTTGTGTTGTTCTATTGGTAGTTTAGATCCTAGCGAGGCGACGAGGTGCAGGTAGGTAGGGGGCGAAATCTCCGCGCGCACCCCAGTGTTCAAACCTAGAGGGTCCGCCGGAACCTGAAATCCGACACTATCAGCTTCTATATCATAGGAACATGTGTCACTGATGCAACACACATGTATTAATGATGAACCGAATAGTGTAACATGTAGGCAGAGCATTGTGTGTGCAACTTTTAAATTGAATCTTTTGTATAGCAGGACTAATGAACTGACACAAACGTGGTATTTTTCTTCAGGCAAAACCAGATCTGAAAAAAAATTGAACTGACCATTTGTGCTTTAGTAGCAATCAGGCAGATTCAATTTTGAGGAAAATTAATGTGAGAAGCAGACATCACCTGCAGTGGCATGTTCTTGGATCCGACGTCTTCTTCCTCTTGTCGGCGTCGTACTGGCATAATCTTGGAAGGCGGCGCCATTTATGCAAGCAAGGAGCTTGGGGAGACGAGGCGCTCCTGCTTGTGGTGGAGCTCCGGCGACGAGGTCTGAGGAGGCATCAGGTGGTGGCGGAGATCATGGATCCATCGAAGGAGCTCCGGCGAGGGGGAGGCTGGTGGAGGGGATCACCGCCTTGTCAAAGGAGCTCCCGCGAGGGGGGGAGGCGGGAGGCGGGGATCACGACACCATTGAAGGAGCTCCGGTGAGGGGGGAGGGGGGAGGCGAGGATCACGAACCCGGACAAGGAGCTCCGACGAGGGAGGGAGGCAGGGGGCGGGGATCACGGCCCCGGTGTTGCTTTGCTAGGAAGGAAGGAGATCTCGGGCGGGGATCCGTCGGGGTCCAGTCACGGTGTCGTGGGCTACCTCGCTCCGGCTGACACCGTCACTCGCTCGCCCACGACGGCTGCCACTGACGAAAGGTGGTGGGTTAGTGCTACCTCTTGAGCACTACGTTGGTTTTCCCTTGAAGAGGAAAGGGTGATGCAGCAAAGTAGCGTAAGTATTTTCCTCAGTTTTTGAGAACCAAGGTATCAATCCAGTAGGAGGCTACGCGCAAGTCCCTCGCACCTACACAAAACAAATAAATCCTCGCAACCAACGCGATAAGGGGTTGTCAATCCCTTCACGGTCACTTACGAGAGTGAGTTCTAATATATATGATAGGATAATATTTTTGGTATTTTTGTGATAAAGATGCAAAGTAAAATAAAAGCAAAGTAAAAAAGCAACGGAAATAACTAAGTGTTGGAAGATTAATAGTATGAAGATAGACCCGGGGGCCATAAGTTTCACTAGTGGCTTCTCTCAAGAGCATAAGTATTTTACGGTGGGTGAACGAATTACTGTTGAGCAATTGACAGAATTGAGCATAGTTATGAGAATATCTAGGTATGATCATGTATATAGGTATCACGTCCGAGACAAGTAGACCGACTCCTGTCTGCATCTACTACTATTACTCCATTCATCGACCGCTATCCAGCATGCATCTAGAGTATTAAGTTCATGAAAACAGAGTAACACTTTAAGCAAGATGACATGATGTAGAGGGATAAATTCATGCAATATGATAGAAACCCCATCTTGTTATCCTCGATGGCAACAATACAATACGTGCCTTGCTGCCCCTACTGTCACTGGGAAAGGACACCGCAAGATTGAACCCAAAGCTAAGCACTTCTCCCATTGCAAGAAAGATCAATCTAGTAGGCCTAACCGAACTGATAATTGGAAGAGACTTGCAAAGATAACCAATCATACATAAAAGAATTCAGAAGATTCAAATATTTTTCATAGATAAACTTGATCATAAACCCACAATTCATCGGTCTCAACAAACACACCGCAAAATAAGATTACATCGAATAGATCTCCACGAGAGAGGGGGAGAACATTGTATTGAGATCCAAAAAGAGAGAAGAAGCCATCTAGCTACTAACTATGGACCCGAAGGTCTAAGGTAAACTACTCACACTTCATCGGAGAGGCTATGGTGTTGATGTAGAAGCCCTTCGAGATGGATGCCTGCTCCGGCGGAGCTCCGGAATAGGCCCCAAGATGGGATCTCGTGGGTACAGAAGGTTGCGGCGGTGAAATTTGGTTTTTGGCTCCTATTCTGATTGTTTGGGGGTACGTAGGTATATATAGGAGGAAGGAGTACGTAGGTGGAGCAATAGGGGGCCCACGAGGGTGGAGGACGTGCCCTGGGGGGGGGGGGGGGTAGGCGCACCCCCCTACCTCGTGGCCTGCTGGAAGCTTCTCTTACGTAGGGTCCAAGTCTCCTAGATCTTGTTCGTTCCAAAAATCACGCTCCGGAAGGTTTCATTCCGTTTGGACTCCGTTTGATATTCTTTTTCTGCGAAACTCTGAAATAGGCAAAAAAACAACAATTCTGGGCTGGGCCGCCGGTTAATAGGTTAGTCCCAAAAATAATATAAAAGTGGATAATAAAGCCCAATATTGCCCAAAACAGAAGATAATATAGCATGGAGCAATCAAAAATTATAGATACGTTGGAGACGTATCAAGCATCCCAAGCTTTATTACTACTCGTCCTCGAGTAGGTAAATTATAAAAACAGAATTTTTGATGCGGAGTGCTACTAGGCATAATTTCAATGCAATTCTTCTTAATTGTGGTATGAATATTCAGATCCGAAAGATTCAAGATAGAGGTTCATATTGACATAAAAATAATAATACTTCAAGCATACCAACTAAGAAATTATGTCCTCTCAAAATAACATGGCCAAAGAAAGTTCATCCCTACAAAATCATATAGTTTAGTCATGCTCCATTTTCGAAACACAAAAATGCTCTCATCATGCACAACCCCGATGACAAGCCAGGCAATTGTTTCATACTTTAGTAATCTCAAATTATAAACCTTCACGCAATACATGAGCGTGAGCCATGGACATAGCACTATGGGTGGAATAGAATATGATGATGGGGGTTATGTGGAGAAGACAAAAAAGGAGAAAGTCTCACATCAACAAGGCTAATCAATGAGCTATGGAGATGCCCAACGATTGATGTTAATGCAAGGAGTAGGGATTGCCATGCAACGGATGCACTAGAGCTATAAATGTATGAAAGCACAACAAAAGAAATTAAGTGGGTGTGCATCCAACTTTCTTGCTCACGAAGACCTAGGGCACTTGAGGAGGCCCATTGTTGGAATATAAAAGCCAAGTTCTATAATGAAAAATTCCCACTAGTATATGAAAGTGACAAAACAAGAGACTCTTTATCATGAAGATTACGGTGCTACTTTGAAGCACAAGTGTGGCAAAGGATATTAACATTGTCCCTTCTCTCTTTTTCTCTCATTTTTTGGGCCTTCTCCTCTTTTATGGCCTTTCTCTTTTTTTTATTCCTCACTTGGGACAATGCTCTAGAAAAATGATGATCATCACACTTCTATTTATTTACAACTCAATGGTTACAACTCGATACTAGAACAAAGCATGACTCTATATGAATGCCTCCGGCGATGTACCGGGGTATGCAATTAACCAAGAGTGACATGTATGAAAGAATTATGAATGGTGGCTTTGACACAAATACTATGTCAACTACATGATCATGCTAAGCAATATGACAATGATGAACGTGTCATGATAAACGGAATGGTGGAAAGTTGCATCGCAATATATCTCGGAATGGCTATGGAAATGCAATAATAGGTAGGTATGGTGGCTGTTTTGAGGAAGATATAAGGAGGTTTATGTGTGAAAGAGCATATCATATCACGGGGTTTGGATGCACCGGCGAAGTTTGCACCAACTCTCAATGTGAGAAAGGGCAATGCACGGTACCGAAGAGGCTAGCAATGATTGAAGGGTGAGAGTGCGAATAATCCATGGACTCAACATTAGTCATAAAGAACTCACATACTTATTGCAAAAATCTACAAGCCATCAAAAACCAAGCTCTACGCGCATGCTCCTAGGGGGATAGATTGGTAGGAAAAGACCATCGCTCATCCCCGAGCACCACTCATAAGGAGGACAATCAAAGAACACCTCATGTTTCAAATTTGGTACATAATGTTTACCATACGTGCATGCTACGGGACTTGCAAACTTCAACACAAGCATTTCTCAAATTCACAACTACTCAACTAGCACGACTTTGATATTATTACCTCCATATCTCAAAACAATCATCAAGCATCACACTTCTCTTAGTATTCAAAACACTCATAAGAAAGTTTTTACTAATCTTGAATACCTAGCATATTAAGATTATTTAAGAAAATTACCATGCTATTTAAGACTCTCAAAATAATCTAAGTGAAGCATGAGAGATCAATAGTTTCTATAAAACAAAACCACCATCGTGCTCTAAAAGATAAAAGTGAAGCACTAGAGCAAAAACTATATAGCTCAAAAGATATAAGTGAAGCACATAGAGTATTCTAATAAATTCTGAATCAAGTGTGTCTCTCTCAAAAGTGTATTCAGTGAGGAAGATTGTGGTAAACTAAAAACAATGACTCAAATCATACAAGACGCTCCAAGCAAAACACATATCATGTGGTGAATAAAAATATAGCTCCAAGTAAAGTTACCGATGGACGAAGACGAAAGAGGGGATGCCTTCCTGGGCATCCCCAAGCTTTGGCTTTTTGGTGTCCTTGGATTTACCTTGGGGTGCCTTGGGCATCCCCAAGATTAGGCTCTTGCCACTCCTTGTTCCATAATCCATCAAATCCTTACCCAAAACTTGAAAACTTCACAACACAAAACTTAACAGAAAATCTTGTAAGCTCCGTTAGCGAAAGAAAACAAAACACCACTTCAAGTTACTGTAATGAACTCATTCTTTATTTATATTGGTGTTAAACCTACTGTATTCCAATTTCTCTATGGTTTATAAACTATTTTACTAGCCATAGATTCATCAAAATAAGCAAACAACACACGAAAAACAGAATCTGTCAAAAACAGAATAGTCTGTAGTAATCTGTAACTAACGCAAACTTCTGGAACTCCAAACAATCAGACAAAATAGGAACACCTAGACAATTTGTTTATTGATCAGCAGCAATTGGAATCAGTATTTTACCACGTTCTGGTGATTTGTAACAATTGTTTTCTTGAACAGAAAGTTTCTGGAAATTTCTGCAAGATCAAATAACTATCTTCCAAGAAGATCCTATAGATTTAACTTGGCACAAACACTAATTAAAATATAAAAACACATCTAAACAGAGGCTAGATCAAAGATTTATTCCTAAACAGAAGCAAAAAAAAAAAATTGGGTTGCCTCCCAACAAGCGCTATCGTTTAACGCCCCTAGCTAGGCATAAAAGCAAGGATAGATCTAGGTATTGCCATCTTTGGTTGGCGATCCATAAGTGGCTCTCATGATAGATTCATATGGTAATTTTATTTTCTTCCTAGGGAATTTTTCGATGCCCGTTTTTAATGGAGTTGGAATCTAATATTCCCTTCCTTCATATCAATAATTGCACCAATTGTTCTAAGGAAAGGTCTACCAAGAATAATAGGACATGAAGGATTGCAATCTATATCAAGAACGATAAAATATACGGGCACATAGTTCCTATTTGCAACAATAAGAACATCATTAATTCTTCCCATAGGTTTCTTAATAGTGGAATCCGCAAGGTGCAAGTTTAAAGAGCAATCATCAAAATCATGGAAACCTAGAAGATCACACAAAGTTTTTGGAATCGTGGAAACACTAGCACCCGAATCACACAAAGCATAGAACTCATGAACCTTAATCTTAATTTTAATAGTAGGTTCCCACTCATCGTACAGTTTTCTAGGGATAGAAACTTTCAACTCAAGTTTTTCTTCATAAGATTGCATCAAGGCATCAACAATGTGTTCGGTAAAGG
>LR880968.1:766186542-766203541 GCA_904067115.1 Aegilops sharonensis
TCTACCAAGAATAATAGGACATGAAGGATTGCAATCTATATCAAGAACGATAAAATATACGGGCACATAGTTCCTATTTGCAACAATAAGAACATCATTAATTCTTCCCATAGGTTTCTTAATAGTGGAATCCGCAAGGTGCAAGTTTAAAGAGCAATCATCAAAATCATGGAAACCTAGAAGATCACACAAAGTTTTTGGAATCGTGGAAACACTAGCACCCGAATCACACAAAGCATAGAACTCATGAACCTTAATCTTAATTTTAATAGTAGGTTCCCACTCATCGTACAGTTTTCTAGGGATAGAAACTTCCAACTCAAGTTTTTCTTCATAAGATTGCATCAAAGCATCAATGATATGTTTAGTAAACGCTTTATGTTGACTATAAGCATGAGGAGAATTTAGCACGGATTGCAACAAGGAAATGCAATCTATCAAAAAGAAATTTTCATAACTAAATTCCTTGAAATCCAAAATAGTGGGTTTATTAACATCTAACGTTTTGATTTCTTCAATCCCACTTTTACCAAATTTAGCATCAAGATCTAAAAACTCCGAATTTTTGGAACGCCTTCTAGGTAAAGGTGGATCATATTCAGTCCCATCATTATCAAGATTCATATTGCAAAACAAAGATTTAATATGGGACACATCAATAACTTTTAGATCTTCATCTTTATTTTCATAGAAATTTGAAGAACACGCTTTCATAAAGCAATCTTTCTTAGCACGCATCCTAGCGGTTCTTTCTTTGCACTCATCAATGGAAATTCTCATGGCTTTGAGAGACTCATTGACATCATGCTTAGGAGGAATAGATCTAAGCTTTAAAGAATCAACATCAAGAGAAATTCTATCAACGTTCCTAGCCAATTCATCAACTTTAAGCAATTTCTCTTCAAGCAAAGCATTGAAATTCTTTTGCAAATTCATAAACTCTTTAACACTAGTCTCAAATTCAGAGGGCATCTTATTAAAATTTCCATAAGAGTTGTTGTAGGAATTGCCATAATTATTAGGGGAATTGCTAGGATAGGGCCTAGGATTAAAGTTTCCTCTATACGCATTGTTACCAAAATTATTCCTACCAACAAAATTCACATCCATAGATTCATTATTATTCTCAATCAAAGTAGACAAAGGCATATCATTAGGATCAGAAGAAACACTCTTAGTAGCAAATAATTTCATAAGTTCGTCCATCTTTCCACTCAAAACATTTATTTCTTCTATCGCATGCACTTTTTTTATTAGTAGATCTTTTAGTGTGCCATTGAGAATAGTTAACCATAATATTATCTAGGAGTTTAGTAGCTTCTCCTAAAGTAATTTCCATAAAAGTGCCTCCCGTGGCCGAATCTAAAAGATTTCTAGAAGCAAAATTCAATCCGGCATAAATTTTTTGTATAATCATCCACAAATTCAAACCATGTGTAGGGCAATTACGTATCATTAATATCATCTTCTCCCAAGCTTGTGAAACATGTTCATGATCAAGTTGCTTAAAATTCATAATATCATTTCTAAGAGAGATGATCTTAGCGGGAGGAAAATACTTAGAGATAAAAGCATCTTTGCACTTGTTCCAAGAATCAATACTATTTTTAGGCAAAGACGAAAACCAAGCTTTAGCACGATCTCTAAGCGAAAAAGGAAATCGCTTCAATTTAACAATATTATTATCAACATCTTTCTTCTTTTGCATATCACACAAATCAACGAAGCTATTTAGATGAGTAGTGGCATCTTCACTAGGAAGGCCGGCGAATTGATCTTTCATGAGAAGATTCAACAAAGCAACATTGATTTCACAAGATTCAGTATCGGTAAGGGGAGCAATCGGAGTGCTAAGGAAATCATTATTGTTGGTATTGGTAAAGTCACATAATTTGGTATTATCTTGAGCCATCGTGACAAACAAGCAATCCAACACACGACCAAACAAAGGATATAAGGGATTGTGATGGGTTCTTGGTATGTTGACTTTTGCGTAGACCTCCCCGGCAACGGCGCCAGAAGTCCTTCTTGCTACCTCTTGAGCATTGCGGTGGTTTTACCTTGAAGAGCAAAGGGTGGTGCAGCAAAGTAGCGTAAGTATTTCACTCAATTTTTGAGAACCAAGGTATCAATCCAGTAGGAGGCTACGCGCAAGTCCCTCGCACCTACACAAAACAAATAGATCCTCGCAACCAACGCGATAAGGGGTTGTCAATCCCTTCACGGTCACTTACGAGAGTGAGATCTGATAGATATGATAGGATAATATTTTTGGTATTTTTGTGATAAAGATGCAAAGTAAAATAAAAGCAAAGTCAAAAGCAAAGGAAATATCTAAGTGTTGGAAGATTAATATGATGAAGATAGACCCGGGGGGCATAGGTTTCACTAGTGGCTTCTCTCAAGAGCATAAGTATTTTATGGTGGGTGAACGAATTACTGTTGAGCAATTGACAGAATTGAGCATAGTTATGAGAATATCTAGGTATGATCATGTATATAGGCATCACGTCCGAGACAAGTAGACCGACTGTTGCCTGCATCTACTACTATTATTCCACTCATCGACCGCTATCCAGCATGCATCTAGAGTATTAAGTTCATGAAAATAGAGTAACGCTTTAAGCAAGATGACATGATGTAGAGGGATAAATTCATGCAGTATGATAAAAACCCCATCTTGTTATCCTCGATGGCAACAATACAATACGTTCCTTGGTGCCCCTACTGTCACTGGGAAAGGACACCGCAAGATTGAACCCAAAGCTAAGCACTTCTCCCATTGCAAGAAAGGTCAATCTAGTAGACCTAACCAAACTGATAATTGGAAGAGACTTGCAAAGATAACCAATCATACATAAAAGAATTCAGAAGATTCAAATATTTTTCATAGATAAACTTGATCATAAACCCACAATTTATCGGTCTCAACAAACACGCCTTAAAAGAAGATTACATCGAATAGATCTCCACGAGAGAGGGGGAGAACATTGTATTGAGATCCAAAAATATAGAAGAAGCGATCTAGCTACTAACTATGGACCCGAAGGTCTGAGGTAAACTACTCACACTTCATCGGAGAGGCTATGGTGTTGATGTAGAAGCCCTCTGTGATGGATGCCTGCTCCGGCGGAGCTCCGGAACAGGCCCCAAGATGGGATCTCGTGGGTACATAAGGTTGCGGCTATGGAATTAGGTTTTTGGCTCCTATTTTGATTGTTTGGGGGTACGTAAGTATATATAGGAGGAAGGAGTACATCGGTGGAGCAACAGGGGGCCCACGAGGATGGAGGGCGCGCTCTGGGAGGGTAGGCGTGCCCCCTACCTCGTGGCCTCCTGGAAGCTTCTCTTACGTAGGGTCCAAGTCTCGTATATCTTGTTCGTTTCAAAAATCACGCTGCCGAAGGTTTCATTCCGTTTGGACTCCGTTTGATATTCTTTTTCAGTGTAATAGGCAAAAAACAACAATTTTGGGCTGGGCCTCCGGTTAATAGGTTAGTCCCGAAAATAATATAGAAGTGGATAATAAAGCCCAATATTGTCCAAAACAGAAGATAATATAGCATGGAGCAATCAAACATTATAGATACGTTGGAGATGTATCAGTTAGGTTCAGGGTGGGTCGGGGAGTTTCTACGCTGTAGGCGCGTCGCGCCCTTATAGGGTCGAGGGGTAACATATATATACAGCCGACCTGTTATGCTAATATTAGCTTAATAGTTATTCTGCTAACAATTATGAACTGCACGCTCAATGCGAGGGCACTGCAGTTTCTTTACCAAAGGTACTGCAATACAAAGACTAGTGAACTTCGTGTCGGAAAAAACTGCACGGAGTTCTTTCGGTACTGTTTTCAATCTAGTTTTTAAACCATTTTTCGGAACAAGGCATGTAATATATAGTTGAGAAGCTATGGATTAGGCGCAACTTAGACATGTAGAAATTGTTCCGAGATTCCTCACGGTTTAAGAGCTGTTTCGAAAATTGTGCGGCTCACAACGACTGGTAGAGAGTGTTGTTTTCAATTTTTTTCTAAACCACTCATTGGAATGAAGGAAATGATACGCCGTTAGAAATATATTGTCGAGGCACAACTTTTTCGTATGCATTATTTTCTCTAATTTGTTACGGTTTAAGAGTAGTTTTAAATTTACTGAATCGCGAAATTCTGTTTTTAATTTTTTTTATAATTTTCCATACTGTTTTCGCTTTAGTTTTTGAACCGTTGGTCAAAATGTGGCATGTTATATTCCATTGGAAAGCTATGGATGAGGTGCAACTTTTATATGTAGAAATGCTTTTGAGATTCCTTAAGGTTTGAAGTTAATTTTGGAACAGACGATGATTGGCAGCGGCCGGTTTTTCGTAAATTTTTTGGAACCGCTCACCGGAATGATGCAAATGATATACCGTTGGAAAGATATCAGCGAGGAACAACTTTTACATGTAGAACCCTCTCTCTAATTTCTTACGGTTTAGCAGCAGTTTCGATATTAGCAAAATGTGGACACTTTGTTTTTCCTGACACCCAAATCGACGAGTGAACTGCATCAGACAGAAAAGCGCACTGCTTCAAACAGAAAACCACACTTCATCAACGGGAAAGTGGACCACATGATTTAGTGTGTCTATTTCTAATTTTATGAATAAGAGAGGATCGCGGAGACGTGGACAAGTGAACCACAACATATATCAAAGTAAACTACATAATTGTTTTGTCTTTTTTTTTGTAAATTCATGTGGACTACATGGTCAACATTAGTGAGCTACATGGTTAACATTAGTCAGCTGCATCATTTTTTTATGTGTTCGTCTTGTCCTGCAAAATATAGTAAACTGGCCCGCAAGTGTGTAATGCATCACAGCAACCATGAACTTCATCACTTTTTTTTGTTTTGCAAAGTGCACCACAAAGATGTTCTTAATGAGCTACATCGATTTTAAGAAATTATAAACCAATGTCCTTACAATTTTACAGAAAACAATTCTCCAAAAATAATAAAAGTTTTCCTCTGTACAATTGTTTACAAAGTGAAATCCTTTGTACTATGCACTGTACTGCAGTTTTTGGCTAAAAGGTGGAGGTGGAGTTCTGGATCAGACAAAAAACTTTCAAACAAAAAGCAATGAACTGCACAGAAGAAGGCCTGAACCAATAACTATCCAAATCACTTTGAAACTGAGAAAGATACTTTCACTAGCTGATAGAAATCCCAACACCAAACATGTTTGATATGCCATACTGAAGCGTCTTCTGTGATGAACTAGCATACTGCATGTGCACACGGTAATTCTCACCGTTGCGGGGGCTCTCGTCCACTTCTTGGGCTACGCGAAGCTAAGAAAGATGGAGCTGATCGTTAGGTGGAAGGAACCACAAACAACCACGAATGGGAGGAGTGCACTGCACCAGGAGCAGAATGCTCCACTGATCCCCCATGGGAGCTGCTCACACCCCTTATGTGGGCTGCAAGCTTGATGACCCACAAGTATAGGGGATCAATCATAGTCCTTTCGATAAGTAAGAATGTCAAACCCAACGAGGATTACAAGGAAATGACAAGTGGTTTTCAACAAGGTATTCTCTGCAAGCACTGAAATTGTAAGTAAGGAGTAGTTTGATAGCAAGATAATTTGTAATGAGCAAGTAACGATAGTAGTAACAAAAGTGCAGCAAGATGTCAAAAAACAAAAGTGCAGCAAGGTAGCCCAATCCTGTTGAGGCAAAGGACATGCCAAAACGTATCTCTTGATAAGCAAAGCGTTCTTGAGGTTACACGAGAATTTCATCTAGTCACATTCATCATGTTGGTTTTTTTGTGTTCGCTACTTTGATAATTTGATATGTGGGTGGACCGGTGCTTAGGTGTTGTTCTTACTTGAACAAACCTCCTACTTATGATTAAACCCCACGCAAGCATCCGCAACTACGAGAAAAGTATTAAGAAATTCTAACCATAGCATATACTTTTGGATCAAAATCAGTCCCTTACGGAATAGCGCATAAACTAGGGTTTAAGCTTCTGTCACTCTCGCAACCCATCATCTAATAACAACTCCACAATGCATTCCCTTAGGCCCAAATATGGTGAAGTGTCATCTAGTCGACATTCACATGACACCACTAAGGGAATCACAACATACATACCATCAAAATATCGAACACATATCAAGTTCACGTGATTACTTGCAACAAGATTTATCCCGTGACCTCAAGAACAAAAGTAACTATTCACAAATGACAATCATGCTCAAGATCAGAGGGGTATTTGTCGGATTTCAAGTTCCGGCAGACCCTCTAGGTTCGAACTCTGGGGTGCACGCGGAGATCGCGCCTCCAACCTACCTACGTCTCGTCGCCTCGCAAGGATCTAAACTACACAAAGAACAACACAAGGGACACGAGGTTTATACTGGTTCAGGCCACCATTGTGGTGTAATACCCTACTCCAGTGTGTGGTGTGGTGGATTGCCTCAGGGGCTGATGATGAACAGTACAAGGGAAGAACAGCCTCGCGAGGGTCTGTTCTTGGCTGGTGCGATGAACTGCTTGGGTGAGTTCGATCGCCTCTCTCTCTCTGCTAGGGTTCTATCTGATAGGTCTCTTCCGGATTGATCGATCGGTTCATCCCTGCTCTACCCTGTGGGTGGCTAGTCCTATTTATAGGCAGTATTGAGCGGGAAGGGCGCCAACAATTGGCCATTTTGAAGGGGAACATCTAGTACACTTATCCTGACTAAAGTCGGTCCTCGCCTGCCAAAGGCTCTGACGGTGACGCCGGCTTGGGCTCCACGATGACCTCCTTCCTGCCGTTGTAAGTGCATCTAGTGCACCTTAGTGATTTTGGTGTATTGAAGACTTATAGGTTAAGGGACTAATGTGTTTATGAGTGTACACAGGTCTATAAGTCTATGAGGAGTTTGATATTTACAGAGAAAGTCTACCCCTAAAAAAGAAGGTCTTCGACTGAAGACTTTGATATTCTAAAGACTTTCTGAAGACTTTGAAAGTGAAGAAATTGGTGTGACCTTGAAGACCTGGTATTCACTTGAGGAACATGAAGCGTGAAGACTTTTGTTTTCGTAGTTTCGTTTTCTCTTTCTTGAGTCATAGGAAACACCGTACTGTTAAAGGGGGTCGAGGAAATACTAAGGAAAAATTTCCATGTGATGCTCAACTCAAAATCCTACACCTACCAATCCCTTCGAGTGAAGCCTTTGGAAATCTCATACAGTTCAGTCAATTACTTCAGTGACAGAGACGAAGTTCTTCTGGTCGCTGAGGAATTTGTTCTGACTGAGGAGTCAGGAATTCGCCAGTGCGGATTGCCTACACAGTGAGGAACATGATAGCCCTAAGGAATTTGAGAGTCAAATTTCCGACCGTTGCTGTGCTGTGCGCCAGCTGTCCCAAAATATCTTATCCACCTAACGGTCATTTCATTGACGGGCATTTATGTCTTATCATGTCGGGCTGCTCCCTTGGCTATAAATAGCCGCCCCCTACAACCACTAGCTGGTTGGCTGCTCCGAGAGAGCTTGACACTGTTCATTTGAGAGCAACCCATCCTCCGAGGACTTTGAGAGAAAATCATCGAGTGAGGAAAACCCAAAACCAAACCCCTACAAACCCAAAGTGATTGAGCATCACTAAAGAGATTGATCCTGCGTGGATCCGACGCTTGTTACCTTTGAAGACTGTGCTTCTTCCAGACGGTTAGGCGTCATGGTCTAGAGCATCCAAGAGGAATTGTGGATCGCAGAGTGACCAAGTCTGTGAAGGTTTGGAAGTCGCCTGAAGACTTACCACGAGTGATTGGATGAGGTCTGTGTGACCTTAGTTCAAGGAGAATACGGTGAGGACTTGGTGTCCTGAGCTACGTGCTCAGCGACTGGGTGTCCGGGACTGTGTGTCCTTGAGTTTAAATACTTAGCCGCTCCAACCAGACGTACAACTGAGACAGCAGTTGGAACTGGTCTACCAAATCATTGTCTTCACCAACCTTACTGGTTCTATTTCCTCAACTCTTTCATTTCCTCATTACTGTGTTGAGTGTTTGTTCATATCTGTGTTTGAAGACTTTGACTGAAGACTTTCTCAATTTCCTCAGTTCAATTTCTTCAGTCTGTTTGTCTTCATCTTGTGTTATCCTGTGTTTACGCTTTCTGTACTCTGTGATTGTCTTCATTTCATCATGATGACCGTGCCCGCATTCTGTTATGCTAACTTCTGAGTACTTATTCCGCTACAAGTAGTTCTTCACTTAGGAATTTCCTCACCGGCAAATTCCTCAATGAAGAATTCATAAAAATTGCCTATTCACCCTCCCTCTAGTCGATATAACACACTTTCAATTGGTATTAGAGCAAGGTACTCCCTTGTTCTGTGTGATTTTGGTTTAACCACCTGGAGTTTTAGTTATGTCGACCGCAGGTATGAAGAAAGTGACATGCCCTATCTTTGACGGTCATGATTATCCCAAGTGGAAGGCCATGATGAGGAAGCGTCTCATGGCTATGAACAACGAGCTGTGTTCCGTCACTGAGATTGGTCTTACCGATCTATGTAAGAAGGCAGGCGCTGATGACATTCGCAAGTACACTCGACTTGACATCATGGCGAAGGATATCATCTGTTCCTGCCTATCCAGAGATGAATTCAAGCGCATTATGCATCTTTGCAATGCGAAGCTTATCTGGGACCGAATCTCTGACGTCTATGAAGGTCATCAAACCCGTCATGATCCTTGGTTTGAGGATTTCAAGGAATCTCTCAAAACGATGACTTTCGAACCAGAATCATCATGTTCTGCATCATGTCTCATGGCAAAGGGTGACAAGGTAACATAATGTTCCTCATCCTAGTTTAGTGACGATGACTCTGATGATGATGGATCTGATGATGATATTGAACCTTGTCATACCAAACTTGTTTGCATTGCCACTAAACAACAAACGGCCTTGGAAAAGGTTCAAAACATGCTAGACAAAAGTAATGATATGTTGGGTGAAGAAATGGATCGCACTAAAGCCCTGACTAAAAATCTTCAGAGACTTCAGTCTAGGTTTGACAGCCTTCAAGGTCATCATAACACTCTCTTATCTGATCATGAGAAGCTTTCTTATGAATTTCTTCAAAGAAAGCAAGATCTTGAGAAGCTAAGAGTGAGTTATGAAGATCTTCAGAAGGAGCGTGATTCATTGCTAGCTCAACAAATCAGCGCTTCTCAGGAATAATTTGTTCCTCCATGCTTAAAGTGCGTTGAACATGAATCCGCTAATTCTTCAGCTGAATGTTCAAATGCTTCAACTGTTACAAATTCTTCACTTGTCCCTGTTTTCACTAATTCCTCATCTGAGGACATTGCTAGTATCACTGACAATGCAGGGCTGAAGGAATTGTACATGACAGGCATGTACAAAAGCCTCAAAGGGCATCAGACTCTTTGTGATGTGCTTAAAAAGCAGATCCTCAACAGGAACCCTAGGAAAGAGAGTATTGCCTTTGAGAGGAAACTCAATGCTGATGGAACATATTGGAAGCCTGAGCAGTACCCCAAAACCTCATGGGTTGCTGCAAAGGGACCTCCGGTTGATCCATCTAACTTATCTGGCTTTACATGTGAATCTCCTCATTCTTCTGATGAGTCATTTGACTCCAACTATAAACTGTTCAAAAATCAGAATGGTGAAGTATTTGCTAGATATGTTGGCACTAACTGTAGGAACGGTTCTCCTATGAAGAAAATCTGGGTTCCCAAGAAGTGCCTTGAAAGTCTTCAGGTGAATGTCCTCATGACAGCACCTGTGAAGAATAGGAACCCCAGATCAAACTCTTCATATGGACCAAATTCTTCATATGGATCCAAGTCCTCACGTGGATCAAATTCCTCAAAAGGATCAAAGTTCTCATATGATTATCATCGTGCTAACAACTCTGTTACGCATGGTAGAGCTAAGGGCTATGAATATGTGCATTATTCTTCAAACCAATATGTTCATAAGTCCTCGAAGAATTTCTCTGCTTATTCATATGCTTATCCTAACCCCTCTTATGTGAAACGAAATGGATTGGCCTCTATGCCACCATTCTCATATGGAGCTCGTAGAGTGATGAACTCTTTGCCACCCCTTAAGATGTGGGTGGTGAAGAAAAAGAACTAATCTCTTCTGCAGGGTCAGGTCTCCAGACGTGCTTTAACGTCTGAAGAATTTGCTGGGGGCCTCACAAAATTGCTTGAAAGGACGCAGGCTAATCATGAAGAAATGAACTTTCATTTCGCACGTCCTCATACTGCTATATCTGTTTTACTGCTTGATGAAATTCATCTGATGAAATTGATATCATATTCTTCACTGATGAAGTATATGAGATCGTAAGTTGCACTAATTCATCTACAGGATGATTGAGGCAGTCCCGAATTAGGGGGTGTCCGGATAGCCGAACTATCACCGTTGGCCGGACTCCTGGACTATGAAGATACAGAATTGAAGACTTTGTCCCGTGTCCGGATGGGACTTTCCTTGGCGTGGAAGGCAAGCTTAGCGATACGGATATGTAGATCTCCTACCATTGTAACCGACTCTGTGTAACCCTAACCTATCCGGTGTCTATATAAACCTGAGGGTTTTAGTCCGTAGGAGGAACAACAATCAGACCATAGGCTAGCTTTTAGGGTTTATCCTCCTTGATCTCGTGGTAGATCTACTCTTGTACTACCCATATCATCAATATTAATCAAGCAGGAGTAGGGTATTACCTCCATTGAGAGGGCCCGAACCTGGGTAAAAACATCGTGTGCCTTGTCTCCTGTTACCATCCGCCTAGACGCACAGTTCAGGACCCCCTACCCGAGATCCGCCGGTTTTGACACTGACATTGGTGCTTTCATTGAGAGTTCCTTTGTGCCGTCGCCATCAGGTAGGATGCCTCATCTCGTCTTTAAAGACGATACTATCGCCAAAGGAGCCTTGGCCGCTGGCCAGACTCTTTGGCTAGGTGGTTTTCTTATGACCGCCAGTCCGGCCACCGCGTCGATGATGACCTCTCGAGTCATTTAAACCAGTCTCCATGTTAACTCGGAACTTGCCGAACAGTTAGATCCGATCGAGCTCTCCTCCGTAAACGAGCTCTTGGATCGCATCGCCGCCCTGGGAGTCACCACAGACTACGACCGGATCGGGCCTAAAACCGATCTGAGAGAGATCAACTCTCCCCAGGCTACCCATCATGTTGCTGTGATAGAGGAGCAATGCGGCGATTCTTCTTCTATCTTAAGGACTAGCTATGTCCGGATCCCCGATCCCTCCATGCCGGATTCCCGCGGAGGGACGGATGTCGATCAAGCCCTGAACTTAAAGTCAGGCGGCGGGTTGGACTCATTGGATAACACTCAAAAATCCAAACTTCCGAGTTCGGAAACTTCTCGGCCCGTGAGTCCTAAATTGGACGGGGTTCCGGATCTAGTTCCACCCGCCCACCCAAACATTAGCGATCTCTCACGAATTCGGCAAGAGCCCGCTGAAACAGTACATCATTACTGGGCCAGATTCCTCCTGGTTATGAATAGGATAAAGGACTGCCGAGAGGAAGACGCAATCCCAATTTTCTGCAATAATTGCACGGACAAGGGAATCCTAAATGCCATAAGTCGTCGCGAAATTACACGCTTTGCTGACTTGGTGACCATAGTACAAAAGTACTGTGCGATGGAGAGCGCCTGGAAAACCGAAAGTAAATTTTGGGATAATCCGGCCCCGAATACATCCCTAGTCCGAAATAAAAGGGTGAATCATTATCAAGCACATGGGTTAAATACCAAAAAACCAAAACCCCCTAAAGGGTACGGGCGCGAAGTACCTCTTAATGACATTATAAACAACCGCGAGGCGATGGGCCGGATTGCTAAATGGGCCATAGAGCTCCTTCAATTCGACATAACCAGAAAGCCACGACGAGCTATCAAGTCGCAGGTTTTGGCCGACTTCGTGGCCGAATAGACTGAAGCCGAACTCCCTTCTGCACGGCCTCCGGATGGTAGTCTCCATGGGCATTCAACACCTAGAGGTGCGCGGGGATTCGAACCTTGCAATATCTCAAATAAACGGAGACTTTGATGCCAAAGATCCAAAAATGGCAGCATACCGCAACGCGGTCCTAAAAATGTCAGCATGGTTCGAAGGGCTCGAATAGCATCATATAGCCCGGGATAACAACCAGGAGGCGGATATATTGGCACGCATCGGTGCAAAACGCGATGCCGTCCCACCAAATATCTTTCTGGAACGGCTGTTCAAGCCATCCGTACTATGGGAAGGGGAGTCCGGCAATAACAATCCAGACCCAACCACACTGCCTGACGCCGAACACTCTGACACAACCGGAGGCTATGCCCCCGAGATAACACCCTCCACTCACGAAATAATGGCGGTTATCGCCCCGTGGACGAAACCATTCCTAGCCTACCTAACTAGGCAGGAACTCCCCGAAGACCAAAATGAGGCTCGCTGCATAAAGCCTATAAAGTCCATGAGGGAGAGCTTTATAAGAAAAGCACTACCAGAGTCCTTCAAAGGTGTATCTCCGAAGAGGAAGGGTGAAACCTCCTGGCTGAAATTCATGCCGGACTGGGTGGGCACCACGCCGCAGCCTGGGCCCTGGTAGGCAAGGCCTTCCGTACATGATTTTATTGGCCGACGGCCCGGGCAGATGCGCAGGACTTAGTCCAATGATGCGTCAGTTGCCAGCTTTTTGCTAACCAAAGCCACATGCCACCCACCGCCCTTAAAACTATACCCATCACCTGGCCGTTCGCGGTCTGGGGGCTTGACATGGTTGGACCCCTTAAGGGAGGAACCCACAAGCAAAAATACCTATTGGTCATGGTGGATAAATTCACCAAATGGATAGAGGCCAAACCTGTTAAAACGGCCGAATCCGGACCGGTGATAGACTTCATATCAGGGGTAGTGCACCGTTACGGTGTCCCCCACAGTATCATCACTGATAACGGTACCAACTTTATGGCCGATGAGGTCAAATTATGGTGCAAAAACATGGGCATCAAGCTCAATTACGCCTCAGTCTATCACCCTCAAACCAATGGCCAAGTCGAACAAGCAAATGGTCTAATCATGAGCGGCATTAAAACCAGACTAGTGCGGTCCCTCAAGGAATCTAACACGCACTGGGTTGAGGAGCTCGACTCCATACTCTGGGGGCTGCGGACCACGCCGAATCGTACTACCGGATTCACACCATTCTTTATGGTGTATGACGCAGAGGCAGTCTTGCCCTGCGACATAATACATGACTCACCTCGCGTGCGCATGTATGAAGAAAGAGAAGCCGAGCTCGATCGGCAGGACAGTTTGGACGCATTGGAGGAGGAGCGCGACGTGGCAAAAGCTCGTTCCGCATTCTACCAACAGCAGGCTCGAAGATATCAAAGCAGGGAAGTACGGGCCAAAGCTTATAACGTTGGCGAACTAGTTCTACGCCTGCCGGACAAGAAAAAGGACAAACTCAAGCCCAAATGGGAAGGTCCCTTCATCATCGACCAGGTCCTGACCGGCGGAGCATACCGTCTGCGAAACTCATCGGATAACCGACTCGAGCCGAACCCATGGAACGCAGCCCGTCTACGAAGATTCTACGCCTAAGCGCCGGACTCCAAGTTCGTCTCCTTCCTCCGTCCACATTTTCTATTTTTGCTGTCTTTTATTTCTCTCCTTCCTCCTCCTTCTTCTTGAAGCCTCTAGAGGCTCGTTTGCGCTTTTTTCGCACACACTTGACGCGCTGTCCACGCTCATTATACATGGGGTTTCTTTAACAGAAGCTTATTTATACGGGCTTCATGCCCAACACATGCGTTAAACTTCCGCATGTACCTTTTATTCACCATTATATGCATCGATATGACTTAATTTTTGGCCAAGCTGGGTTGCCTGGCTCCTGTGCTTACCCCTACGTTCCCGATTGTTCGGCTAGGTGGTAAAGGGAGCACCTCTGCGATTGTTACTGCCGGGTCAGCCGGATGTGTACCTCAGACTGGGTGAAGCCGAAAGTGTTGGAGATATGCCCTAGAGGCAATCATGTATGATGATGTTTCCTATGGGATTATGAATAAAGATAGTCCTTGGACATTATCAATGATTTGTATCAGAAAGTACGTGACTTGTTTGTGGGACTATGCATTGTATGATGACTGTCCTAAAAGGTCCCTAGTCGAAAGGGTTGTGTGGACGCGCAGCCGACTATACTAGCATATGACACGGTCGATGGCTCGGTCTCACTAGCCATGGAGCATTGGATGCTAACCGGATAATATGGACTTGGAAAGGTCTGGTCGGATTCGACATAGTCGGATCCGAGTCGAGATAAGGTCCGAGTCGGACAGACCCAACTATGAGACGCAGCGATATGCCATCTGTGAGTCTCTAGTACAACATACGTTCTATGTCCTAAGACTTGAGCTGACGCATGTACTCGAGATGGTGATAGACTTGCTTTGGACCGACCAAACGCTACTCCGTTACTGGGTAGTTACAAAGGTAGGTTTCGGGTTTGTCCAATCCCATGCTGTGAGACATGGTCGAGCAAGATGGGATTTGCCCCTCCGATCAGGAGAGATATACTCTGGGCCCCTCGTGTGATCTGACCAGGAATAGCATGGCCATGCGACAAGGATTATGAGATAATCCGGATTGTGGTCGGTATCACTGGAACGAGAAAGAGGTCGGGTTAGCACAAGGATGACAGTCTCGCCTTGAGCCCGACAACATATATCGTGCGGCAAAGGGAACAGAAGTGTGACACGTTGTACAGGTTCGCCTAACCAGCTTCATAGTCTGCTTGGTGGTCGGCACGCCTTGCTAGAGGCCGCTACCAACCGTGCAGGTCGGAGGTGATCCAAACTGTGACCAAGCCGACTTGAACCTAAGGGGTCGCGGGCTTAAGGGAAGGAACCTACGAGGTCGGTTCGTAGGACACTGGTCGGATGTGATCCGAACTGGACTAGGAACGTGACCGAGTAGACTTTGGGCTTTAGGGTCCGTGCGAGGCCCAAGTGTTGAGCCCGCGATGGACGCCTATATAAAGTGGAGGTGCGGCACACTCAGTGAAAAGAGTGAGAACGCTTTGGCCTCAGGAGGCAGATCGCTTCGGCCTCAGGAGGTTGATCGCTTCGGCCTCAGGAGCCACCTCCACTTGCCGCCGACTGTGTGATCGGACCTAGCAGTCCGCCGCACGACGTTCCTCCCGCACGCGCGGATACCGTTAGAGGCAGTGCACTTGCACCGCTCCGGCGAACTCGTACGTGGGATCGGACGACCGGCCGCTCGAGGGAGATCGAACGAGGAGGAGACAATCCACACGGACGCGCTGCCCCAACTCTTCTTCCGCTGCACGACACTGCGCGTCTAGTGGTAACGAACTGTGATTCATCTCCCGTAGCATGTTCCTGGATGTTCTGCGTGTAGGAGTTTTTAATTTGCAGTCGACGCACCCTACCGTAGAACCCAACAGTGGTATCAGAGCCTCTGTTATAGGATTTGGATTCAGATCATATGCATAGTAGATATGTGGAGGCGGCAGATGAGATCTGTTGTCCTTGAAGAGATCGGCAATGTGCACGGTTGATGTGATCAACTGCACATGGGGATCGTTGAGGCTATGTTTTCTGTAAATCGGGATCGATGAGGTCGTGACACGATCTACCCCTACCGGTCGGTCATCCGCCATCGGGGTTAACAGTGAAACGTAAATCCGAATCGGATTCGCGATGATCGATAAGATCGGCCAGATCAGAGAATTCGGCGTGATCGGAGTTCAGATGTGATCTGTGATTTCCGAAAACCGGGACCGCCGTGTATTTCGTACCCGCCACACAAACCGGTAGAATGTGATTCTATGCATAACTTTGTTTTGCAGGTTTGATATCGATAGTATGGCTCATGTGTATGTGATGCATGTGTGTAATTTATACGTGGCCTGCGTGTCATGTTTGTCAGCCGGCAGGAGCCAAAGTACTGTCATTATATTGTATAACGACCTGCGTGTCGACTTGTGACTCTATGTGAAATTCGTTACTAGTTGTAGTAGTTGGATAACAGAGATCAGGTTGGCGGCTTGGCGTCCCGGCGTGACAAACAAGATGGAGTTCGTAGATGGTCATCGGAGTCGGAGCCGACCTGGAGGAACATCCATGAAGGAGCCATACTATTTCACAATATGTGTTATTTGTGATTGTTATGCTTCTTTGTTTCTATGCATGTTAGAATGGTAGAAAGATCCCTCATGAATATCAAGCGAATTGCCATCCCCGATGTTGCACCTTCGCACGTCAAGTACGTCTAGTAGTGGGCTCATAAAATTGGGGTGCTGCTGGGTGTCCTTGAACTGAAGGGTTCGTGTCGGACACGGACATGCACTGCATCAGGTTAACTTGACAAGGCTATCAAAACGGTTTTGGGCCTTGTGGCAAGGAAGGTTGGGATCCGGGGTATGAGATACCTTCCCGACCGACAGGAGTCGTATAGAGATACGATTAGCAAGGAGTTGCTTACCGTATAGGTATGTTGGCTAGCAGTGATGCTAAAGCTCACTAGTCGCATGCGCTAGTCGGATCCTGAATCACTGAGAGTTTGCGGAGGGATGCCAACTTCAGTGGGAGTATTTCTGTTTAGGCAAGAATTACACTACATAAACACATTGCTTAGTGATTGCATATTTTCTGTTGTAGATCAATGGCACCACCTGCTCAACCCAACTTTGCATTGAAATCAATTCTGGAAAAGGATAAACTGAATGGAACAAACTTTACCACCTGGTATAGAAATTTGAGAATTGTTCTCAAGCACGATAAAAAGGAACATGTTCTAGAGGATCCACTTCCAGAGGAACCTGCTGATAATGCTAGTGCCACAGCTAAAAATGCCTACCAGAAACTCGTTGATGAATCAACGGAGATCAGCTGTCTGATGCTGGCTTGTATGGAGC
>LR880968.1:766208605-766220845 GCA_904067115.1 Aegilops sharonensis
CACCACAAGGTCAGACACATAGACCGGAAATATCACCTGATACGAAAGATCGTAAAGAATGGTGATGTAGAGTTATGCAAGATTCACACGGATGCAAATGTTGCAGATCCGTTGACTAAGCCGCTTCCACAACCCAAGCATGAGGGGCACGTTAGAGCTATGGGCATTCGATGTCTATTTGATTGACTCTAGTGCAAGTGGGAGACTGTTGGAGATATGCCCTAGAGGCAATCATGTACGATGATGTTTCCTATGTGTTTATGAATAAAGATAGTCCTTGGACATTATCAATGATGTGTATCAGCAAGTACGTGACTTGTTTGTGGGACTATGCATTGTATGATGACTGTCCTAAAAGGTCCCTAGTCGAAAGGGCTGTGTGGACGCGCAGCCGACTATACTAGCATATGACACGGTCGATGGCTCGGTCTCACTAGCCATGGAGCATTGGATGCTAACCGGATAATATGGACTTGGAAAGGTCTGGTCGGATTCGACATAGTCGGATCCGAGTCGAGATAAGGTCCGAGTCGGACAGACCCAACTATGAGACGCAGCGATATGTCATCTGTGAGTCTCTAGTACAACATACGTTCTATGTCCTAAGACCTGAGCTGACGCATGTACTCGAGATGGTGATAGACTTGCTTTGGACCGACCAAACGCTACTCCGTGACTGGGTAGCTACAAAGGTAGGTTTAGGGTTTGTCCAATCCCATGCTGCGAGACATGGTCGAGCAAGATGGGATTTTCCCCTCTGATCAGGAGAGATATACTCTGGGCCCCTCGTGTGATCTGACCAGGAATAGCATGGCCATGCGACAAGGATTATGAGATAATCCGGATTGTGGTCGGTATCACTGGAACGAGAAAGAGGTCGGGTTAGCACAAGGATGACAGTCTCGCCTTGAGCCCGACAACATATATCGTGCGGCAAAGGGAACAGAAGTGTGACACGTTGTACAGGTTCGCCTAACCAGCTTCATAGTCTGCTTGGTGGTCGGCACACCTTGCTAGAGGCCGCTACCAACCGTGCAGGTCAGAGGTGATCCGAACTGTGACCAAGCCAACTTGAACCTAAGGGGTCGCGCGCTTAAGGGAAGGAACCTACGAGGTCGGTTCGTAGGACACTGGTCGGATGTGATCCGAACTGGACTAGGAATGTGACCGAGTAGACTTTGGGCTTTAGGGTCCGTGCGAGGCCCAAGTGTTGAGCCCGCGACGGACGCCTATATAAATTGGAGGTGCGGCACACTCAGTGAAAAGAGTGAGAACGCTTTGGCCTCAGGAGGCAGATTGCTTCGGCCTCAGGAGGTTGATCGCTTCGGCCTCAGGAGCCACCTCCACTTGCCGCCGACTGTGTGATCGGACCTAGCAGTCCGTCCGCCGCACGACGTTCCTCCCACACGCGCGGATACCGTTAGAGGCAGTGCACTTGCACCGCTCCGGCGAACTCGTACGTGGGATCGGACGACCGGCCGCTCGAGGGAGATCGAACGAGGAGGAGACGATCCACACGGACGCGCTGCCCCAACTCTTCTTCCGCTGCATGGCACTGCGCGTCTAGTGGTAATGAACTGTGATTCATCTCCCGTAGCATGTTCCTGGATGTTCTGCGTGTAGGAGTTTTTAATTTGCAGTCGACGCACCCTACCGTAGAACCCAACAGAAAGCTAGCGTTCTTAAGGGAATACTCGGTCGGTGAACTGAAAGATGATTTTTAACTATTTACCCATCTGCCCCCAGATGATTTTCTGCTTTCATAGCAGCTTTGACATGCACTTTAGGGCATGCATCCCAGCGAAATGAACCCTTAACGGAACTATTCTCCCTGGAAGATGTTTCTTACTATCCATGTAATATAACATAACTAGTTGGGCACTTGTCTGATATAGCAACAATGACCCCTATGCCTTGTCTCCATGCATACCCCGGTTCTTATATAACCACGAAGGTATTCGGACACACTCCCGACTATTGGGTCCTGAGGTCGAAGCGAAAAGGTCCGCTATGACAAACGATCTACAATCCGGCTAGAAGACATTTTTTTCATGTCATATTTTTACATAGTCAACTCGACTCATTGTATTCCTCCTCAATGCCATCTAATAGGCTATCTAATTTACAATCTTGCTGGGAATACTTGGCGGCCAATTCCACTTGGCCGTACACTAAGCTTACAGGGATCTCCATCCCGTCAAGCCCCACAGGTCCGACCTCGGCCATGTGGTTTGGGTCAGCTTTCGTGTACCGCGTCTTTACCATGGCCCAGGCCTCCCTGGCGCCTTGACGGCAGGCCGATATCTTCCATAGCCGGAAGCGCCGCCGTGCTCCTTGAAGCAGCTCTGCCAGCTCCCCAATGCCTTCGGGCAGGGAGATAGATGGCCACAAGGCCTGGCCGATGCCTTTCATCACCTGCCGGACTCGTTCGTGCAGCTGACGCAATTCGGGAAGAAGATTACCCGAAGCACTGGGCATCTCCTCCTCAGGACGACCTGTGAGCAAACCTACATACATGTTTATGTTAGTCGCCTTCCTCGCCGAACTCTTTCAAAGTTCGCTCAAGCACTTACTGAAAATGCCGCGACGAAGCCGCCGATTCTCCTTTACGGAGTCAGACAACTAGGCACGAACATCCTTTAGTTCCTCACCCAACTTGGTGTTGGCATCTTGGAGGTTATTTTTCTCCCGCCGCACCCTTGTAAGCACGCTCTCGTCGGCCTTTAGCTGGCGCAAGAGCTGTTGCTTGTCCGGATCTAGTCCGGCGCCATCTGCAATGTTTTTGTCAGATTTACACACCCGCCGCACTTCATAAACTATTTATCTTTTGAAGCGTATATTACCAGAAGGGGTCTCTGTGGCTCCCCCTGTAGCGGCTAGTGCAGCCTCAAGTTGGGCCTTGCACTCTTCAAGCTCCTGGGATAGTCGGGTATTCTTTTTCGTAAGATCCTGCATAACAAATGATCCTTAAATCAGTTATTCTAACTATTTTAAGTCTCGGGGGCTACTGGCATATATAACTGTCAAATTTCCTTACCCGTATGTCCTTTACATACTGCTCCGTGGCTCTGGCTAGGCCATCTTGAGCGGCACGGAGGTGCGCATCTCCCGAATTGAAGGCATTCAAGGCCTCTTGGGAGAAACATGTGTCACGAAGAACTGTCCGGCGGCGCCTGTGATTCAAGGCCCTCTCCACCTCGGAGTTGGTGGCGGACAATCTGTCGGCATCCTCTTTCGGAGGAGTGTCCGACGTACGCCTCGTGTTCGCCTCCGCTTCTGGACCCGGCTTTGGAGCCTGGCCGGCGGAGGTTCGATTGGCAACCTCTCTGGACTCAGTCCAGTGAGCGCTCTTTTTCCTGAAAAGAGCGTCAGCGTTAGTACGCCTTCCAGGAATTAATCCTAGGAACATGGTGACGCTCCGTACCGTTGTGGCGGAGTTTCGATCCGGACCGCGCTCCTTTTTAGCCTGCGGGGCCGTACTGCCCCTTGTTGGCTAGCCGCCGCGGGCTCGGCTTCCTGCCTCGAAGGTACCCCCTGCGAACCACTATTAGTATACAGTGATCAAGAAATAAGCACGGATGGGTCATTATCAGAATATTGGGACATTGGTCTCAGTTACCTGTGAGGCTGGACTATTCCGGGGTAATCGGCCGTGATGGCAACCAAAGCATTGTCAATGCTAAGTTGGTGGAATACCCCGTCGATCAACTCCACCTTTATATCCGGATCCTCTTCGGAGGTCGGATCGAGGGACCGTTCCGGATCCTCGGGTTGTGGGGCGGGTTGTGTATCTTCTCCACAGTCTGGCGCAGTTCCTGCGCAGAAACCACGAAATGAGATATTTAACCATGGGAACATGGATCAGACATGTCACAAAGATGTTTGCTTACCCAGCTTCGAGGATTATTCGATGAAAATTCCTTTAGTGGATTGACGCGGAGGAAATCCTCCTCCTCCCCTTTATACATGGCAGACAAGATCTTCACCAGTTCGGTGACCGATCCCGGCCCTTTGCGGCCATGGCGGGTGGCATCGTCCTCCCCGTTGAAATCCCACATGGGGTGGCCCCTATATTGGAGCGGTTGCACTCCCTCATAATGCATATTTCCATGACTCCAATCATGGTCAATCCGGCATGAGCCAGTAACCTTATTCGGCTCATCACATAAAGGACATCCCGGTCATTTTCCCTCCGGGGGCTCCGAGGGCGCCAGCTTAGGCGCTTCTTCAGAGGAGCATTGCTGAACTCCGGAAGGCCGATCCGAACAGGATCCTGCAGTGGGACGTCCTCCATGTAAAACCATTCCGAAGGCCAGTCTTCGGACGCCTTCTTCGGGGTTCTGGATAGGTATCCGGTCCCGGCGATGCGCCATAGCTCGGCTCAGCCCACTTGATATATTGACCCCTCATGAGAACGGGGTACTAGGCAGAATAATCTCTTCCACAACCCGAAATGAGCCTCGACGTCCAAGAACAGTTCGGAAAGGGCCACGAAGCCCGCGATGTGCTAGATGGAGGTAGGAGTAAGGTGGTGCAACTGGAGGCCGTAGAACTCCAAGAGCCCCCGGAGAAACGGATGGATTGGAAATCCGAGTCCTCTTACTAGATAAGAGATGAAGCATACCCGCTCTCCTTTAGAGGGATCGGGGACACTCTCCGCTTGCTTTCCGCCCTTGTAGGTGGCAAGTCTGGCTCGAACCGGAACCATGAAGGCCGGGGGAAGAAATCCCTTGGCTTGGAGTATAACTAGCTCACTATGCGGGACTGAGCATCTCCCCCAATTTCCAGGCTGAGGGCTGGGAGCGCGAGAGGAGGAGCCGCGTCGACTGTCCATGATGGAATGGGCTTTGGTCAGAGGCGCTCCGATGAAAGCTCGCGAAGGGGGGATGGTGTGACTCAGATCTAGAACCTCGCCCCTTTTATAGGCAGCTCATTTGCACAGCTAGGGGGGTAATTGTAAAAATATCCTGGCTTTTCGCATTCATTCAAACACGTGGAAGACGGCCATTATTGGGCGTAGAAGCCAAGGAGCGCAGCATTTATCAGAAGTCGGACACTATTCAAGCATATGGAATTTGGAGAAGAACCCGCCTCGCAATGCCGAAGACAATCAACGCGCGGGACTCATCGTCATTGAAGCCTGGTTCGGGGGCTACTGAGGGAGTCCCGGATTAGGGGGTGTCCGGATAGCCGAACTATCACCGTTGGCCGAACTCCTGGACTATGAAGATACAGAATTGAAGACTTCGTCCCGTGTCCGGATGGGACTTTCCTTGGCGTGGAAGGCAAGCTTGGCGATACGGATATGTAGATCTCCTACCATTGTAACCGACTCTGTTTAACCCTAACCTATCCGGTGTCTATATAAACCGGAGGGTTTTAGTCCGTAGGACGAACAACAATCAGACCATAGGCTAGCTTTTAGGGTTTAGCCTCCTTGATCTCGTGGTAGATCTACTCTTGTACTACCCATATCATCAATATTAATCAAGCAGGAGTAGGGTATTACCTCCATCGAGAGGGCCCGAACCTGGGTAAAAACATCGTGTCCCTTGTCTCCTGTTACCATCCGCCTAGACGCACAGTTCGGGACCCCCTACCCGAGATCCGCCGGTTTTGACACCGACAATGATCAACCCAAAGCCAATGAGTGGGTCCTCGATAGTGGATGTACAAATCACGTGACTGTTGACAAGAATCTATTGATGGATGCTCCCTTATCACCGTCACATCTGAAGCATATCATGTTTGCTGACAAAGGCAAAAGTCAGGTATTGGGTCTAGGTAAGGTTGCGATCTCTAAGGACATACACATGGACAAAGTCATGCTTGTTGAGTCCTTAGGATACAACCTCATGTCAGTCTCAATGCTTTGTGATCTTGATATGGTTGTTGTCTTAGGCAAGTATCATTGTGTTGTGATTATGGAAGTTGACAATTCCAAAGTCTTCGAAGGCTTTAGGAGAGGAGACTTGTATATTGTTGATTTCTCTACAGGACCACAACCAGTCGTGTGCCTACTTGCAAATGCTTCAGAAGGCTGGCTATGGCATCGACGACTTGGTCACGCAGGCATGAGGAATTTGCACACGCTTGCGAAGAAGAAGCATGTCATTGGCATTGAGAATGTCAAATTCCTCAAGGATCACTTGTGTGGAGCCTGTGAAGCTGGAAAAATGACCAAGGCCAAGCATCCAGCGAAGACTACCATGACCACTACTCGTCCATTCGAATTGCTTCACATGGACCTCTTTGGTCCTAATCATTACTCAGCAGTCACTAATGATGCATCTCTATATGGCTTTGTTATTGTTGATGATTACTCTCGTTACACATGGGTACACATTGTTACTTACAAACATGAAGTGCAGGAAGTCTTCAAACGATTTTCCTCGAGGGCTTCAACCAACTTCGGTGTGAAGATCAAGCACATCAGGAGTGACAATGGAACTGAGTTCAAGAATTCCGGTCTTGATGACTATCTTGACGAACTTGGTATTACTCATGAGTTATCTGCTCCTTATACTCCTCAGCAAAATGGCGTCGTGGAGCGCAAGAACAGAACTCTTGTTGAGATGGCTCGACTATGCTTGATGAATACAAAACGCCTCGTCATTTTTGGATTGATGCAATTGATACCGCGTGCCACATCATCAACAGACTATATCTTCACAAATTCTTCAAGAAGACTGCCTATGAACTCATCACTGACAAGAAACCCAATGTGAGTTATTTCAAAGTCTTCGGTGCTAAATGTTGGATTAGAGATCCTCATCACAATGCTAAATTTGCACCGAAAGCACATGAAGGTTTTATGCTTGGTTACGGAAAGAACTCGCACACCTATAGAGTCCTCAAAAATGTTCTTTACAAGATTGTTGAAACTGTAGATGTGCGGTTTGATGAAACTAATGGCTCGCAAAGAGAGCACCTACCTTCTGTGATAGATGAACCAGCACCTGAGGAATATATCAAGTTCAAGGCGACTGAGGATGTAATTCCTACTGAGGAATCTGCTGAAGAATTCATTCCAGAACGCGAAGAACGTCGAGCTGATGCACCTGAAGATAATGCTGAAGAAAATGGTGCTGAAGAAAATGCTGATCAAATTCCTCGACGACAACCAGCCCATCCTCGCGTTGCAAAAGAAGTGTGAGTTGACAAGATCATCGATGAAATTGAAGCACCAGGTCCTCTCACACGCTCAAGAGCTTCACATTTATCTAACTTTTGTTGGCACTATGCTTTTGTCTCTATCACAGAGCCCACTAAGGTAGATGAAGCATTTCTGGAGCCTGAGTGGATTCAGGCCATGCAAGAAGAATTACATCAGTTCGAGCTCAACAACGTCTGGGAACTGGTCAAACGTCCAGATCCTCGTAAGCATAATATCATTGGCACAAAGTGGATCTACCGCAACAAGCAAGATGAAAATGGCCTTGTGGTGAGGAATAAGGCACGACTTGTAGCTCAAGGCTACACACAGGTTGAAGGAATTGACTTCGATGAAACTTTTGCACCTGTTGCTAGACTTGAGGCTATTCGCATATTGCTTGCTTATGCTAACCATCATATTATCACTTTATATCAAATGGATGTGAAAAGTGCATTCCTCAATGGTAAGCTTGAGGAAGAAGTATATGTTGCTCAACCCCCAGGTTTTGAAGATCCAAAGAATCCCGACAAAGTCTTCAGACTCAACAAGGCCCTCTATAGCCTCAAACAGGCCCCACGGGCGTGGTATGATACTTTGAAGGAATTCTTCGTGAAGAATGGCTTCACACCCGGTTCACTCGACCCTACTCTCTTTACTAAATCTTATGATGGTGAACTGTTTGTGTGCCAAATATACGTTGATGATATTATCTTTGGCTGTACTGACCAATGTTATAGTGATGAATTTGCCTATATGATGAGTGAAGAATATCAAATGTCTATGATGGCAGAGTTGAAATTCTTTTTAGATCTTCAAATTCGTCAACAACACAATGGCATATTCATATCTCAGGAGAAATACCTCAAGGATGTTCTAAGGAAATTCGGCATGCAAGATTGCAAAGGCGTCAAAATTCCTATGCCCACAAATGGCCATCTATGCACTGATGAAAATGGTATTGACTTCGATCACAAGGTATACCGCTCCATGATTTGTTATTTATTGTACTTATGTGCATGTAGGCCGGATATAATGCTTAGTGTTTGCATGTGTGCCCGATTTCAAGCTACACCGAAGGAATCACACCATAAGGCTGTGAAGCATATTCTTCGATATCTAGCTCACACACCAACACTAGGATTATGGTACCCCAAGGGCTCTAATTTTGATCTCATTGGATATTCTGACTCTGACTATGCTGGTGATCGTGTGGACCACAAGTCAACATCTGGTACTTGTCATTTCCTCGGACGATCTTTGGTCTGTTGGTCCTCGAAGAAATAGAACTGTGTATCACTGTCTACTGCGGAAGCTGAATACATTGCTGCTGGCTCATGATGTGCTCAATTGCTGTGGATGAAGCAAACTCTCAAGGACTACGGCATCAACGTGAAGAATGTGCCTCTCTATTGTTACAATGAGAGTTCCATCAAGATTGCTCACAACCCAGTTCAGCACTCAAAGACAAAGCACATTCAGATTCGTTATCATTTTCTTCGCGATCATGTGTTGAAGGGCGACATCTTTATCGATCATGTGAATACTGAAGAACAGCTAGCCGATATATTCACAAAGCCCTTGGATGAGAAGAGATTTAGCAAGTTGCGGTGTGAGCTAAATATATTAGAATCTTCGAATGTTCTTTGAAAAGGACACACATCCTGATACTTATGCAAAATTGATGACTTAAATGTGCAACACATGAAGAAACGTTTTTCTTCAATCAATGAAGAATAACACTCTAAGTGTGAAGAAATTAATGAAGAATTTGATTCTCAGAACCCTACGACAATTGTACGCGGTGTCTGAAATCATCATTCTTATATGGTGGGACACGCCACCACCAAAGTTGAAAATCTTCAATTTGAGTTTTTCCTCAGTTTTTGAAATTCTTCAGTTTTTCAAATTCTTCAACTTTGCAAAATCTTCACTGTTTCCGTCGTCTTTCTTCATTGGCTACACACACACACACACACACACACACACATATATATATATATATATATATATATATAGGACAACACTATTCTAATCCTGGGATTAGAATAGTTATTTGGATCACAGCCAGCCCTATAAGGGCCCGACAGCTCCTTCCCGACCTTGCAGATGAAAAAAAAGCGATCCCCCACGCCCCCCCTCCCCTTCCCCCCTCCCCCCCCCCCCCCCCCCCCCCCCCCCGCCCCCCCCCCCCGCCCCCCCCCCCCCCCCGCCCACCCCCCCCCCCCCCCCCCCCCCCCCCCCCGCCCCCCCCCCCCGCCCCCCCCCCCCCCCCGCCCACCCCCCCCCCCCCCCCCCCCCCCCCCCCCGCCCCCCCCCCCCGCCCCCCCCCCCCCCCCGCCCACCCCCCCCCCCCCCCCCCCCCCCCCCCCCGCCCCCCCCCCCCGCCCCCCCCCCCCCCCCGCCCACCCCCCCCCCCCCCCCCCCCCCCCCCCCCGCCCCCCCCCCCCGCCCCCCCCCCCCCCCCGCCCACCCCCCCCCCCCCCCCCCCCCCCCCCCCCGCCCCCCCCCCCCGCCCCCCCCCCCCCCCCGCCCACCCCCCCCCCCCCCCCCCCCCCCCCCCCCGCCCCCCCCCCCCGCCCCCCCCCCCCCCCCGCCCACCCCCCCCCCCCCCCCCCCCCCCCCCCCCGCCCCCCCCCCCCGCCCCCCCCCCCCCCCCGCCCACCCCCCCCCCCCCCCCCCCCCCCCCCCCCGCCCCCCCCCCCCGCCCCCCCCCCCCCCCCGCCCACCCCCCCCCCCCCCCCCCCCCCCCCCCCCGCCCCCCCCCCCCGCCCCCCCCCCCCCCCCGCCCACCCCCCCCCCCCCCCCCCCCCCCCCCCCCGCCCCCCCCCCCCGCCCCCCCCCCCCCCCCGCCCACCCCCCCCCCCCCCCCCCCCCCCCCCCCCGCCCCCCCCCCCCGCCCCCCCCCCCCCCCCGCCCACCCCCCCCCCCCCCCCCCCCCCCCCCCCCGCCCCCCCCCCCCCCCCCCCCCCCCGAAGCAACCGCAGCTGCCCCTGGCTCCGGCACGCAGCCACCCCGGCTTCACCTGTTCTCCTCCGCCGGCGAGCCCCCACGGCCGCCCTCCGGCACGGCCACCACGCACCTTCGCCGGCCGTCGTGCCTCCGTCGACCTTCTCCCACCAGCGCAGCCTCCCACCACCTTCCACGTCCACCGCGCCTCCCGAGGACCTCCACCCGTCGCCGCAGATCCCCGTCTCCCACCGCCGTGGATCTCCATTACCTCCGCCCACCGCCGCGGATCCCCGTCATCACCGCGGATCGTCAACACCACCACCCTCCCTCGACGTTGGTGGCCACCGGCGACCTTCCTCTGTGGTGGAGCTGCCTTCCTCGTGCCTGGATCCGGTCCCGCATATCTCCCTCTACTAGATCTTGCCCTGGTGCCACACCAAGCCTCGGTCCAGCCGTCGCTTCGCCCCCGCGCCTGGGTCCGACTACCGCGCTGCACCAGCCCGTCGATTTGGCCGCCATCACCACCACCCGCCCCCCCACCTCACCACCGACCCTCACCTCCCCTGCGCACATGAGCGCCATATCCACCGCCAGCCACCAAGCGCGTCGCCCAGGAGCCCGCGGCCCCATTCCCCAATGTCGTCCTTCCTCGGTGGCGCACCATGGACGTCTTCATCTTCTCCCTCGAACTTCTTCTCCAACCTCCTGCCTCATCGTCTTGGCGTTCCTCTTGCCGAGGTAATCTTCATCCCCATATTGCTATTCCCTTTTCTCTTTACAGGATTTTATGCAACCTTGTTTGAGTCTACGTTCTTGACACTGACACTGCTCTTCTAATTTGTTATGTGACTATAGGACGGCTTTAGCTACAGCAGGATTCAAAAAATATGCACATGCTATGAGCTGATTCATTTAGAATTTTCTTTGATTGACTAGGAGTCATTTTTCCTGCAATCTAGAAATGTACATAATGAACTTTGAAAGAGTTCACTATGGTTGCTTGTGCCCTATAGAATTTATGCATTATTTCATAGAGGACCTGGGGCGTACACCAATGACTACATATGCTCATTCAGTTTTTGTAAAAATTGAATACGGCCATGTCCGAACGAACAACAAACTTCCTGAGAATATCATCTCCAAAAATGTTGTGTTGTTCTCCAAATTTTCTAAATTTTGAATTTTTTGTTTATGCAAAGGTCAAGTATGTTAGTTGCAACACAAAAATATTGTAATTCTTTGGCTTTGTGGGTTTTCGGAGCTCCCTGGAAATACTAGAGTTTCCCCCCTGTGTTTTGGGGTGAATCAAACGATATTTTTATAGGAAGAACGAAAAAAGGCTCACCTTGAATAGTGTTAACTCTCGAAGTTCAGATTTAATAAATTGGAGAGTTCGAGAAAAATGAGAAAATAAAAAAGTGACACATATGTTTGTACAGAAAAAAGCTCATGGATTTTTCTGTCTTTGGAAAATGGGTTTTCCTCACTTCTAAAATAACCTAGAAGTTCAAGTTTAAAAAAAATGATCATTTCAAATATTATAAAAAACATGGGTTTCTCCGTTTCTAGAAAAACCTAGACTTTGAAATTTAAAAGACAAAGTTATATAGAAGGTATTTTATCAATTAAAATACCCTAGAAGTTAAAATATAAAAAACGGAGCAGTTCGATGGTTATACAAAATTATGATTTTCCTCTTTATTATTGAATGAAAACAAGGAGTTCAATTTTTTTAAATAGAGCAGTAAAAAATTCATACAAAAGGATTTTCATCGTTTCTAATCAAAAAACTCTAGAAGTTCATACTTAAATAACAGGCTCGTTCAATATTTACTAGAAAACTAGAATTTTTCGGTTACTACAAGGAAATAAACCAAGAAGTCCAAATTACGAAAATAGAGAAGTTCATTATTTATCAAAAAACCTCAAATTTTCCTTGTTAGTAAATAGAAAATATGAAGAAGTTCAAATTAAAAAAAAGAGTAGTTCGATTTATATGGAAAACTCAACTTCTTTCTGTTTATAGATAACATAAATGTATGAAGTTCAATTTTATCTAAATGTTTGATACTTATTTAAAAACATATTTTTTCAGAAAAAAGACTAAGAATTTCAAATTAAAATATCATAGAAGT
>LR880968.1:766221467-766232227 GCA_904067115.1 Aegilops sharonensis
ATGGAGAAGTTCAAATTAAAGTAAAGGAACAAATAAAAAGTTTAAAAAGATCTTTCTGCCTTTTTCTTAACACTAGAAGTTCTAGCTAAAACAACAACGTGGTTCGATGGTTATTTAAAAAATATAGGGTTTTACCTTTTTTTTTCAAAAACTCATATATGTGTTGTTATTAAAAAATCAACCATGAAGTTCAAATTGAAAAAACATTGAAATCCGATGTTTGTTTGAAAAATCAAAAACAAATCTTTACTAAAAAAATGTTTAGTTCAAATAAAAAACACAGAAGTTCAAAGTGAAAATTACTAGCTATTCAACTACTACACGGAGTGCTTTTCATATACGAAAAAAAGAATAAAAAGACAAGGTCTAAAAAGACATTTAGCAAGAAGTTCATGTGATGGGCCCCGGAAGTTCAAATATTCTTGTAAAGGAGGTTCACGTACACAGAGAAGTTTGAAGTATATAAAAAACTTAGATTTGTTGAAGAAGTTCAAGTGCTCTGTCCAGAAAAGTTCAAAAATTCTTGCGAAAGAGGTTCACCTTGTATTTCCATGTTCGGTTTTTTCGAATACAATTCTTTACTCAAAAATATAAAAGGTGAAGTTCATATTGAAATAACAAAGAAGTTCGAATTTATTAAAACCTAGGATTTACCTGTTCAAAAAATTAAAAACACAACACCATTTTTTGCACCTTTTAAAAAAATCATAAACGAAAAAAAATGGTTGCTAGAAGTTCAAGTGCTCGGCGAGGAAAATTTCAAAAAAATCTTGTGACGGAGGTTCACCGTGTATTTAGATGTCCAAAAATACATAAAAATATGTTGTTTTTTGTGTTTCAAAATAATCCTCTCAAACCAGAGAGAAGTTCAAAATGATAACAACCGGAAGTTCACGTACTACATGGTGTGTATTTCATATAAGAAAAATACAATAAGGTGAAACGGAGTGTAGTTCAAACAGATCGCCCCAAAAGTTCAACTACTTCACGCATTGCAAAAAAATAGCGCGTCAGATACAGAGTGAAGTTCAAAACAGATATGAGCGAGAAGTTCAACTACTTCACACAGTGCATTTCCATTCGCGATGAAGGCAGAAACCATGATCTGGTCATTTTCTAATTTATTTCAAAACGGCAGGAATATCATTTGTGTAAGTTCAAGTCCTCGGACGGAGAAAGTTAAAAAAATATTGTGAGAGGTTTGTATAAAAATAATATCATTTGTGTAACACTGATGAAATGGATGACAAAATTACAAACAAAAACACGTCACAGAAGTTCAACGTGAAAACAGCGGGAAGTTCAACTACTACGCTGAATGAATTTCAGATGAAAAACTTTTAAAATCGTTGCGAGTATGAAAAAATGTTCAACACGGGAAAGTTGCGTGTTTACAACAGCTTTCCATCGGTATATCACCTGCTCAATTCCGGTGAGTGGATGGAGAGCTACGAGCAGTGGATGAAGAGCTATGAGCAAGAAAAATCACGTGAAAAACAGAGTGAAGTTCAGGTACACGCACCGAGAAGTTCAAGTTCTTCGCGCGATGCATTTTTGAAAAATCTGTGTCGCGATAAAGGCAGAATGAATAATCCCGCCGTTTTCGCAATTACTTGAAAATGGCTAGGAATCAGACAAAATCATCAACATGAAGAAGTTTCGCATTTTCCGTAGCTTTTCAGCGGTATATTATTTGTCCAATTCCGATAAAGTTTGTAGAAATTACGGCAAAAGTACATTTTTAGCCATTATTAAAATCGACTTAAAAAAGTAAGGAACTGAGAGAAACAATATATATATATAAAAGTTTCGTATTTCCTCATGCTTTCCAATGCCGTATCATTTGTTGCATTCAGACGTACATTTAAAAAATTAGCTTGAAAATACAAACTCGGTAGGACTTGGACCATTTTCTAAATTACTCTTAAACCATTCAAACTTAGAAAAAAACTTTCAAGTTTCGTATTTCCTCATGCTTTCCAACGCCATATCATATGCCTCCATTGTACTAGCCGTTTAGAAATGAACTCGAAAAAAGATACTCAGCTGTTCAGTTTACGAAATTTTACCTTTTTTCAAATAACTCTTTAACCATAGGGAATTAGAACAAACTTTCAACATGTGGAAGGAGCGGTTTTGCAGCAGCTTCCCAAAGCCATATTATATGCCTCATTCTGATAAATGGTTTAGAAATGCGATCAAAATTACGATTCACGTTTTTGTGTGTGAAGAAAAAACGGTTTTCAAAACTGCTTTTAAACCGCTTACATTTTGCGAAAAATTTAACTTGGGTCATGATACTCATGTCCATAGCTTTCCAACGGTATATAGCAGGCCTTATTTGGGCAATGTATCGGGAAGTTCCATCTAGCACAGGGGGAAGTTCAGGTCGAGCAACTCAGGCAGTAAAATCACAAAAAACGCGAGTTCTTCACGATCCGAGTGCAAAATCCGCCTATGAGCGAGATTCCTATCTAAAACGAGTATTTAGTTGCTAAACGGTTTAGAAATGCGATCGAAAATACGATCCACAGTTTTTGTATGAAGAAAAACGGTTTTCAAAATTCCGATAAAGGTCGGGTTCGTACAGAGGGAAGTTCAGACGCGTGTACAAACAAAAATACGTCAGAAAAGTTCAACGTGAAAATAGCATGAAGTTCAACTACTACGCTGAATGAATTTGAGATGAAAAACTTTCAAAATCGTTGCGAGTATGAAAAAACGATCAACACGGGAAAGTTGCGTGTTCACAGCAGCTTTCCATCGGTATATCACTTGGTCAATTCCGGTGAGTGGATGCAGAGCTACGAGTTGTGGATGAAGAGCTACGAGCAAAAAAATCACGTGAAAAACAGAGTGAAGTTCAGGTACACGCACCGAGAAGTTCAGGTTCTTCACGCGGTGCATTTTCGAAGAATCTGTTTGGCGGTAGAGGCAGAACGAATGATCCGGCCGTTTTCAGAATTACTTGAAAATGGCTAGGAATCAGAGAAAACCAGCAACATGAAAAAGTTTCGCATTTTCCGTAGCTTTTCAACGGTATATTATTTGCCCAAGTCCGATAAAATTCGTAGAAATTACGGTGAAAATATGTTTTTCGCCACTTTCGAAACTGACTTAAAACCGTAAAGAATTGGGAGAAACAATACATACCAAAAAGTTTCACATTTGTTCATGCTTTCCAACGCGATATCATTTGCTGCATTCGGACGCGCGGTTAAAAAATTAGCTCGAAAATACGAACTCGGTAGGACTTGAACCATATTCTAAATTACTCTTAAACCATTCAAAATTAGAAAAAAACTTTCAAGATGAAAAAGTAGCGCATTTTCATAAGCTTTCCAACGCCATAGCATATGCCTCTATTGGAGTAGCCGTTTATAAATGACATCGAAAAAACGAACTCAGCTATTCGGTTTACGAAATTTTACATTTTTTCAAATTACTCTTTAACCATAAGGAATTAGAAAAAACTTTAAACATGTGGAAAGAGCGGTTTTGCAGAAGCTTTCCAAGGCCATATTATATGCCTCATTCCGATAAACGGTTTAGAAATGCGATCGAAAATACGATTCACGTTTTTTGTGCGAAGAAAAAACGGTTTTTAAAACTGCTCTTAAACCACTTATATTTTGCCAAAAATTTAAGTTGGGTCATGATATTGGTGTCCATAGCTTTCCAACGATATATAGCAAGTCCTATTTTGGCAATGTTGCGGGAAGTTCAACCTAGTTCACAGAGAAGGTCAGGCGCGTTACTCAGGTAGATCAGGTTGTGATCAGAATATGGGTTTATGTCCTCTACAGCATTCACTTATGGCTATTTCTTCAAGTTGCATTTTCTGCTAAGTGAATGTGATCGGACCCTTCCCCCTCTATGCTATACTCAACCCAATCTATTCACAAATTCTTCATGTGCGTTCTATTTGAAACTCGTTCAAAATCTTCACTGTGTCCTTGTCAGCTGAAGAAATTGCGAACGAAACTTTTAACTTATCTTATCAAAATTTTTGTTTTGCCGCTCAATCCGTTCCGCTTCCTACGATAGACTTATCTATTCACCCACGATCTAACACGATCTCCAGTTTTCAGTACGTGGGTGACACATGTCATGCGAATGAGAAGGGTCAGGGGCACGTTCGTCCAAAATCTTCGGGCGAACATTTTTTCACTGTGGCTATATATACCCCTCTCCCCTTCCTCACTTCCTTTACTCCGCTCGACCGCTCTCTCTCTCGCTCGAGCTTCTCAAACCCTAGCGCCGCCACTACTCCATCATCGCCGGTGAGGAAGAGCTTCACTGCCTCGACCTCGTCACCGTCGTACTCGCGCCGACCGCAGAAATCTTCACTCCGCCGCCGTCGTAGCTGTCTTCCTCCGCCGAGTTAGGGCGTGGAAGATGAACCGACGAACTTCTAATCTAAACCTCTCAGTTTGTCGTGTTCTTCACTTCGGGTAATTAAAAGTTACTTTTATTGCTCACTTTGATTCTCAAGCCTTCCTGAAAATCTTCAAAGGTGTTTATTCTTCAAATCTTCACACATATGAACACCTCAAACGTAATATGCTTTTGATTCGTTTCTCTAAGCAATGATTTTTCTTCAAGATTCCTCAATTGTGTGGATCCTCGATCTATACAACTCTGGAACCTAAGACAAAGATCGCTTAGTGAAATTCTTCAAGGCTCTTCTGGTCAAATTCCTCAAACTTGTTTTAAAAAAAACCTTCTGAGAACGCATATGACCTCTCCAAATTCCTCGCAACTATACTCTGTTCACAGGTACTCATGTCCGCTGCTGAATCACTAGGTTCTCATCAACTTAACTCATTTGCAACGTTCCTCGAAGAAAAGTTGCATACTTCTTCAGAGAATTCGATTGTTCAAATTCCTCATCTGAAGACTATGGCTGACGGTAAGAAGCCCCAGAAAGGAGGAGAGAGGCCTGAGGTCATGACTGCTTTTGAGATATCTGAGGACATATATGCTGACTATTGCACACCTGATGAGGCCAAGTTTGGAAAGGAGAACAAAAATCAGCTCAAGGTGCGCATACAGAGGATTGAAAGGAGATGGGCAAGAGAATGGAGGCAGTACAGGTATGTTACTCCAAAGTACATGAAGAAATTCGCTCTTAATCCTCCACGCCCAAGAGCTCCATTAGCACCTGGCCAAAAAGCTGACCCCACCAGCATCAAGCGTGGTGAGGATTTTCCTGAAGAATGGGCCAAGCGCCAAGCCAAGTTGGCGAGACAAGCCAAAGAAGTAGTGAGGAAATTCAATGAAGACTCTGCTACTGCTGCTGCCACTGAGGCCCCTGTCAAGCCCATAAAATCAATGGCAAAGAAGCCAGCGCACAAGCCAAGTGCTTCACCAACAGTGCCCTCACGGCCAAAATCCTCAGCAATGCCCTCACGGCCAGAATCTTCAATGCCCTCACGGCCAGTTCCTCATGCTGCTCCTGCTCCTCCCAAATCCTGAGCTCCTCCTCCAAAGTCCTCAGCAACTCCTCCAAAGTCCTCAGCACTTGTGCATCTGGCCACGTGCCAAAGGACTGTGGGCATCTTTATTGCCTCTGGTGTCTCAGCAAGTTCCTCAGCTGCACCAAATTCTTCATCAGGCCCCACTCTGCTGAAGAAAAAGGCAACGGCTGGTCAAGGTCCTCGGCCAAGTCCGAAGAAGAAACAAGTTGCCTTCCAAGTGCCATCTGATGATGAAGCTGATGATGATGAACTTGCAGAAATCATCAGAGACCACAATAAGGGCCGCTAGAGCCAAAGGCACATATGTGCCACTGCTTTTGGATCCAAGGGCGATCCTCGAGTACATTGATCTCTGGCACAAGGATCCAGACACCCCTATGCCTGATTTTCACTTGACTCCTGGCCAAAGTCACATGCTGACCCATTTCATCTCTGAAGAGAAATGGAAATTTGAGAAGGCTAGGCAGATCAAGAAGGCTCAGTTCAGGAAAGAGAAGTTCCTGAGGAAAAATGTTGTCAGAATGACACCTGATGATCTTCTCAAAATCCAGTCTGAAATCAAAGCCCTCAGCGATGACTTTGATGCCTACTATGCTGATTGGCAAGGAGCCAAAGTCAGATTTGTAAACCTGACCAAGAAGTTCACAAATGTTGCAGCTCCAACGCAACAAGAAGTTCCTCAGGCTGGAGCCTCTGCTCAGCCTACTGAAGAACATGCCAGCACCGTTGATGACTTTCAGCCTGCTGAAGACAATGCTAGTTCCAGGGCTGATGACTCCATTCCAGCCGCTGAAGAAATTGCCAGGGCATCCACTAGTGGTGCTCCTGAAGGAACTGAAGAACTCAGGGCAACTACATCAGGTGCGCCTGAAGAAATTCAAACGGATTCCTCAGCTCCTCCCGCGCCTACACCAACTCCTATCTTTCCATCTGCATCAGATGTGAAGAAGACCAAGGCTGCAGAGCGAGCTGTAGTGAAGAAAAAGGAAAGCATCAACTGCTTCAGAATCTTCAGCTCCAAAGAAGATGAAGCCTATGACAAGCTCTTTTGAAAATCCGATTGATGTTGTTCCGATTTCCTCCATTCCATCAAAGGACCTTTTTCCTTTTGGTGAAGAATATGAGATCCCTAGCGGATCTGATGAAGAAAATCATTCTGCTGCTTCGTCAGAGCAGATTGATGAAGAAATTGAAGTGGATGCGATCCCTTCAACACCAACCATTTCCTCGCCAATGCCTCAGTTCACAGCTGAAGAGGCTGGCGTTGAAGAAATTGAAGAAGATGTGGATATTGGAAGCACACCGCCAGTGATGAACGATGACTTTTGGGACAGTCAGCATCCAAATTCCCCACTCTTCACTCCAATACAACAAATTCCTCAGTCCCCTGCACCAACAGTTCAAATGGGCTCTGAAGAAACTCATCCCACCTCATCCGTGCATAAAGAAATTACAGCCACTAGTGCTGAAGAAACTGCTGCTGCTACTCCTTTGAACACGCAGATTGCATATGAAGAGGAACCAAAAAATCCTCAGCCTGAAGAACCTGAGATTGCAATTCCTGAGGTTGTGATGCAACTCACTGACACTCCATTGCCAAAGCCAAAGAATACATTCTCAATGAAGCAAAAGTTCAAGGCTGAAGATTTCTTCGGCGAGCATGTATTCTTCACTGACTACAACCCATATGACTCTGCTCGCATAAGGAAGAGGCGTTTCTGGACTGCTAGTCAAGCCAACTTCTATTCATCTGTGCTATTCAACAAAGACAAAGTCTTCGATCATGCACATATTACTCACGTGGACATGGAATCTCTACCAGGCTTCAAGCCAGTCCTCAGTGTTCTTCACGATGCTGGTTTGCTGAATTTCTGCACTGACATCTGTGATTGGAATGAAGAACTCATTCTTCAATTCTATGCGATGTTGCACATCACCGGAGATTCTGAAGATGTGAACTCATGGGTATTGGACTGGATGACAGAAAATACTCACTACAAGGCACCAGCAACTGAATTGCTTCGTGCCCTCCCACTCAGTCCTCCCCTTGATGGTGCTAGTTGCATCTACAGCAAACCTGAGCTTACAAATCAGTACATGCAAGTTCTGATGAAGCCTTTGAAGCCAGGGCAGGCCCCTCGAACCAAATTCCTCGTCAAGGAATTACTGTATGTGCCTCGGACTGTCTATCACATTCTGACGAAGAAAATGAGTCCTATCAAAGGCCACGACTCAAATGATGAAGAAGTCGTTGGCATCATGAAGAATATGCTTTTCAATATCATTCATGGCGTTCCTGTCAACTTCCATGATTTCTTCATGAGGACTCTGGCAAACATTGCTATGTCACCTTTTGAGCTGAAGCCTTATGCACCATGGATTATGAGGTTCATCCGGACAAGGTCTTCACTCAATTACAAGGCTGATACTCTGAACCACTGCAGCTACTTGCCTCCAATTGAAGTCCTCAAACGGACATTTTCCTCAGCTGATGACAAAGGCAAAGCAACTGCTGTGATAGATGAAGCCATTCGTCCATTGGATGGTCAATTTTGCAAGGCTACATCCTACTCCACCAATGATGACTCTGCCACACATGACTCTGCCACCAACAACTCTGCCAAGCAAAATCCTCAAGCCCACCCAGGGTGATGACTGATCGTGAGTTACTCCTCATTCTTCATCAGAAGGTTGATCGCAATCATAAATGGGTCAAGCGTCAGTTTGGTTCAATTCTTCACAACATGACCTCAACACACAATGCAGTGAAGAAAAACCAATACTACCTCCATGAAACCTTCAACCGTACCTGGGCTATTCTGTCTCATCTCTACAGCGCGGAAGATCTGAAGAACATGGGTCTCAAGGAAGAACTTGACTGGCCTGCACCTCCACCGAAGAAATTCAAGAAGGTCAAGGTTCCTTCCTTGGTGGCCAGCTCCTATTCTTCATCGCGCGACACTGATGAAAATGAAGACTTGGACGACACTGCGGCAGGCCCTACTACGACAACCGACCCTGGCGATGCTGAAGCTCCTCCATCAACTTGATATTCTTCAGGGGCGTTAGTCCTCAGTTTCGATCCTTTTGGTCATTCGACGACAAAGGGGGAGAAATTTGAGTTAGTCTTCAAGCGGGTCTATTATATGGGCGTTTTTTTGCTAAGTTACAACTCCCGTTCTTATGAAACTTTTATTGGATCGAGTTGTAATCTTAAACCCGATGGTGCTCTGATACTTTTGATGTGTTCCTCTGCATGCTTATTCTTCGTTATATGTTAATACACGCATGCTGAATTACATCAGTCACCATATTTTACCATGCATTTCAAATTCTTCATATTATATATCAAATGCGTGTATGCATTACAAGATATAGGGGGAGATCTCCATGACTCAACTCTTCAAATGTGCATTGCCTCAAAAGCAAATTCCTCACTATGCACATCTTTAGGGGGAGTTCTTCTATATCTTGCAATCAAATTCCTCAATATCAGTATTTACACTTCATATGTTTATCCCCGTTGAAAACTTAACCTATATTGTCATCAATCACCAAAAAAGGGGAGATTGTAAGTGCATCTAGTGCCCCTTAGTGATTTTGGTATATTGAAGACTTATAGGTTAAGGGACAAATGTGTTTATGAGTGTACATAGGTCTATAAGTCTATGAGGAGTTTGATATTTACAGAGAAAGTCGACCCCTAAAAAAGAAGGTCTTCGACTGAAGACTTTGATATTCTGAAGACTTTCTGAAGACTTTGAAAGTGAAGAAATTGGTGTGACCTTGAAGACCTGGTATTCACTTGAGGAACATGAAGCGTGAAGACTTTCGTTTTCGTAGTTTCGTTTTCTCTTTCTTGAGTCATAGGAAACACCGTACTGTTAAAGGGGGTCGAGGAAATACTAAGGAAAAATTTCCATGTGATGCTCAACTCAAAATCCTACACCTACCAATCCCTTCGAGTGAAGCCTTTGGAAATCTCATACAGTTCAGTCAATTTCTTCAGTGACAGAGACGAAGTTCTTCTAGTCGCTAAGGAATTTGTTCTGACTGAGGAGTTAGGAATTCGCCAGTGCGGATTGCCTACACAGTGAGGAACATGATAGCCCTGAGGAATTTGAGAGTCAAATTTCCGACCGTTGCTGTGTTGTGCGCCAGCTGTCCCAAAATATCTTATCCACCTAACGGTCATATCATTGAAGGGCATTTATGTCTTATCATGTCGGGCTGCTCCCTAGGCTATAAATAGCCGCCCCCTACAACCACTAGCTGGTTGGCTGCTCCGAGACAACTTGACATTTGTCATTTGAGAGCAACCCATCCTCCGAGGACTTTGAGCGAAAATCATCGAGTGAGGAAAACCCAAAACCAAACCCTACAAACCCAAAGTGATTGAGCATCACTGAAGAGATTGATCCTGCATGGATCCGACGCTTGTTACCTTTGAAGACTGTGCTTCTTCCATACGGTTAGGCGTCATGGTCTAGAGCATCCAAGAGGAATTGTGGATCGCCGAGGTTTGTGTGACCTTAGTTCAAGGTTTGGAAGTTTTGGAAGTCGCCTGAAGACTTACCACGAGTGATTGGACGAAGTCTGTGTGACCTTAGTTCAAGGAGAATACGGTGAGGACTTGGTGTCCTGAGCTGCGTGCTCAGCGACTGGGTGTCCGGGACTGTGTGTCCTCGAGTTTAAATACTCAGCCGCTCCAACCAGATGTACAACTGAGACAGCAGTTGGAACTGTTCTACCAAATCATTGTCTTCACCAACCTTACTGGTTCTATTTCCTCAACTCTTTCATTTCCTCATTACTGTGTTGAGTGTTTGTTTATATCTGTGTTTGAAGACTTTGACTGAAGACTTTCTCAATTTCCTCAGCTCAATTTCTTCAGTCTGTTTGTCTTCATCTTGTGTTATCCTGTGTTTACGCTTTCTGTACTCTGTGATTGTCTTCATTTCATCATGATGACCATGCCCGCATTCTGTTATGCTTTTTTCTGAGTACTTATTCCGCTGCAAGTAGTTCTTCACTTAGGAATTTCCTCACCGGCAAATTCCTCAATGAAGAATTCATAAAAATCGCCTATTCACCCCCCTCTAGTCGATATAACGCACTTTCAACCGGGATTCCGAGCCTGACCGGGTTTTCCGGGAGAAGGAATATCCTTCGTTGACCATGAGAGCTTATGATGGGCTAAGTTGGGACACCCCTGCCGGGTATAAACTTTCGACAGCCGTGCCCGCGGTTATGTGGCAGATGGGAATTTGTTAATATCCG
>LR880968.1:766232388-766254038 GCA_904067115.1 Aegilops sharonensis
CTTTGACTGAAGACTTTCTCAATTTCCTCAGCTCAATTTCTTCAGTCTGTTTGTCTTCATCTTGTGTTATCCTGTGTTTACGCTTTCTGTACTCTGTGATTGTCTTCATTTCATCATGATGACCATGCCCGCATTCTGTTATGCTTTTTTCTGAGTACTTATTCCGCTGCAAGTAGTTCTTCACTTAGGAATTTCCTCACCGGCAAATTCCTCAATGAAGAATTCATAAAAATCGCCTATTCACCCCCCTCTAGTCGATATAACGCACTTTCAACCGTTCTGCTGGTCTTGGTCTTGTTGCACCGAAATGATTGCCTTTTCCTGATGCCTTGGCCTGCGCTTGCCTCCTTTGCACCAAAGGGGAAATGAGGACACTGCGCAGGCTGGCGCCCGCCTGGCGCCCTCGGTCATCATGGCTTGCGTCATGGGCACCTCGTGAGGTACCCCGCCTTGATCTCTCCACCTCCTCACGAGCCAGCCTGAGGAGGCCATGCCTGAGGAAGCTTCCTGTCGCCCTCCCCGCGAGGCTTCGCCCCTCGAGAGGGTCTTGAGCTTGTGTTGATGAAGATGGGCCGTACTGGGCCACCCCTTGAGCCACGCCGCAGGCCGGAGACAGGAAAGTCTGGGTAACCCCGTTCCCAGAACGCCGACAGTAGCCCCCGGGCCCAAGGCGCGCCTGGACTTGGCTTAGCAGAGAAGTGAAGGGGCAAGTGCGAAGCACCGCGGGCCCCAACAACCTGTGGCCTTGGGTGTCGCGTGGCGGTTGATTGGACGTGGGCGTCCCTGCTTCCCCACGACGCCTCGGCAACTGCACGAATTGACTAGTCCCTGCATGCAGAAAGTAGTCATGATTACCTGTGATCGTGGAGGTTGACGGTTGGCCTCCCCCGGCTATACGTACGGAATGGCGAGAGCCCTTCCAGTCCATCTCTTCTTGCTTCTCCTTCTTCTCCATCCTTGCCCTTGCTCCACATTGCGACAATGGCTCCGATCCTCCGGTTCTCCGCAGAAGAGAAAGGGAAGGCCCCCCGAGAGGGTCCCGATCCGCTTCCGCGAAAGAAACGGCTAGCCCTCTGCAGCCGAGATGAGGGAGCCCGGCAGGAGGTGTCGAGGCCCTGGTACGAGCGGCCACCGCCAGGGTTCTTGCTACCCTTGTATGCCCGCATTGAGGGCCCTGAAGGAGTTGACGCCGAGCGCCACGGATGACGACACCGTCGGCGTCGGCGGGTCACGGCGGTGCGCGTCGTTCCTCCCGGAGTCCATGCCGAGGGCTCCTCATGAGAGTTTGTGCTCCACGCCGCCATGCCTCCTCAGTCTTGGATTCGCCTTCCTCCCTTCTTTGCCTTCGTGATTCCGCAGAGGGGCTCTCTGGAGCTCTGGTTGCAGCATGCCGGCTGCAGCACCCTTGCGACCGAAGCGGAGGTTGCGGTCGTCGCTCCGGGCAAAGTCTTCATGACCCGAGACTGGGCGAGATCGCCCGGGTCTGCCGGACGAGGGGAGCCCTCGTGATCCACCTAGAGTACGATGGCGCTTCCTTGATGTTCTTCAAGGTCTTTGACGCGGAAGGACGCCGGCTGGAGTGCTGCCCTGAGAGAGGCGGCCGGGGCCCTGCCGTGGCAAGGACTAGGCTCGCCGACCGCTCCCCCAGCAGCTCCTCAGGCAGCGGAGGCGTTGGAGGATCCAACGACTCCGCCGAGCTCTTCGCGACTCCGGAGACGAGCGACGACATCTACGAGCCTTCGAGCTTGCGTCGCTCTCGGAGCAGGGCGGGTTTGTCAGGCCGCCGCCGCCACTGATCTGGATAGGGTTGGCGCCGGTGCCTGACGGCCCACTGTTGATGATGGCGTCTTTTGCAGAGGCGCGTGTAGTTAGCGCTCTTTAGGATCTGCTCCTTTTGTTCCCTGCGAGGAATCGAAGAACACACCCCGTGGGGGCTTGTAAGGTGCTTGCGGTTCCGTTTGTTAATATGATCCTTGTCGTGAAGTGGTGCGAGATGCTCATCCCATCTTAGCTTAGTTCCTCCTTTCGAACCTCGCGAGGGCTTGACGCTCTGCGCCGACAGGTCCCGGTCCCAAGGCAGGCTTCAGCCGTCACTGGTATGCCAGGTCGTGATGCCGTGGTCAAGGACCGGAGGTGAGCGGCCCGGGGTCCAGTAAGAGCCCCTGAGTCGCGATGCTCAGGAGGTCCCCATTTCGCGCTCAAGCAGCCATCGTTCGGTGAGAAAGGAGCGTGACGTTGCTAACACGGGATTGCATTAGGTGCGAGGTCGGTGCTGCGATAGCTAGTATTTCCGGAGGATGACTTATCTCGGGAGTGAGGAACCGCCTCTTGGTGCGGCGTTAGGTCTGTGCATCGGCAGCTAAGGAGTTGCCCGGCGAGGTCCCGCGTGCCTCTTCCCTCTTGCCTTTACTCCCCTTTCTTCTCTACGTCCTCGGGTCCCGGCCCTCGAGCGAGCAGAGCCGTCTGGTATGCCAGGTCGTGATGCCTCGTCACCCCTCCATGAGTCGCGATGCTCAGGTACCCCCCTTTAACGTGCAAGCGGTTCGCGTGGACGAGAGTGAAGAAGACGTCGTGAAGGCCTCGCCTGACGCTGCTCCTTGAAGAGGTCCTGCATGTTCATCACAAGAAGAACGAGAGTTCTCCATGACAATCGACAGTCAGCCGTTGGTTGCTCTGGAGGGGTGACGAGGCATTGAAGGCTTGACGAGGTGGCGCCTTGCGGGGCTGCCGCGGCCAGAGCTCAGCCATTCAGGTTTGGTGATGTTGCAGGGATGGACCCATGCACAAGCGTCGTGCCGTTAGGGAGCAGCTCCATCAGTTGGTGTCAATCGAGCAGGCGATTAGGTCAAACACGTTAATCACGAAGGAGCAAATCTATTTAGATAGGCGCAGAGAAGGCGAACATCGCTGGGTCGGGCCCGAGCGACTTGGGGATGACGCAGCCCGAGGGGCGCCCCCAATAAAGTAAACTAGAAACATGAATCAAAAGGGATACATGCCGCAGGGACGGACCCACGCGGCCTGGGAATGATGCAGCCCTGGGGGCGCTCCCAGCTGAAAATGAAACTCGAAGGATGTCACCTGATAATGTTGAAGATGAAGGGATGCTGAAGTAGCGGACGTCGTGCGTTGCGGAAGCCGATCTTCACGAGCCCCTAGGCCCAGGAGCCTCGGGAGGCTCCGGAGGCGCTGGTGGCTCCTCGCAGACCATCTCCATCTCCGCCAGGACTCCGGAACGCCTAGCCACTTGAGCCTCCAGGATGCTCCTCATGAGGCGTGGCACGCGGCAGCCGCGTTCGGCAAGCTGTAAGGCATGCGAACATAGCTGTGGGGTGGACCTTCGTAGCGTCCCACGCGCGAGGGCCAGAGGTGCTCCTGAGAGCCGGCTCGGTTGAGCCCTTGTATGTCGATGCAGACGCGCATCCCACCATTCTCGCCTGGATGGGGAGCTACGGCGGGTAAGCGGCGGCTGCCACTCATGACTCTTGACTCCTGCAGCTCCTGAATGGTCTTGCTGACGAACCCCTGAGAGTTTGGCCCTCCTTGCCTTGCTCCTTCCTGAGGGAAAAATGCTTTGAAACACGCCTCCAAGTGGTGTCCGAGCGCCACCCTCATGATCTTAGCGAAGTCGGTGTCCCTCCAGGAGAGAGCCCCCGAGCCTTGCTCGAGGAGGGCGCCGGGCGCGCCTTCCTATGCGAAATAGGGAGGTGCCCCCCCCCCCATAGGTGCGGACCCTGAGGGGCCTGCCTCCCCAGGGGTCGGGCCAGGCGATGTCTTCTTCTTCTTAGGAGCTTCCTTGGGAAGCCTCCCGCTCCTGTGATCTGGGTCTTCAATTGATGCGGCTTGGAAAGCACGCTCCAGGGAACACACTGCGTCTCTCTCTTCACAAGGCAGCGTGATGACTCCATCGCTTCCTGGCATCTTGAGGACATTGTAGCCGTGAGGAGTCACGGCCATGAATTTGGCTAGAGCTGGGTACCCGAGGATGGCATTGTACGACAGGCGAATGTGGGCGACGTCGAAGTCAAAGAGCTCGGTGCGGTAGTTGTCGCGCGTCCCGAAGGTGACAGGAAGGCGGACCTGCCCTATCGGAACTGTGGAACCATCAGTGACTCCGGAAAAAGGCTTGGTTAGCTGAAGCTAATTGTATGGCACTTGGAGATTGTTGAATGTCTCAACGGACAAGACATTGAGCCCTGCTCCGCCATCGATGAGGGTCCTGGTGACCTGCACATTGCTGATGATTGGGCAACAAAGCATCGGGAGGACTCCGGCTATGGCTGCGCACTTGAGCTGATCCGCTGAGCTGAATGTGATGGCGCACGCTGACCACCCTGAGGGGGCGTGTGGCTTCGAGCCTGGGGAGGACTGCATTCATTTCGCGGGCGAACTACTTGAAGATGCGCTGAGAGGCTGGGGCTTGAACTCCGCCCAGGATGCAAGCGATTGCGCGCGGCTCCTGGAAGCTCCCAGCCCCCTCGTCCTGATGATGGTATTCATTTCTCCTTGGCTGCGGTGGCAGAGGATGGAGGCCTGCGTTGCCTTGTGGGCGATCCTCGCGAGGCTGATCACTCCAGCCTCCCTCGCGAGGCGGGTCTCTCCAACCTCCCTCGCGTGGCTGATCCTGCCAGCGGTCCTCGCGAGGTCGGTCACGCCACCCTCGACGAGGGCCATAGTCTTCCCATCGTCCTCCACATCTTCCTCCTCCTCGGCCATAGCCCCGGTCGCTGCGCTCGGGGCGTCGGCCGGCACGCACGTCCCGCACGGCCCTGAGCTCTTGGCATTCATTGGTGTTGTGGGTGTGGAGCTCATGGTATACGCAGTATCGACTGCCCTTGGTTGACTCTGGCTGATCCCTTCCTCGCTTGGTGTCCGACTCTGCTGCAAGCACGGCAGCCCCCTTGCACTTCACGTCCTTGACCTTCGGCTTCTTCTCTTTTGGGTCGGCGGCCGGCCGCTCGAGAAGGGAAAGGCATCCTTCCCCAGCCCTGGCGCACTTGGTCGCCAAGTTGAACAGCTCCAGGGATGTGCACAGGTCTTCATGGATCGCGAGCTCTTCCTTCATCTTGACGTCACACACATCGTTGGAGAAGGCTGAGATGATGGCCTCCTCAGACACCCTGGGGATCTTAAGGCTAGCGTTGTTGAAGCGTTGGATGAACTTTTGCAGGGTTTCCCCTGACTGCTGCTTGATGCGGCGCAAATCACTCATGGCCGGGGGCCGATCGCGGGTACCTTGGAAGTTGGCGATGAATCGTGTGTGCATCTCATTCTAGGAGGAAATCATGCCAGGAGACAGGTTCAGGAGCCAGGTGCGGGCACCTTCCTTGAGCGCCATGGGAAACCAGTTCGCCATGACCTTCTCGTCCCCGTTGGCGGCTTTGATGCCCAGCTCGTAGAGCTGGAGGAACTCCGCAGGGTCGGCCGTGCCATCGTAGCATGGGGGCAGGTCTGGCTTGAACTTGCCCGGCCAGGCCACGCTGCGCAGCTCGGCGGTGAAGGCATGGCAGCCTGCAGTGGCCATGGGAGGCCTTTGGTGACGGAGGGCTTGATCTTGGAGGTCTCTGTGCGCTGCCGCCGGGAGCAGCGCGGGATCTTGGCACGCTGGAGCAGGAGCGCAGTCGTGACGGGCCGGTGCGGGGAGCACTCGGGCAGCTTCTTGGGGACGAGGGACCTCTTGGCAGCTCTTTTCTTGCTGTGCAGGTGCCGGATGAAGCGGGTTCTGCCCAGGGGCCACGCGCCTTGGGGCCAAGGCGCCTTCTTGAGGGGGAGGAGGTTGAGGCGCCCCCGGAGCTTCATCGCCCGCGCAAGGCGGGGCGCGGTGCAGCGAGAGGGATGGCGCAGGGGAGCCCCCAGCGGCGCTGACGAGCTCGGTGATGCGGGCGAGCCACTCGTCGTAGAGGTCGTCGACGGGACGGTAGAGCAGGAGTTCCCGCGCCAGGAGCAACGCGGCATGCGCATCCGCAGGAGCGCGACGGGCGTGGGACGAAGAACCGGCTGGAGCCAGCGACGGGGTGGCGGTGCGGCCTTCCCGCTGCACCGAAGGATGCAGAGACGACGCCTGCTGCTCGTTCCCCGTCGGGCCGTTGGTGGCGTTGACGGTAGGCGATGGGGAACGGCGGGGGCGGCCGACGACAGGAGCCGTCTGGGCGACGCGAGTAGCAAGAGCGGCCCGGCGCTCGGCGCGGGCTCGACGAGCGTCTGACATGGACGCGAGGGGCGGCAAAGAACAGGGCGGCGGAAGGCGCATTCCGGTGCACCCCTACCTGGCGCGCCAAATGTCGGATTTCAGATTCCAGCAGACCCTCTAGGTTCAAACTCTGGGGTGCACGCGGAGATCGCGCCTCCAACCTACCTACGTCTCGTCGCCTCGCAAGGATCTAAACTACACAAAGATCAACACAAGGGACACGAGGTTTATACTGGTTCAGGCCACCATTGTGGTGTAATACCTTACTCCAGTGTGTGGTGTGGTGGATTGCCTCAGGGGCTGATGATGAAAAGTACAATGGAAGAACAGCCTCGCGAGGGTCTGTTCTTGGCTGGTGCGATGAACTGCTTGGGTGAGTTCGATCGCCTCTCTCTCTCTCTCTCTCTGCTAGGGTTCTATCTGATAGGTCTCTTCCGGATTGATCGACCGATTCATCCCTGCTCTACCCTGTGGGTGGCTAGTCCTATTTATAGGCAGAGGCCCTGGGCCTCTCCCCAAATATTGAGCGGGAAGGGTGCCAACAATTGGCCATTTTGAAGGGGAACATCTAGTACACTTATCCTGACTAAAGTCGGTCCTCGCCTGCCAAAGGCTTTGACGGTGACGCTGGCTTGGGCTCCACGATGACCTCCTTCCTGCCGTTCTGCTGGTCTTGGTCTTGTTGCACCGAAATGATTGGCTTTGCCTGATGCCTTGGCCTGCGCTTGCCTCCTTTGCACCAAAGGGGAAATGAGAACAGTGCGCGGGCTGGTGCCCGCCTGGCTCCCTCGGTCGTCATGGCTTGCGTCATGGGCACCTCATGAGGTACCCCGCCTTGATCTCTCCGCCTCCTCGCGAGCCAGCCTGAGGAGGCCGTGCCTGAGGAAGCTACCTGTCGTCCGCCCCGCGAGGCTTGGCCCCTCGCGAGGGTCTTGAGCTTGTGTTGATGAAGATGGGCCGTACTAGGCCACCCCTTGAGCCATGCCGCAGGCCGCAGGCAGGCAAGTCTGGGTACCCCTGTTCCCAGAACGCCGACAATATTAAATAGCGTAATGGACCTGAACATATAATCTTACACAAAATAAACAATATAGTAATCAACTACAAGAGGTAATCAACACTACTAGTCACCCACAAGTACCAATCTATAGTTCCAGTATAAAGATTGAACACAAGATATGAACAATGGTTTGAGAGGATTTGGTGCTGTTGAACATGTTGATGGATATCGCCGTCCCCAAGATGGGAGAGTTGTTGGTGATGATGATGACGATGATTTTCCCCTCCTGGAGGGAATTTCCCCCGGCGGAATCGCTCCGTCCGAGGGCAAAACTGCTACTGCCCAAGTTCTGCCTCGAGACGGCGGCGCTTCGTCCAAAAAGTCCTCTCCTTATTTTTTGTAGGTCAAAATGACTTATATACCAGAAGATGGGCACCAAAGGTGGGTCGAGGAGGGCACAACCCACCAGGGCACGCCTAGCCCTCCTGGCGCGCCCAGGTGGGTTATCCTCACCTGGTGGGCCCCCTCTGGTACTTATTGGCTCCAATATTTCTTATATATTCCATAAAAATTCCCCGTGAAGCTTTAGCTCATTTGGAGTTGTGCAGAATAGGTAGCCTGACGTAGCCTTTTCAGGTCTAGAATTCCAGTTGTCGGTATTCTCCCTNACCTGAACATATAATCTTACACAAAATAAACAATATAGTAATCAACTACAAGAGGTAATCAACACTACTAGTCACCCACAAGTACCAATCTATAGTTCCAGTATAAAGATTGAACACAAGATATGAACAATGGTTTGAGAGGATTTGGTGCTGTTGAACATGTTGATGGATATCGCCGTCCCCAAGATGGGAGAGTTGTTGGTGATGATGATGACGATGATTTTCCCCTCCTGGAGGGAATTTCCCCCGGCGGAATCGCTCCGTCCGAGGGCAAAACTGCTACTGCCCAAGTTCTGCCTCGAGACGGCGGCGCTTCGTCCAAAAAGTCCTCTCCTTATTTTTTGTAGGTCAAAATGACTTATATACCAGAAGATGGGCACCAAAGGTGGGTCGAGGAGGGCACAACCCACCAGGGCACGCCTAGCCCTCCTGGCGCGCCCAGGTGGGTTATCCTCACCTGGTGGGCCCCCTCTGGTACTTATTGGCTCCAATATTTCTTATATATTCCATAAAAATTCCCCGTGAAGCTTTAGCTCATTTGGAGTTGTGCAGAATAGGTAGCCTGACGTAGCCTTTTCAGGTCTAGAATTCCAGTTGTCGGTATTCTCCCTCTTTGTGTGCACCTTCCATGTTATGAGAGGAAGGGTCACATATCGGAGCCTTTAGGCAAGTCCACATACTCAACCATCATATAGTCTTCTATGATTGCTAACACTCACCGCATACACATGAGCAAAACGTTTAAACCAGACACATAGAAAGATAGGGGCTTATAGTTTGACCTCCCAACGTATTCACCTCAAGGGTGATGTCAAAAATAATAACTCATGCCACCCATATCCAACTGGATATATGTTCCTAGATCTTTCCTCACCACATGATGCTTGCCAAAAGAGAAGATAAAAAGGAATAGAGAGAAAAACTTTGACTCTTGCATAAAATTAAATACATGAAAGTAAAAGATAGGCCCTTTGCAGAGGGAAGCAGAGGTTTCCATGCGCTTTTTGTTTGTATGCTCAATCTCTTAGTGCAAACGAACGTCACGTTATATTAGCCCTTATGATAGCAACCTTTATTATGTAGTCCATCGCTTTTATTCTTTTCCATCACAAGTTCGTACAACGCTCAATTTTATCTTATACTAAATGACCTAACACTTTTAGAAGCAATTTTTATTGCCTTATTGCACCGATGACAACTTACTTGAAGGATCTTACTCAATCCATAGGTAGGTATGGTGGACTCTCAAAACAAGATTTGGGTTTAAGGGTTTTTGGATGCACAAGCAGTATCTCTACTTAGTGCGGATTTTTTGGCTAGCAAAGATAGGGGCAAGCACCATATGTTAAAGGATCTATGACAATATAACTTCTATGTGAATATGAACAAACATAAATCATTATTTGTCTTCCTTGTCCAACATCAGCAATTTTGGCATATAATAATTTGACGGGGGCTCACAATCACAAAAGATGTCCAAGATGGTGTATTTTGCATGTGAATATTCTCTTCCCTTATTAATTCTTTCATGAATTGCATCATTGACCAATGCTATGTATGTACATCTCCAATAAATTTTTATACTTATACTCTTCCTTATGTGATGTCATTACTTACCATAAGATTAGCATATGATATTTTTCATTTATTTCCTTTCTTTTTATTGAAACATGAAAGCAAGGAAAGCAAAACTCAAACTAAACTTTATTATGTATCTCGCGCACGATTATAGGGATAAATCACTATGAAAACTCTCAAAAAGAAAGGATCGAACTAAACTTTTATTCATCTAAAGCAAAAGATAACTATTGATAGAATTAAGATAAGTAAAGGCAAAAGATAGTGGAGGTGATACGATACCGGGGCACCTCCCCCAAGCTTGGCACAAGCTAAGGGGAGTGCCCATGACCGATACTCAAGTTTCTTTTGGTGATGAAGAAGGAGGTGGTGGTGATGAAGTAGCGATCTTATCCTTCACGATCAAAAGATTCTCCAATCTACGGATAATGCTCCGGAGGGCAATGATATGCTCTTGGAACATAATATTTTCACGAGTGAGATATTTATTTTGCACACAAACCGTTTCAATGATCCGGAAGGCTTCAATCTTAGTAGGGGTAAGATGAGCATAGTAAGGTTTAAGGATATCTTCTTCTTCCTCCTCGGCCGACAGGGCTTGCTCGGCCACCAGCGCTTGATCTCCAATGGCCTCTTGCTCTTGACCCCTTCGAGAGGTTCTTCGGGCTCCTCTTCAGCTCGATGTTCATCAACCAAGTATCCTCTTCTACGTTGTTGGAGGAGGGAGAAGGCGTGATGCCTGGCTTAACAAATCTGAACGAAAACATCAAAAAAATAAAACAGAAGATTTCTCCGCGATACGGTGGTCATTAGGTTCGGGGAGTGTATAAAGATTTTTTATCTTGGGAAACAAGCAAACGGAATAAAAACAGAGTCCGGAAGGTACCCAAGGTGGGCACAACCCACCTGCGCGCTCCTGGCAAGCCAGGCGTGCCCTGGTGTCTTGTGCCCACCAGGGTCACCTTCCTGGTCGTTTCTTATTTTCCTAATTTTTTAAATATTTCGAAACTGACAAAAATATTTTGGGGATTTTTCGGAGTCCATTTACTTACCGTATCACGTACCTCCTCTTTTTCACGATTCTGGAGTATTCCGGAAGGTTTCCATTATGTGTTCTTCCAGTGTCATAGTTTGGATAATATTGCTTTCAACAATAATGGGTGTACCTGAGATATAATTATTTATTCTTTGCCCATTGACAACCTTCGGGTTAGTACCTTCGGCATTATTTATTTTAATGGCTCTAGATCGATAAACCTCCTCGATAACATAGGGTCCTTCCCATTTGGAGAGTTGTACAAAACAACATATTCTCCAACTTTGAACTCATGCTTTTGGATTCTTTTATCATGCCATATTTAACTTTTTCTTTAAATCACTTTGCATTTTCATAAGCTTGGGTTCTCCATTCATCTACTGAGCTAATATCAAATAACCTCTTTTCACTGGCAAGTTTGAAATCATAGTTGAGTTCGTTAATTGCCCAATATGCTTTATGTTCTAACTCAAGAGTAAAATGAAAATCTTTTCCATAAACCATTTTATAAAGAGACATACCCATAGGATTTTTATAAGCTCTTCCATAAGCCCAGAGTGCATCATCTAATTTCTTAGACCAATTCTACCAGGACCTATTGACAGTTTTTTGTAAAATTAATTTTATTTCTCATTGCTAAGTTCAACTTGACAACTAGACTGAGGATGATAAGGTGATGCAGTTCTATGGTTATCATCATACTTTGCAAGCATTTTACAGAAAGCACCATGAATAAAGTGTGAACCACCATCAGTCATTAAATATCTAGGGACTCCAAACCTTGGGAAAATAACTTCCTTAAGCATTTTAATAGAGGTGTTGTGATCAACACTACTAGTTGGAATAGCTTCTACCCACTTAGTAACATAATCAACAGCAACCAAAATACGTGTATACCCATTAGAGGAAGGAAGAGGTCCCATATAATCAAAACCCCAAACATCAAATGTTTCAACAGCAAGAGAATAATTCATAGGCATTTCCTAACTCTTGCCAATATTACCAATTCTTTGAAATTCATCACAAGATAAAACAAACTTATGGGCATCCTTGAAGAAAGTAGGCCAATAAAAACCAGATTGCAATACCTTGTGCGTAGTTCTATCTCCCACATGATGCCCTCCATAATCTTCAGAGTGACTTTTCCATAGGATTTGCCCCTGTTCATGCTCGGGTACACAAAGTCTAATAATAACATCTACTCCTTCTTTATCAAGATGTGGGTCATCCCAAAAGTAATGTATTAAATCATAGAAGAATTATTTCTTTTTATGGTATGTGAAGCTAGGTGGTATATATTTAGCAACAATGTAATTAGCATAGTGAGAATACCAATGAGTGTTATGAGAAACATTTATTGCAGTTAATTCCTCATCAGGAAGAATATGATTAATAGGTTTTGGGTCATCCAGAATATTTTCTAGCCTAGACAAGTTATCAGCCACGGGGTTCTCAGCTCCTTTTCTATCAGTGATATGTAAGTCAAATTCTTGGAGCAACAGAACCCACCAAATGAGTCTAGGTTTAGCATCTTTCTTATCCATAAGATATTTTATAGTAGCATGGTCAATGTGAACAATTACTTTAGAATCAACAATGTAAAGTCTGAATTTACCACAAGCAAACAGCACTGCTAAGAATTCTTTTTCAGTAGTGGCAAAATTTTGTTGAGCATTGTCTAGAGTTTTACTAGCATAATGAATAACATTTAATTTCTTATCAACTCTTTGTCCTAGAACTTCACCAACAACATAGTCACTAGCATCACACATAATTTCAAAAGGCAAGTTCCAATCAGGTGGTTGAACAATAGGTGAAGAAATCAAGGCTTTCTTAAGTGTTTCAAAGGCATGTACACAATCATCATAAAAAAATTGGAACATCCTTTTGTAAAATATTTTTAAGAGGCCTAGAAATTTTGGAGAAGTCTTTAAAAAACCTCCTATAGAAACCAGCATTACCGAGGAAACTACGAATACCTTTGATAACAATAAGACATGGCATTTTATCAATTGCATCAACTTTAGCTTTATCCACCTCAATACCTCGTTCAGAAATTTTATGACCCAAGAAAATACCTTCATTAACCATAAAGTGGCACTTCTCCCAATTGAAGACAAGATTAGTTTGCTCGCATCTCTGCAAAACTCGATCAAGGTTGCTTAAGAAATCATCAAAAGAAGTTCTATAACCGGAGAAATCATCCATGAAAACCTCAACAATCTTTTCACAAAAATCAGAGAATATAGCAGTCATACATCTTCGAAAGGTAGTAGGTGCATTGCATAAACCAAAAGGCAAACGTCTATAAGCATAAGTTCCAAAAGGACAAGTAAAGGTGGTTTTCTATTGATCAGGTTGTGAGACAAGTACTTGAGAAAAAAAAGAATATCCATCAAGGAAACAAAAATGTGTGTGCTTTGACAATCTTTCTAGCATTTGATCAATAAAAGGGTAATGCTATTTTCTAGTAGCTTTATTTAATTTTCTAAAATCAATTACCATTCCATAGCCAGTGACAATTCTTTGCGGAATAAGTTCATTCTTATCATTAGGAACAATAGTAATACCTCCCTTCTTAGGAACATAATGAACATGACTTATCCATCTAGTATCAGATAGGATAGATTATGCCTGCTTCCAGAAGCTTCAGTATTTCAGTTCTTACCATTTCTCTCGTCTTAGGATTTAAACGTCGTTGGTGAATCAACAATAGGTTTAGCATCAGGTTCCATATTAATTTTGTGCTGACAGGGAGTGGGATTAATGCCCTTTAGATCATCAAGAGTATACCTAATAGCAGCTCAGTGCTTCTTCAGAACCTTTAATAATCTTTCTTCTTCATGTTCTGAAAGGTTAGCACTAATAATATACACGATAGGATATGTCTTTTTGTCATCGAGATAAGCATATTTCAAGGTGTGTGGCAATTGTTTTAATTCAAACACACGATCACCTTTAGGTGGAGGAAGACCTCCTAGTGTTTCAATAGGAAAATTGTGTTTAAGTAGAGGACGTTGTTCAAAGAAAATCTTTGCGGAATAAGTTCATTCTTATCATTAGGAACAATAGTAATACATCCCTTCTTAGGAACACAATGAACATGACTTATCCATCTAGTATCAGATATGATAGATTATGCCTGCTTCCAGAAGCTTCAGTATTTCAGTTCTTACCACTTCTCTCGTCTTAGGATTTTAACGTCGTTGGTGATCAACAATAGGTTTAGCATCAGGTTCCATATTAATTTTGTGCTGACAGGGAGTGGGATTAATGCCCTTTAGATCATCAAGAGTATACCCAATAGCAGCTCAGTGCTTCTTCAGAACCTTTAATAATCTTTCTTCTTCATGTTCTAAAAGGTTAGCACTAATAATATACACGACAGGATATGTCTTTTTGTCATCAAGATAAGCATATTTCAAGGTGTGTGGCAATTGTTTTAATTCAAACACACGATCACCTTTAGGTGGAGGAGGACCTCCTAGTGTTTCAATAGGAAAATTGTGTTTAAGCAGAGGACGTTGTTCAAAGAAATGAAATAGAAGCAAGCTTCAACATTTCTAACAATCAGTAGGATATTTTATTTTCCCACACAAGCTCCAACATTTCTAACAATCCCAAGTGGTGTGTTGGTGTCTATATTAGCAAGTTTAATAGTAACATCTATGTCTTCTATCTCGGCGGGTGCTATATCATTCATAATTTATTGATATATGGTAAAAGGAATAGCACTCACGCTAGCACCTAAATCGCATAAACCATGATAACAGTTATCTCCTATCTTTACTGAGACAATAGGCATGCCAACAACGGGTCTATGTTTATCCTTTTCATCGGGTTAGGCGATTCTAGCAGCTTCATCACAGCAGTAAATAACATGCCCATCTATATTTTCAACCAGGAAATCTTTAACCATAGCAACACTAGGTTCTACTTTGATTTGTTCAGCTGGTTTAGGTGTTCTAATATAGCTTTTATTGACCACATTTGAAAATTTAGCATGGTCCTTTATCCTAACAGGAAAAGGTGGGTTTTCAATACAAGCAGTAGGAACAACTGGATCAACATTATAGATAATAGTTTCATATTTAGCTATTACCGATTTTCAATTTATTCTTTAATAGGTGGGTGATATTTAAACCACTTCTCCTTAGGGAGATCAACATGAGTAGCAAATGATTCACAAAAGGATGCTACTATCTCAGAGTCAAGTCCATATTTAGTGCTAAACTTTTGAAAAGCATCGGTATTCATAAAAGAGTTAACACAATCATACTTAAGCTTAATACCTGACTCTTTACCTTGGTCGAGTTCCAATCTTCAGAGTTGCATTTAATTATTTCTAAAACATTCCACTGGAATTCAATAGTCTTCATAAAGGAACTAGTACAAGAAGAATCGAGCATGGATCGATCGTCATGAGAAAGCCGAGCATAAAAATTCTGAATGATAATTTCTCTTGAGAGCTCATGATTGGGGCATGAATATAACATTGACTTAAGCCTCCTCCAAGCTAGAGAGATACTTTCTCCTTCACGAGGCCAAAAATTATATATGTAATTCCGATCACGATGAACTAGATGCATAGGCTAATTTTTTGGCGAAACTGCAATTTCAATCTATTCCAATTCCATGATACAATATCACCGCATAGCTGTACCAAGCCAATGCTTTTCACTTCAAAGATAAAAGGGAAAACCTTCTTCTTAGCTTCATCTCTGGGTAAACCTGCAAGCTTAAATAATCCACAAATTTCCTCCACATATATCAAGTGCATATCAGGGTGTTCGGTTCCATCTCCAGCATAAGGATTAGCTAGTAGTTCTTCTATAACACTCGAAGGAATTTCATTACCAATATTTTCAGTAGGTGCAGTAGGTTGAAGGGTGACTAATTGTGGTTCTGGTCGAGGTGAAGATACCCCGAACAAACCCCTCAAAGGATTGTTTTCCATAGTGACAAGTGACAGAAAATTTCAGCCCGTGGTGATAATATCTCCTTACAAATTTCCACTTACCAAGAGCGCTTCACTCCTCGGTAGCGGCGCTAGAAAAGAGCCTTCATGACCCACAAGTATATCAGAGCAATCATAGTCCTTTAGATAAGTAAGAGTTTCAAACCCAACGAGGAGCAGAAGGAAATGACAAGTTGTTTTCAACGAGGAGCAGAAGGAAATGACAAGTGGTTTTCAATAAGTAACGAGTAGTTTGATAGCAAGATAATTTGTAACGAGCAACTAACGATAGTAGTATCAAAATTGCAGCAAGGTAGCCCAGTCCTTTTGAGAGAAAGGACAGGCCAAAACATCTCTTATGATAAGCAAAGCGTTCTTGAGGGTACACGGGAATTTCATCTAGTCACTTTCATCTTATTGGTTTTATTTGTGTTCGCTACTTTGATAATTTGAATGTGGTTGGACTTAGGTTATGTTCTTACTTGAAAAAAACTCCTACTTATGATTAACCCCCTCGCAAGCATCCGCAACTATGAGAAAAGTATTAAGAATAAATTCTTACCATAGCATTAAACTTTTGGATCCAAATCTGTCCCTTATGGAATAGCGCATAAACTAGGGTTTAAACTTCTATCACTCTCGCAACCCATCATCTAATAACTACTCCACAGTGCATTCCCTTAGGCCCAAATATGGTGAAGTGTCATGTAGTCGACGTTCACATGACAACACTAAGGGAATCACAACATATGTACCATCAAAATATCGAACACATATCAAGTTCACATGATTACTTGCAACAAGATTTCTCCCGTGACCTTAAGAACAAAAGTAACTACTCACAAATGAGAATCATGCTCAAGATCAGAGGGGTATTAAATAGTATAATGGATATGAACATATAATCTTCCACCAAATAAACCACATAGTAATCAACTACAAGAGGTAATCAACACTACTAGTCACCCACAAGTACCAATCTATTGTTCCGGTACAAAGATTGAACACCAGAGATGAACTAGGGTTTGAGAGGAGATGGTGCTGTTGAAGATGTTGATGGAGATTGCCCTCCGCAAGATGGGAGAGTTGTTGGTGATGATGATGATGGCGATGATTTCCCCCTCCGGGAGGGAAGTTCCCCCGGGGGAATCGCTCCGTCGTAGGGCGAAAATGCTCCTGCCCAAGTTCTGCCTCGAGATGGCGGCGCTTCGTTCCAAAAGTCCTCTCTGTATTTTTTCAAGGTCAAAATGACTTATATACCAGAAGAGGGGCACCAGTGGCGGGCCGAGGAGGGCACAACCCACCAGGGCACGCCTAGGCCTGTTGGCGCGCCCAGGTGGGTTATGCTCAGCTGGTGGCCCCCTCTGGTACTTATTGGCGCCAGTATTTCTTATATATTCCATAAAAATTCCCCGTAAAGTTTTAGCTCATTTGGAGTTGTGCAGAATTGGTAGCCTGACGTAGCTTTTTCAGGTCTAGAATTCTAGCTGTAGGTATTCTCCCGCTTTGTGCGTACCTTGCATATTATGAGAGAAAAGGCATTAGAAATACTCCAAAAACCATTATTATACATGAAAACAAAATAAATAACAGTAGGTAAACATGATGCAAAATGGACGTATCAAAGCTGCAATGAAGCGGTCTGAAGGAGAGAGGAATTATATCAGAGAACAAAAATCCAACACTTGGTCATGGGCAGGAGGAAAACCTACAGTTCGGAGTAGAAGAAATGATGCCACACCATCTCCCGCAGTTCTGCTGCCACCACAGCTCCTGACAGTACCGAGCACCGAACTTCAACTCAGCAGATCTGCAAGCCGAGTGGCCGATGCACTGCATATGTAGTAGTGCATGCATGCAGGAGGAACTGCACACCCGCACTGGCTCAGATGTCCACCATGGGATGGACACCGTATTCACTACAATGGGTGGTTGTTGCGAGCACGACGACATCTCCCGTCGTTGCAGGACACAGGGGCAACAACCGAAGCGAATCAAACATCATTCACACCAATATGCACTGCACGCAGAGTGGTAGTGCACTACAACACCATGCTCATGCTGCTTCAGCAAGGGAGAAGCGAAGGTGGAAGAGGGATTGTCACGTGCACCAAGCGAACCGAAGTTGTTGTCAACGCCGACGTCTTCGTCCCGGTGATCCCAGTGAGGTGGTGGCCACGCATGCACTGTGCCGCTACTGCGATAGTCCTGGCGAAACTGAATTTCCACGCTGCCTGAACCGGGCACGAGGGGCCCAGTCAGAGAAGCACCTCACTGGTGGGGAGGGGATGCAGGGGGGCCATGGTGGTGTCGCATGGGCAGATCCACGCCAGCTGCAGCGCAGGGCATCTGGGGGCTGCGTGTCCGGATCCATACCGCAGCCGCACGAGGCGCCTTGTGTGGCGCCGCCAGATCCACGCCGGCAGCCGCACAGGGCTCCTGGGGGCGGCGTTCCCGGATCCACGCCAGTAGCCGCGCGAGACACCTGGGCTATTGGGAGCGCGCCTGGATTTGCGCCGGCAGCCGCACGAGACGCCTGGGACTGTGCGGTGGCATGGAGAGGGTGCTTGTGCGGTGGCATGGGGAGGTGGCGAGCTAGGGTGGGGGAGGTCGTGCGGTGGTAGAGGGCGGGGGGAGAGTGAGGGAGCTGGGGCGGGTGGACTGCATGGTGGCAGCGCCCGTGCCCCTGTTGGCCGTCGGGGGATAAGGTGGGTGGGTTGAGGAAGAAGGTCGTGGGGATTGGGGGTTGTGTGGAGGAGAGGAGGCGAGGTCGTGGGGATTGGGGGTTGTGTGGAGGAGAGGAGGTGAGGTCGTGGGAGTTCATTTTATTTTTATTTTTGCCGAATGCGGTTAGATTGGTTCGGCTTGCTATGTGCTGCGCGTCGGGAGGTGTTAGCAGTATAAGGTTATGCCTTATCAGAATAAGGTCTTAAGGGGTGTTATCATAATATGCCCACCATATATATATGGATAAAGTAAACGGTTGATTTGTCAAGTTCGTCATTGCAAAAAATAGAAAACATTCGGAAGCTGGAGGCCATAATTGCGGAGGGTGTAGCTGTTGACACTTCCAAAATACTGTCCACGTGTTACTACATCTTCTTATTCGTTGTATGTATAGTTGTACTTGTTATATTGCACTGGTGAAAGATTTGGAGACGTAGTAGTATGACAGTTTTGGCATTGCAATACAGTGAAGGCCACACAAGACTTGCAAAATACTACATTACTGTATTGGTGCAAGTACTGGTCTGCTTTTAGGGCTGCCAACACTAGACCATAGCCATAGCCATCCCGAAACGACGCCGAGTAGAGTATAGCCTGGGCAGTGCACTAGTGTAGCCATGGCGACGATGACAATGCTTGCTCTTGCTGTGGACAAATTTAGTGTTTTAACTTTTTTGTAAAGTTTAATCAGATTTGACCTCGGTTTAAAAAAAATCAGGATCTGACCCTTTCTCTACCATCAGGATCTCCGGCGGTAGGTTATAAGGCCAATGATAACCCACAAGTATCGGGATCCCAACAGTTTTCGAGGGTAGAGTATTCGACCCAAATTTATTGATTCAACACAAGGGGAGCCAAAGAATATTTGAAACTATTAGCAGCTGAGTTGTCAATTCAACCACACCTGGAGATTAATTATCTGCAGCAAAGTTATCAGTACCAAAGTAGTATGATAGTTTTGATAGTAGTAACAATAGCAAAAGTAACAGTAACAGTGATAGCAATGATTTTGTAGCAAGTCCAACGGTAACAACATCAATAGTAACTTAGCAAGAACAATATAAGAGAAATTCGTAGGCATCGGAGCGGTGAATTTTTTGGATGATATTCATCATATAACAGTCATAACCTAGGGCGATACGACACTTGCTCCAGTTCATAAATATAATATAGGCATGAATACCGTAAATAGTCATATGTGCTTATGGAAAGAACTTGCATGACATCTTTTGTCCTACGCTGCCGTGGCAGTAGGGTTCTATTGGAAACTAAGGGATATTAAGGCCTCCTTTTAATAGATAACCGAAAAAAGCATTAACACACGGTGAATACATGAACTCCTCAAACTACGGTCATCACCGGGAAGTGTCCCGACTATTGTCACTCAGGGGTTGCCGGATCATAACACGTATTAGGTGAGTATAACTTGCAAGATCGTATCCAGAACATAGATATAATGGTGATAACATAAATGGTTCAGATTTGAAATCATTGCACACGGGCCGAAAGTGACAAGCATTAAGCATGGAAAAGTCATAACAGCATCAGCTCAGAACATAATGGATACTAGGGATCAAGCCCTAACAAAACTAACTCGATTACATGATGAATCTCATCCAACTCCTCCCCGACCAGCAAGCCTACGAAAGAATTACCCACTCCCGGTGGGGAGCATCATGGAACTGGCGATGGAGAAGGGTTGGTGATGACGAAGACCGAAGATCCCCTTCTCCGTAGCCCCAAACGGACTCCGGATTTTGCCTCCTGATGAAGAACAGGAGGTCGTGGCAGCTCTGTCTCATGAAACGCAATAATTCTTTCTCCCTGATTTTCTTTAGAAATATGTGATTTTATAGCGTTGGTTTCAGGGTCTGCGGGGCCACCAGCTGGGGACAACCCACCTGGGGGCGCCCTCGTGGGTTGTGCCCACCCAGGTGCCCCCTGTGGCGGTTCTTGGCTACAGAAATTATCTTCATTGTATAAAAATTCCTCACAAAGTTTCATTCCAATCCGAGAACTTTTAATTCTGCACAAAAACAACACCATGGTAGTTCTGCTAAAAACAGTGACAGTCTGGGTTAGTTTCATTCAAACAATGCATATTAGAGTCCAAAACAAGAGGAAAACCATTAGGAGAAGTAGATACGACGGAGACGTATCAACTCCCCCAAGCATAAACATTTGCTTGTCCTCAAGCATTTCAGTTGATAAACTGAAAGTGAAAAAGAAAAACTTTTACAAACTCTTTTGCTCTTGTTTACATAAATAAGATTAAACAGCACCCAGGTTTTCAACCACGATTATAACTAACCATGTTGACAATTGATACGTCCATTTTGCATCATGCTTTTATATCAATATTTATTGCATTATGGGCTATTATTACACGTTATGTCACAATACTTATGCCTATTCTCTCTTATTTTACAAGGTTTACATAAGGAGGGAGAATGCCGGCAGCTGGAATTCTGGGTTGGAAAAGGAGCAAATATTAGAGACCTATTCTGCACAACTCCAAAAGTCCTGAAACTCCACGGAATATCTTACCATAAATAATAAAAAATCCTCGCCAAAGATGAAGGCCAGGGGGCCCACACCCTGTCCACGAGGGTGGGAGGGGGGCGCCCTACCCCCTGGGCGTGCCCCCTACATTGTGGGCCCCCTGGTGGCCCTCCGATGCCCATCTTCTGCTATATGAGGTCTTTCGTCGAGAAAAAAAAATCAAAAGCAACCTTTTTGGACGAAACTCCGCCGCCACGAGGCAGAACCTTGGCGGAACCAATCTAGGGCTCCAGCAGAGCTGTTTTGCCGGGGACACTTCCCTCCGGGAGGGGGAAATCATCACCAACGTCATCACCAACGCTCCTATCATCGAGAGAGGGCAATCTCCATCAACATCTTCACCAGCACCATCTCCTCTCAAAACCCTAGTTCATCTCTTGTATCCAATTCTTGTCTTCAAGTCCGAGATTGATACTAGTAGGTTGCTAGTAGTGTTGATTACTCCTTGTAGTTGATGCTAGTTGGTTTATTTGGTGGAAGATCATATGTTTAGATCCTTTATGCATATTATTACCCCTCTGATTATGAACATGAATATTCTTTGTCAGTAGTTATGTTTGTTCCTAAGGACATGGGAGAAGTCTTGCTATTAGTAGTCATGTGAATTTGGTATTCGTTTGATATTTTGATGAGATGTATGTTGTCTATCCTCTAGTGGTGTTATGTGAACGTCGACTACATAACACTTCACCATTATTTGGGCCTAGAGGAAGGCATTGGGAAGTAATAAGTAGATGATGGGTTGCTAGAGTGACAGAAGCTTAAGCCCTAGTTTATGCGTTGCTTCGTAAGGGGCTGATTTGGATCCATATGTTTAATGCTATGGTTAGGTTTACCTTAATACTTTTGTTGTAGTTGCGGATGCTTGCAATAGAGGTTAATCATAAGTGGGATGCTTGTTCAAGTAAGAACGACACCCAAGCACCGGTCCA
>LR880968.1:766267738-766287342 GCA_904067115.1 Aegilops sharonensis
TCCGCCGCCACCCACAGGAGCGCTCGCGCGCACGCATGAATCCCCGAGGGAGAGGAGCTCCCTCGTGCTCGAAGCCACGCCGGCGACCCCTCTGACCACCTCGCCACCCTCCCCGCCGGACTCCCTCTGCCTCCTCACGATCTGGATCGAGGGGATCCGCCCCGACTCCACCGCCGTACATCACCATGGCCGCCGTCGACGTCGCCCGACCCGCGCCACCTCGTCCACGTTGTGCTCGCCGCCCCGACGCCGACTCGCCGTCGCCCCGCAGCTCGGGCCCTCCCCGAGCACAGCCTTGCACCTCTACAGGGCCGGTGAGGACCTCTCCGTCCGACCCCATCTTCCCTCCCTCCGATCATCGTGCTCCCGCTCGCGCGCCGCTAGCTCGACGTCGACCATGCCTCGCAGGGCTGTGCACCACCCGCGCCCTGCCTTGCCTAGTCCACCCCCTGGACGTGGCCTGCGCCCTCAAGCGCGCGCGCCCACGCATGCTTGGCCGTGCCCTACACTGCTCGCCGAAGCCTAGTCGTACCCGTGACATCGCCGCCGACGGCCATCGTCGTTCTGGCCTTCTCCGGCCACCCCCAGGTCCCAACTGCACCACCAGTGGATGCGGCCGAGCCACCGCTACTCGTAGTTGTGCTCGACTCGCCGAACCATCGCCCGATGCTCCTCCACCGTGCCTCTACGTCACCGGTGGTTACATCCGACCAGCTGACGTGTCCGGTTAATTAGGGGCACTAATTACCCTATTAGTTGCCCCTGTCACTATGACATGTGGGCCCCAACTAATTAGGAATAACTAAACTGCTCTTTGATTAAAACCTGAGTCTATTACATGTGGGACCCGTGTACTGTTTAAAAGGATAATTTTTGGTTAAACTAACGGCCAATGACAGTCGAGGCCCACTCCTGCAAAGAAATTAACAAAAGTTAATAAAATAAATAAATAAATAAACATTAATTAATTAGTGGATTAATTAAGTTAATTAATACTGTTTAGCTAAGCTAATTAAAATTAGTCAACCTAATCAATGTAATTAAGCTAATTAACATGTTTAGTTAATCTAAGTCAATGACATATGGACCCACGCGTCAGCTTGACCCAGTCAACACCTCTGTTGACTGATGATGTCATGCTGACGTCATACTGATGCAGTAATGCCATTTCGAATTAAATTAATAATAATAATTTATAAATTGAATTAAATCTTTAAAAATTAATATAAAATAAACCGTAGCTCATATGGAAAAACTTTGTACATGAAAGTTGCTCAGAACGACGAGACAAACCCGGATACGCAGCCCATTCGTCCGCCACGCATCCCTAACCTATCGAACTCGCAACTTTCCCCCTCCGGCTCCTTTGCCCGAAAATGCGAAACACCGGGGATACTTTCCAGGATGATTCCCCCTTCGTCGGTATCACCTCCTACCGCGTTAGGGCATACCTAGCACCGCGTATTGCCTCGTTATGTTTTGTGATGCCTTGCTTGCTCCGTATTTACTATTTCTTCCCCCTCTTCTTCCCAGGTATACTCCGAGACTGATGCTGCTGCTGGTACCCCGATCGACTACGGTGTTGACGACCCCTCTCTCTTGCCAGAGCAACCAGGAAAGCCCCCCCTTTGATCACCAGATATCGCCTACTCTTCTCTATACTGCTTGCATTAGAGTAGTGTAGCATGTTACTGCTTTCAGTTAATCCTAAACTGCTGCATAGCCTGTCCTTGCTACTACTGTTGTTACCTTTACCTGCTATCCTACTACTTAGTATAGGATGCTAGTGTTGCATCAGTGGCCCTACATTCTTGTCCGTCTGCCATGCTATACTACTAGGCTGTGATCACTTCGGGAGGTGATCACGTGCATATACTATATACTTACACTGTTACATTACCTGTGATACTGTTCGGAGATGGGGGCTGAAAGGACAGGTGGCTCCATCCCGGTAGAGGTGGGCCTGGGTTCCCGACGGCCCCTGATTGTTACTTGTGGCGGAGCGGCAGGGCAGGTTGAGACTACCTGGGTGAGAGGTGGGCCTGGCCCTGGTCGGCGTTCGCGGATACTTAACACGTTTAACGAGATCTGGTTATTTGATATGAGTCTGGCCATTTGGTCTATACGCACTAACCATCTACGTGGGAGTAGTTATGGGTATCCCGATGTCGTGGTATCAGCCGAAGCACTTCGTGACGTCAGCGACTGAGCGGCGCGCGCCGGATTGGACTGGAACGCCTGTGAGGCTAGGTCTGCTTCCGGCCGCCCACGCAACGTGCAGGTGTGCATTGGGCGATGGGCCCAGACCCCTGTGCGCTTAGGTTTAGACCGGCGTGCTGGCCTCTCTGTTGTGCCTAGGTGGGGCTGCGACGTGTTGATCTTCCGCGGCCGGGCATGACCCAGGAAAGTGTGTCCGGCCAAATGGGATCAAGCGTGTTGGGTTATGTGGTGCACCCCTGCAGGGAAGTTAATCTATTCGAATAGCCGTGATCTTCGGTAACAGGATGACTTGGAGTTGTACCTTGACCTTATGACAACTAGAACCCGATACTTAATCAAGCACACCCTTCCAAGTGCCAGATACAACCCGGTGGTCGCTCTCACTCAGGGTTACGAGGAGGGGATCGCCGGGTAGGATTATGCTATTCGATGCTACTTGGAGGACTTCAGTCTACTCTCTGCTACAAGCTGCAAGGCGGAGGCTGCCAGAAGCGTAGTCTTTGACAGGATTAGATATCCCCCTCTTATTCCGGCATTCTGCAGTTCAGTCCACTGATATGGTCCTTTACACATATATATCCATGCATATGTAGTGTAGCTCCTTGCTTGCGAGTACTTTGGATGAGTACTCACGGTTGCCTTGTTCCCCCTTTTCCCCCTATCTCTACCCGGTTGCTGCAACCAGACGATGGAGCCCAGGAGCCAGACGCCACCGTCGATGACGACTACTACACCGGAGGTGCCTACTACTACGTGCAGCCCGCTGACGACGACCAGGAGTAGTTAGGAGGATCCCAGGCAGGAGGCCTGCGCCTCTTTCGATCTGTATCTCAATTTGTGCTAGCCTTCTTAAGGCAAACTTGTTTAACTTATGTCTGTACTCAGATATTGTTGCTTCCGCTGACTCGTCTATGATCGAGCACTTGTATTCGAGCCCTCGAAGCCCTTGGCTTGTATTATGATGCTTGTATGACATATTTTTATTTGTAGAGTTGTGTTGTGATATCTTCCCGTGAGTCCCTGATCTTGATCGTACAGGTTTGCGTGTATGATTAGTGTACGATTGAATTGGGGGCGTCACAAGTTGGTATCAGAGCCGACTGCCTGTAGGAATCCCCCTTCCACACTCCTTGGCCGAAGTCGAGTCTAGTCATTGCAAAACTTTTACTAACATGACTATGTGCCTTATGGGCCCACGTCGCCATTGGGTGGTATTAGGATCTTTTACTCCTCGACCTTTACTCTGGGACTCTGATCTCTCCTCTATTCGGGTTAAATGAATTTTACTAAATCTAACATTAGGATCTCGTTATCACTTTCACCCAGAGAGCCCCTTATTACTGATGATCGTCTGCTGCACCAGAAGACCCTGAAGATACTCTCCGCTGTTAACTCGAGAACTTGTGTTCATCGCGTTTGCAATTCCCCTTCCACCGTAAACCCTTATGGATAACTACTTGAAGTTGTTATTCTTACCCTCATCCCCAGTTGGTCTTGTTATTACAAGATACCCTGAAAAACTCGTCGTTGTTTCGATAATCCTTTGAGCTTACCGCCGTGTTGTTCCTTGTCACCTAAATACCCCTACGGTTAATTCTCGCACTTATCGAGTATCCGCTCATCCCCCAGTTGTTCCTGTGTTACACAAAAGTCTTCGAAATACCATTCGATATTCCGAAAATCCTCAGCAACCTATTGCTCTGGAATTTCTTGTTTGCTTTCATTATGATTAATCCCATAAGTATACTAATCATATTAGCATCCTTTGTCACCATCATTTTTGAGTCCGTTGATTCAATACGTTGTGAATGTTCACAATCATCAGTCGAGTCCTAGGATTATCTTTCCGGCTCAGACGTCATTTTGAACATGAGCTGGTTCTCGACCAAACTATCTGTCGTCGATTGTGCCTCTGGTATATACAATTGATCCATCCTTGATCAGAATGTCTGCTTCTGATCCCTTTTTTTGGAAATCATAATTCCTTTGCATTTAATCTTTGAATTATTCAGATGATTCCATAACTTGTTGCATTCGCATTCTTTCTTCCTCTGATTGGGTATCGATACTCACCTCAGCTCCACTGTGGATCGCCTTATCCACTGTTGGATTATTATATCCGACATTGTCCTTCATTATTAATCACCTTGTGAGTCCTTCTCCGATACATAATGCCTTTGTTAAATTGTATCCTTTCCTTTTGTCATCCTTGCTCTGCTTTCGAGCTGGTGATACTTACTCTTGAAGCTTATGGTATATGTTCGCAAGAAGCCCCGATGGGATTGAACCAACGCCTTCCCTCATCAGCGTGAACCCGAAAGATTTCACGAGTCATACTTATCTGGTATTGCACCAGGTAAAACTTTCAACAACTAATGTCATCTTCGAAATACGAGAGGTGAATGGAAGATTATGCATTGAGGAAGTGGGAGTCGACCTTGAACTTTGTGTTCATGCCCATTGACGCGATGTATATCCTATCATGGAAGCTTCTTGTAATAATAACTATTTCCTTGATAACTAACATATGGTATCTGTGAATTGATCCCTTGCAACCGTGGTTACGACCATGATTGTTCTTGTTTGATTCCATTTCTCGGACATGTTAAAACAATTGTCTTCTATGGACCAATACACCAGTCCAACCTTTACTTTGATCTTGTGTCGAGTATTACCCCCCTGGTATCTCGAGATTATCATGGAACTGCATAACTTCTTATGAGTTGTTCATCAAGTGCTACCTTCCCACTGATTCCAATTTTTCACGGGCTCTGAGTTATTATACACTCAAAGACACCGATAACTGAACCGAGTCTGCACTATGATTCAACAACTCTTCATTAAGCTTCTATAAATACGAGTTTGTACCCGATCACGCCATTCCTAGCCTGTTTGGCTATATCATTGTCGTGATGATTTTAACTGTGCTACCCGGTCCTTCTTCTTGGAACACAATTTTCGACGATGAACTAACCTTACGTCGATCCTCGTCGTCATATCATTTCGCCTTGAACAACAAGCTTGGTTTCGAGTTTGTGTCGTACCCTTGGTTCCAATAACCTTTCACTTCATCATTACTTTGACTTGATGTCGTCGCCGATCGATTACATCTTCATGAACTCTCGCGACAAAGGTGTCGTGATCATCAACATTCTGAGCTCATCCAGGATATCAATTGAATTCATGGTGAGAAATACCATCCTTGCCCTCAATGAATTGTATTATCATCGACCACTTTATTGCCTTCCCACCAACACAAGCTTGTTCATGTTTGGTGTTATACCTTGAGTTCCTTGCTATCCAGCAATTGTTCTTCTTTAGCTTGGAGTATTACCATCCTTTATGTCAAGAATGTTCTGATATTTGTTCCACCTCTTGAGAATTCTTGACATAGAAATACTTCTCACCATCACCATTCTTTCTTGGTCCCCGTGTTAATTCCAACAAGTGAACGGTGTTGTTTGGATTCTTTCCTTCTAGCAACCCTATTTCTTTGAAGTTAATGGTCGAAAGTTCCGTCTTAGGCTATTGATTATTGAATCACCATTCTGACTTTGGTCGTGCAACCAAACCCATATTTCGGGCGCACCTTTCAACCAATGTTTAATTGTGTATGTTTTCCTCGAGCATACTTCCTTGTATCATTTGATCTGACAAATGTTATCTCCTTGTTCACTTAATTGTGGAAATCCATCTTTTGGGAATCTCGATGAATTGCCGTTGAGTTCACTAGACACCTCCTTGTCCTCTCCTTGGGTTAATGATGGACTTTTGTTAATGGAAATCACTTCATTGTTCATTTCCCTGAGAATCTTACAATGTCATCTCGTCAATTTGCGTTGCACCATTTCTTCTCAGGTATCCTAAGTCTGAGTTATCCTGACACCAATCAGATCTTAATCTCGGTCTGATGTGATGGTTTGAACATATTTCCAAGGATTATAACATTGGTCTTTAACCCAATAAGGTGATGTCATCCTAGTACACCTGGCCGGAGGACCTATTGTTATAGTTTCCTTTTAGCAAGGTTATCTATTCTTCCATGAGGGAATGGTAAGACGTATTCTATAAGTTGTTCCTCATGAATCCTTCGTGTATCCAGAGTCTGACCTTTTGCTTGAAGACCATGTCAATGCTATCCTAAAGCATGTCCATGGTACTCCGATGTTCAACAAAAACATTTGAAGCCCAATGCTAAATGTTTCCTGCTCGATTATCCAAACAACACTGTATGGGTAATGTCATGAAAATTCTCTCCCCTACCTAAAGAGTTTACTACATTATATCCTGTCATGGATATCATGCTCTGCTCGTCCTTTCGAAGGATATACCTTTGAAATATGTGTTTAAACACATTTTTCTTTCCATTGTTCTGATTAAATCTGGTAATCACCTTTCCTTTCCATTGGATTGCTTAACCCTACTTGTGATCTTTATTATATAAGCAGTAGTATTCTTCTACTTATGTAAACACCTCGGTGTACAATTCTGTCAGCAAGACCCTGTTACTATAATTGATGACATTTCGGTAACCCCCGATGGATGAGAACTTTGCCTATTGGTCCGCCTCGTTCAACGAGCAGGAAAATGGTTCTCTTCGTCCCTCGCCCTTGGTACCAATGTTGTTGCCAACATAATTGATAGGCTATCCTCTGCCATGCCTTGCTACCATGACCGTGCAATATGTCGGCGTCCTTCCTACTTTTGGACCACATGGTGGGCCCATAACCCACAGTTCCACAGGATCGAAACCATACTCTCGAGTACACGCCCGTTTCCAAGGCTATTCCTCACGCTTGGCTTCTTGTGTAATTCGCGAGCCACTTTCCGTGTGAACCTCAATCCTGGTATTAGACATAATACTTATTTCCGATGCTCTGAACTCCTTTCACAATCTGTTTCAGGCAACGAACGATTGCCTGCCCTCTCAAAACTTCTCATGATACCTCCTTACCTTGCTCTCGATATTTTCTTAAGTTTCAATTCAAGAGTTACTTTCGGACACCTTCCCCGATGTTATCGACGAGATAGTCAACCTTGCAGAAGTCCGTTCTCTCGGAATACCCCTTTATTCTTTCATAAGTACGATGGAGTTCCTGAAGAAAGGACGACAACTTCATCATGATGACCTGAAGCAGAGAAATGGAGACATCAACTATGGATCGACCACTTGAGAAGAGCAACCAAGACCGAGAAGATTCGTTAGAAATTTCGTAACCAAATCCCTTTCCCATCACTTCCCCTCTTAAGTCTCGGGACGAGATTTCTTGTAGTGGAGGAGAATTGTGACGCCCGAATAATTAAGCTACAGTGAACCTCTGCTAATGAAGCCACGTCACCTCGATTATAGTTGCTAATCTCGAATTTGTTCGAAACCGATTCAAATTCAAATTTCAAAATCAGGCAAACAATAAAAGTTTTCAAATATTAAAACTAAAATGATCGGAGTGAACCAAATACTGCATAGGTAATTGTGGTGAAGAAGCAACATTTTTATAAAGCGTTTAAATGCTCTAATATAAATAAAATAGTAGCAAACATAATTATTTAAATGCCTTTACTAATTAACAAAATTTCAAACTAAATTATCTGGGGACTAGACTTCTGGTGGCAGTGCAGCTTATTGCATAGTATTTATGTGTTAATGCTCCACTTTTACAAAAGTCATTTGGATCAAGTTTTAAATGGAAAACAATAGCTAATTAAAGTAAAACAGAAAAGGAAAAAAAAGGCAAGAAAAGAAAACAGAACCCGCCCCCCCCCCCCCCCCCCCCCCCCTCCCACCAGCGACCACCCAATCCCCCCCCCCCCCCCGCCCCCCCCCCCCCCCCCCCCCCCCTCCCACCAGCGACCACCCAATCCCCCCCCCCCCCCCGCCCCCCCCCCCCCCCCCCCCCCCCTCCCACCAGCGACCACCCAATCCCCCCCCCCCCCCCGCCCCCCCCCCCCCCCCCCCCCCCCTCCCACCAGCGACCACCCAATCCCCCCCCCCCCCCCGCCCCCCCCCCCCCCCCCCCCCCCCTCCCACCAGCGACCACCCAATCCCCCCCCCCCCCCCGCCCCCCCCCCCCCCCCCCCCCCCCTCCCACCAGCGACCACCCAATCCCCCCCCCCCCCCCGCCCCCCCCCCCCCCCCCCCCCCCCTCCCACCAGCGACCACCCAATCCCCCCCCCCCCCCCGCCCCCCCCCCCCCCCCCCCCCCCCTCCCACCAGCGACCACCCAATCCCCCCCCCCCCCCCGCCCCCCCCCCCCCCCCCCCCCCCCTCCCACCAGCGACCACCCAATCCCCCCCCCCCCCCCGCCCCCCCCCCCCCCCCCCCCCCCCCGCCCCCCCCGCCCCCCCCCCCCCCACCCCCCCCCCCCCCCCCCGGGTCCAGCCCCAAACCCTAACCTATCCCCACTCCCCCCTGGTCCGCCGTCACCCACAGGAGCGCTCGCACGCACGCATGAATCCCCGAGGGAGAGGAGCTCCCTCGTGCTCGAAGCCACGCCGGCGACCCCTCTGACCACCTCGTCGCCCTCCCTACCGGACTCCCTCTGCCTCCTCACGATCTGGATCGAGGGGATCCGCCCCGACTCCACCGCCGCACATTGCCATGGCCGCCATCGACGTCGCCCGACCCGCGCCACCTCGTCCACGTCGTGCTCGCCGCCCCGACGCCGACTCGCCGTCGCCCCGCAGCTCTGGCCCTCCCCGAGCACAGCCTTGCACCTCTACAGGGCCGGTGAGGACCTCTCCGTCCGACCACATCTTCCCTCCCTCCGATCATCGTGCTCCCGCTCGCGCGCCGCTAGCTCGACTCGACCATGCCTTGCAGGGCTGTGCACCACCCGCGCCCTGCCTCGCCTAGTCCACCCCCTGGACGTAGCCTGCGCCCTCAAGCGCGCGCGCCCGCGCATGCTTGGCCGTGCCCTACACCGCTCGCCGAAGCCCTGTCGTACCCGTGAGATCGCCGCCGACGACCATCGTCGTTGTGGCCTTCTCCGGCCACCCCAGGTCCCAACTGCACCACCAGTGGATGCGGCCGAGCCACAACTACTCGTAGTTGTGCTCGACTCGCCGAACCATCGCCCGATGCTCCTCCACCGTGCCTGTACGTCACCGGTGGTTACCTCCGGCCAGCTGACGTTTCCGGTTAATTAGGGGCACTAATTACCCTATTAGTTGCCCCTGTCACTATGACATGTGGGCCCCAACTAATTAGGAATAACTAAACAACTCTTTGATTAAAACCTGAGTCTATTACATGTGGGACCCGTGTACTGTTTAAAAGGATAACTTTTGGTTAAACTAACAGCCAATGACAATCGAGGCCCACCCCTGGAAAGAAATTAAAAAAAGTTAATAAAAAAATAAATAAATAAACATTAATTAATTAGTGGATTAATTAAGTTAATTAATACTGTTTAGCTAAGCTAATTAAAATTAGTTAACCTAATCAATGTAATTAAGCTAATTAACATGTTTAGTTAATCTAAGTCAATGACATATGGACCCACGCGTCAGCTTGACCCAGTAATGCCATTTCGAATTAAATTAATAATAATAATTTATAAATTGAATTAAATCTTAAAAAATTAATATAAAATAAACCGTAGCTCATATGGAAAAACTTTGTACATGAAAGTTGCTCAGAACGACGAGACGAACCCGGATACGCGGCCCGTTCGTCCGCCACGCATGCCTAACCTATCGAACTTGCAACTTTCCCCCTCCGGCTCCTTTGCCCGAAAATGCGAAACACCGGGGATACTTTCCGGATGATTCCCCCTTCGTCGGTATCACCTCCTACCGCGTTAGGGCATACCTAGCACCGCGTATTGCCTCGTTATGTTTTGTGATGCCTTGCTTGCTCCGTATTTACTGTTTCTTCCCCCTCTTCTTCCCCGGTAGACTCCGAGACTAATGCTGCTGCTGGTACCCCGATCGACTACGGTGTTGACGACCCCTCTCTCTTGCCAAAGCAACCAGGCAAGCCCCCCCTTTGATCACCAGATATCGCCTACTCTTCTCTATACTGCTTGCATTAGAGTAGTGTAGCATGTTACTGCTTTCAGTTAATCCTAAACTGCTGCATAGCCTGTCCTTGCTACTACTGTTGTTACCTTTACCTGCTATCCTACTACTTAGTATAAGATGCTAGTGGTCCATCAGTTGCCCTACATTCTTGTCCGTCTGCCATCTTATACTACTGGGCTGTGATCACTTCGGGAGGTGATCACGGGCATATACTATATACTTACACTGTTACATTACCTGTGATACTGTTCAGAGATGGGGGCTGAAAGGACAGGTGGCTCCATCCCGGTAGAGGTGGGCCTGGGTTCCCGACGGCCCCCGACTGTTAATTGGGCGGAGCGGCAGGGCAGGTTGAGACTACCTGGGTGAGAGGTGGGCCTGGCCCTGGTCGGCGTTCGCGGATACTTAAAACGTTTAACGAGATCTGGGTATTTGATCTGAGGCTGGCCATTTGGTCTATACACACTAACCATCTACGTGGGAGTAGTTATGGGTATCCCGACGTCGTGGCGAAGCACTTTGTGACGTCAGCGACTGAGCGGCGCGCGCCGGATTGGACTGGAACGCCTGTTAGGCTAGGTCTGCTTCCGGCCGCCCACGCAACGTGCAGGTGTGCATTGGGCGATGGGCCCAGACCCCTGTGCGCTTAGGTTTAGACCGACGTGCTGGCCTCTCTGTTGTGCCTAGGTGGGGCTGCGACGTGTTGATCTTCCGCGGCCGGGCATGACCCAGGAAAGTGTGTCCGGCCAAATGGGATCAAGCGTGTTGGGTTATGTGGTGCACCCCTGCAGGGAAGTTAATCTATTCGAATAGCCGTGATCTTCGGTAACAAGACGACTTGGAGTTGTACCTTGACCTTATTACAACTAGAACCGGATACATTATAAAACACACCCTTCCAAGTGCCAGATACAACCCGGTGGTCGCTCTCACTCAGGGTTACGAGGAGGGGATCGCCGGGTAGGATTATGCTATTCGATGCTACTTGGAGGACTTCAGTCTACTATCTGCTACAAGCTGCAAGGCGGAGGCTGCCAGAAGCGTAGTCTTCGACAGGATTAGATATCCCCCTCTTATTCCGGCATTCTGCAGTTCAGTTCACTGATATGGCCCTTTACACATATATCCATGCATATGTAGTGTAGCTCCTTGCTTGCGAGTACTTTGGATGAGTACTCACGGTTGCCTTGTTCCCCCTTTTCCCCCTATCTCTACCCGGTTGCTGCGACCAGACGATGGAGCCCAGGAGCCAGACGCCGCCGTCGATGACGACTACTACACCGGAGGTGCCTACTACTACGTGCAGCCCGCTGACGACGACCAGGAGTAGTTAGGAGGATCCCAGGCAGGAGGCCTGCGCCTCTTTCTATCTGTATCTCAGTTTGTGCTAGCCTTCTTAAGGCAAACTTGTTTAACTTATGTCTGTACTCAGATATTGTGGCTTCCGCTGACTCATCTATGATCGAGCACTTGTATTCGAGCCCTCGAGGCCCCTGGCTTGTATTATGATGCTTGTATGACTTATTTTTATTTGTACAGTTGTGTTGTGATATCTTCTCGTGAGTCCCTGATCTTGATCGTACACGTTTGCGTGTATGATTAGTGTACGATTGAATCGGGTGTGTCACAGTGGTATTCTCCTCGGTATGACTCAGTAAAAAGGGAATAGGGATTCAGAGAAACACACTGAAATATTTTTGGAGTTTTTGGTTTTTTCTTAAACGAGCAAATAAAAGGGGAAAACAAAAATGAGAAAAACTATTTACATGGGAAAGCTCCCAACAAGCAAAAGAAGAACAAGCAAATATTTTTGGGTTTTCTTTTTTGTACTACAATAATCTAAACTAGGAAGAAAAGACCGAAAAGAAGCAGGAAATATATTTTTGGATTTTCTCAAAGTTTTTCAAACACACAAGAAGAAAGCGAGAAAATAAATTAACATGGATGATACAATGAAAAAGTGTGGACACCGACAACTGGAATGAAATGTGTGAACATGAATGTAATGTCGCTGGAAATACGTACTCCCCCAATCTTACGCTTTTGGCCTAACTTGGTAATCACCACTCGGAGTAACCATGGGGTCCCACGTTGAAGTGCTAGGGAGCGGGCACCTGATGATCCCACTGCTAAGGCTCTGCCTGTGCCGCAGCTAGGTTGTTCCGGTAGGTGACGATGTCCTCAGCCATAATCCTGTATCCGCCCCTGTATCCGCCCCTGGCAATAGGATTAAACAAAGTGGGTGCAGGCAGAGGAATAACATCACGGGTAATCTCACTAAAGACCAAGTTATAAGGAACATCCGTAGTGGTTGTCTCGATATCAATAAAGTGTTGGTTTTCCATAGCCACGCGATCTAGGTAAGCCTTAGGTAAAGGATAATAATGTTGGCGTATCTGAATGTTAAAGTGACTCGTTAAATGAGTATCATAAATACCACCATGTATTTTACCCTTGGATCTATTAATGTGGAAGGCGACGTGCCACAATACCCCCAAGCTATAAGTGTTGTTGTTGTAAAGTGCACGACCTAAAACAGCGAAGTCTGAGGCACTGAGTGCACCTACCTTCTCTCTAGCAAGCAAACACTTCGCAATGAATAAAGCAAAACATTGCACAGCAGGAAAGTGTATGCTAGTGGCGGTGACACCTGATACTCCTCTCTCATTCCCCACAGCCAGAGTGCGGTAAAAACCATCAAGCTCTGCAGGCCTAGGCTCTACTAAATTCCCGTCAGAAGGGATCATGCATATGCCACAAAATACAGTGAGTGGTATCTGATGGGTTTCAGCATATAAATTAAACTGCACCTCAGGGGGATTATTCCTAGGAAGGAAATGAAATCATTGCACAAAGGAATTTTAAAGGAGATGATACTGTTCACATTCGGCTGTGATGAAGTCGGTGAGGCCGACATTAGGAACATATTGTGCAAACTCTTGAAGGATTCTGGCCCCTTCCATGAACGGGTTATGCGGCCATTCGCATGGCCATACCTACGCCATTCTCCGGGTGTAGATATCACTATCAGATGACTCCCCAATAACTGCCTTGGAGTTCTTCTTGGAAGCAAACTTCCTAAAGAAACTCATCATTTTCCTATGAAAAAAAATCTGAATTTTTTTAGTCCACAATTTGTTTCTCAAAAGAACTTCACAAGATCGAAAGCAACTACTCATAGGTATGCATAGAGGCCATATCAAGCATTCAAACTACTTAGAAATCCAATAATTCAACATGCAAGCTCATCTATAGCAGCACCAAGAGTAACTAATTGTTCAAAATATAAACCACTAAAGATAAAACTAATTGGACCAATGGAGGAGCCACATACCAAGCAACAATTCCCTGAAACAGTTTCAGAAATGGAGCTTCGAGCAAAGAGATCAAAATCTGCGGATTCGGGAGCAAGAACATGAGAGAGAGAGAGATTGAGAGAGAGAGAAATGGTGATTTTATTTCTGGAGGTAGGTGGTGATGTGGGATGAAGAGATAGTGAGGGGGCCCACGTGGGGACCACAACCAACCAGGGCGCGCCTGGGGGTCCTGACGCGCCCAGGTGGGTTGTGCCCACCTGGTGCACCTCCCTCTGATGTTATTTGCACCAAAAATTCTTAAATATTCAGAAAAAATCGTATTAAATTTTTGCAGCATTCTGATAACTTTTATTTTTGGGTCATTTTTTTATTGCATGGGAAATTTAGAAAAGAGACAAAACATAGCACTTTATTTTATTTAACTAATAAATAAAGAAAACAAAAGGCAGGGATAGAAAGTAGTGCCTACTAAATTCATCAACTTCATACCTCTAGAAAAATGATCCATTAATAAGGTAGATCAAGCTTATTAACAACCACTTTCGATTAGCATGAAACTGAAGAACTTCCGTAAACCACTAAGTTACCTCAACGGGGATATGGATGTCCCCGACAATAAGCATTTCATATTTCTGTTTGGCAGTAAGTAGAGGTAGTTGAAAACTTCCAAAAGTGATTGCCGGAGATTTTCAATAACATTAATACCATTCACATGGAATTGTTTCTTTGTAAAGTGCACCTTGTGCTCATTACCATTGATATGAAAAGTGACCTTGCTTTTATTGCAATCAATAACAGCCCGTGAAGTATTCAAGAAGGGTCTATGTCGGGGGAGAAGCGCTGATCGTGCCCCACGAGCACCTACGAGACGCCCCACGAGCACCTACGAGACCTGGGTCCCTTTGTGGTTCGGAGGGGGGCGGAGATTGCGCAAAGAGCGGATCGAGGCGGTGCGCACGAGAGGGTTTTTACCCAGCATCGGAGCTCTCCGGAGAGATAATACTCCTACTGCTGCTTTGTGGATTATCTGGTGTTCTTGCTAGGGAGCAATGCGGGCTACAAAACCTAACCTGGATGTGATGAACTAAGCTGGAGCTGGACCGAAACTAGCCAAACCCCTTCTACGTTGCCCTCGGGCCTCCTTTTATAGGCACAAGGGGTTACCACATACGGCAAGTAGACAAGGTTACAACGGTAAAAACCTGGGTTGGTACACCGCTTTGTACAGTGTACAGTAACCTATACCTAACTCTGACGGCAAGGGACAAGAGTCATCAATGCCCGTCACGGTCGCCCGAACAGTGTAACAGGGACCTTCAAGTGCGCCTCCATCCGCCACGAAGGTAGCTTGTCAGCGCTGCTTGTCGCTACTCTCCGCTGGCAGCGCAGCCCGCCGACACGCGTCCTTGGGAAAGCCCCGTGGTGACACGTTGGCGGGTGAGCTGGAGCGGAGATGGAGAGGTCGCCCGTCCCGGCAAGCGCCTCGCCGGGGCGGGAACCTTGTCGCGCTTGGGGGTTCAGCGCCCGCCAAGCCTTCCCGGCAAGCTCCTCTTGCCGGGGCCTTGTTTTCCTTTTGTGCCCTGAGTGGCCTTCCCGGCAAGCTCCTCTTGCTGGGGTCTTGACTGCTTTGTTCTTGAATGGCTCCAAGGGAGCTGCTGGGGATCTTGGCGGCCATCAAGCCGGCCCGGCCGTGGGGCGCTGCAACTGTCCGTGCACGAGTTCGGGGTACTAGGGTACCCCTACTCTAGTACACCGACAGGAGCCCCCGGGCCTGGGCCACACACGGCGCCAAGATCTGTTGGGCCAGGCCCAAATCAGTGCACGGGCGCGCGTGGTCTTGATTACGCCGTTACTTGCCTTGGACCCACCACGTCCCCCACGAGCGGCACGCGTCTACCGCGTTCCTCTGTAACGGCGCGCGTTAATTGTGGAGTCGTGGGCGAAGTGGGCGGCGTGAGAGGTCGCCTCATCTGTCGCCTCAGTTCTGCATCTCCGCCACGTGGTTCCCATGCACTTGGGGTCACGGACGGTGAAAGCGGGATACTGGGCCGTCTCGAGCAGAGGTAGCAGGTCTGCCCAGATTCCCTGCTCTTCCTATGCCTTGATTCGCCGAGCGGGGCGGCCGAGCCCCCCACATTGCTCCTTTTAAGAGGGGCGGAAGGGGAACGCAGAAGCATGCATTCTCCCATCCTTCCTCCCTTTAGCTTCTTGCTCCCCTTTCTCCCATCCCCCATGGAGAAGGGGAACCTTGGTTCTTCGTCGGTGGCGGCGAGGGTCACAGCTGGGCATTGCACCCCTCCCAATCTCACGCCCGTGGTGGCTGAGCCAGCCGCGAGGGGAAGAGGGAGGGGGCGAGGTCGTGGACGAGGCCGAGGAGCCCGCGGGAGAGGCGGGCGAGGCGGTGCGCCGTCTCCGCCTCCGTCGGCGGTTCCTCCCCGGGGGCGAGGCCGTGGACGAGCCCGAGGCGCTCGGGGAAGAGGCGGGCGGGGCGGCGTGCCGTCTCCGCCCCCGCCGGCGACTCCTTTTCCTGCGGCGGTCCATACGGGGGATGACCCTTGCGAGTTCTTCGTCAAGCTGCGCCGGGCGCCTCGTCGTCGTCTCCGGCTTCCAGCTCCGTTCGCGATGGCGATGGAGTCGGATCCGCCCGAGGCGTTAAGGTTGCACATGAGGGGCTGTGGGATCAGCGGTACGCGAGTCCGCGTTGCATTCCCAGCCCCTAACGTGATGTACCTTGATCGTGGGTGGAAGACGTTCGCCCGCATCCACAACCTGCTGGCGGGGTTTACCCTCCATTTTAAGTTAATGGAGGGTGATCTCCTCTCCGTCAAGGTCTTCGGGGATCTTGGCACTCGGGCGAGGTGCTGCGTGGATAGCTCCTCCGACAGCGAAGATTCCTCCTCGAGCGAGAGTGACGAGGAGGAGAGCGACAGCGGCGACGAGGGTAGCGGGCCCAACTAGTTGTCGGGTGCCGCTCCGCGTGTTACCGGCGACCCCATCATCCGCGTCGCCGGCTCCTTGAACTCCCCGGGGTCGTCTCCTTGGGCGGCTGGCGTGGGGGAGGCTGCGGAAGGGGAAGAGGGATGGCGACAAGGCCGTCAAGCCGGAGTACGAGGGCGTAGTGCCCTCGACAGCGTGCTGACGTCCTGCCGCCCCGTCTTCGAGCTCTGCTTCCGTCGCCGCCGTCCCCGTCAAGCCTTCGGAGAGCCCCCAGCATGTTCTCGTGGTGCCTTCTGGCACCTGTAGCTCGTGTAGGCGCTCCTTTTGCCCTTCCCGCCTCCTTAACCTACCTCCTGAAGATAGGGACAGAAAAGGGATTACGGGCATCTTATCTTTTTAATTTGTAAGCCTTCGGGCCTTATCCGTACTTAAGGACTTGTAATCCTCTCTTTCATGTTTTTCACTCTCCACGGACTGTATCCGAGTAGAATGTTTTTAATGAAAGAGGGAAGTTTGAAGAAGGACGAAAAGCTTATCTGATACCGCAGCCTCTGGCAACTCTGGCTTGCCGCAGACCCCGGTAACCCTCGCTTGTCGCGGCCCCCGGCAACCCTGGCTTGCCGCAGCCCCCGGCAACTCTAGCTTGCCGGGGCTTGGACGCCGGCGCACCTTTCTTCTCTTCGCTGCTATTTTAGTTCCGAGAACAATTTAGCTAGTGCCGCGATAAGTTATTTTTGTAATATACACTATCTTAGGCAATCGAATGCACTGTTATTTCCTTTACTCGATTTCTTCCCTTGTATGTTTTCACCCTACGCTTTCAGGGAAACTTGCCGGCGCAGGCACCCTTGCCGCGAGCCCCGAGTGCGGAACTTCAGCAGCCTGCTGGCGGGGTCGCTACCGACAAGCAACCTTGTCGCGGACTAGTCGCAGCTCACTTAACTTGTTGAGCGGACTCGAAACAAAATAAGGGTGCGACCAGTACGATTTGGTTCCTCCGCGCACAGGTTTTCCATACAAAGTACTTATCGTTCGAGGAAGATAACTTGAAAATTTAAAACTGGTCGCTTAAACTTAGCAACTTAGCTTTTCTGTTGTCCATTCTCCGGCAAGGCGACAGTTCCTCGAGCGACGCTTGTCGGCCCACACCATTCTTTCCTCCTTCCCCCCGGTTAACTTGTGGGTGGAGGAACCTTCTCCTTGTTTGAGAAGAAAGAAGAGAAAAAGAAAGTTATGGAGCCTAATGGCTCATTATCGCTTACCGGGTTCGGGTGCTGCACAAGATGTTAGTGAACACATGCATATTTAATTATGAAAGCATGTATTAACAAAAATGTGCGCAACCATAGGCTTTACTGATGCACGGGGTCTGCGCCCGGCTTTGTACAAAGGATTACATGCAACAGCGGCAAGACTTGTACAAAAGGGTGGTTGCCGGAACGGGTTCCGGCAACTGCGCCTCATGGGTAAAACTTGCGAAGATGCTCTATGTTCCAGGAATTGCTCACTGAAAAGCCGTCTTCGGTCTCAAGGCGGACAACGCCGGGCCTAGTGACTCGTTTTACCCGATAAGGGCCTTCCCACTTCGGCATCAACTTGTTGGAATTCTTGGCGGATTGAACGCGCCGAAGAACAAGGTCGCCTTCCTCGAAGCTTCTGGTATTAACTTTGCGGCTATGGTAGCGACGCAAAGCTTGCTGGTAACAAGCAGCTCGTACAGCAGCCTGAAGACGATCTTCCTCGAGGAGCAGCGCGTCATCTTGCCGCAGCTGCTCTTGCTCAAGCTCATCATAAGCGAGCACTCGAGGTGACCCGTATACGAGTTCCGTGGGGAGAACTGCATCTGCTCCGTAGACTAGAGCAAAGGGTGTCTGGCCAGTGGCTCGTTTTGGCGTCGTCCTGATCGACCAAAGAACCACTGGCAGCTCCTCGATCCAGTTCCTTCCGCACTTGTGCAGCCTGTCGAAAGTTCTGGTCTTGAGTCCTCGCAGCACTTCAGCGTTTGCTCTCTCTGCTTGACCGTTGCTTCTCGGATGAGCAACGGAAGCAAAGCAGATCTTGGCGCCAAGATCTTGGGCATACTGCATGAAGGTGCGACTCGTGAACTGTGTGCCGTTGTCGGTGATGATCCGGTTAGGAATCCCTAAACGGCAAACAATTGACCTGAAGAACTTGACGGCTAACTGTGCGGTCACCTTCCTCACTGGTTCCACTTCCGGCCACTTTGTGAACTTGTCGATTGCGACGAACAAGTATTCAAAGCCCCCGACAGCTCGGGGGAAAGGGCCGAGGATATCGAGCCCCCAGACCGAGAAGGGCCAGGATAAAGGGATCGTCTGGAGAGCTTGAGCTGGCTGGTGTATCTGTTTTGAATGGAACTGGCACGCTTCACACTTGGCTACTTGTGCAGTTGCATCCTGGAGGGCTTCTGGCCAGAAGAAACCTTGCCGGAAAGCTTTGCCGGCAAGTGCTCTTGCGCCAATGTGGTGACCACATATGCCTCCATGTATCTCCGCCAACAGCTTCTGTCCATCTTCCCGGCAAATACACTTCAATTTCACTCCGTTGAGTCTTCTTCTGTACAGGATGTTGTCCACAAACTGGTACATACATGACTGCCGGGCTACTTTTTCCGCTTCTTCTTGCTCTTCGGGAAGTTCTCCTGTCTGAAGGAAATGGACGATCTGCTGTGCCCAAGTTGGAGCCTATGGCTCGACAACAAGGACTAAAGGCTCGTCTATCGCTGCGGGATCATCAGCTATAACGCCCTCGATGCGGCTATATCTCCCACGTGTCGAAGCACGACTTAGAGGCATAACCGCATTGAAAGCAATGTCGCAAGTGAGGTAATCTTCACACAACCCATGTAATACATAAGGGAAAAGAGATACATAGTTGGCTTACAATCGCCACTTCACACAATACATGAGTAAAACATTACATCATACAGATACAATCAAGGTCCGACTACGGAACCAAAATAAAAGAAGACTACCCCAAATGCTACACAGATCCCCGATCGTCCCAACTGGGCTCCACTACTGATCAACTGAAACGAAACAACACAAAGAACAAGATCTTCATCGAGCTCCTCCTTGAGCTCGGGTC
>LR880968.1:766289093-766299415 GCA_904067115.1 Aegilops sharonensis
AGGCATAGCAAAAGAGCGAGCAACTAGCATAGCAAAGATAGAAGTGATTTCGAGGGTATGGTCATCTTGCCTGAAATCCCGCAAGGAAGAAGATCAAGTCCATGAAGAGGACAAACGGGCGTAGTCGAACGAATCCTCACAACTCCGGAACGAACCCGAAGCTAACGAGAGAAGCAAACCGGAAAGAAGCAAACAACATAGTAAACACACAATCATAAACATGGCATGATGCACAAACAAATATGATGCATGTCCGGTTTAAAGAGGCATGGTATAGCAATATGCACAAACAACACTACAAGTTAAGTGGAGCTCAATATGCAACGAGTTGCATATTGACGGAACACCACCACACTTATTTAGTTCTCTCTCGGTTAGGTACTCACCAATATTAAATGTTGTTAAACATGGCAAGAGGTGGAGCATAATTAAACTAACTATTTAGGCAAGTTTAAATGAGGCCGGAAATAAGAAACAACAATTCCGGAAAATCCTCATGAGCAATATTTTAGATTCGGTACTGTTCTGCCCTAAACACAATTTTAGAGTTGTTAAACAGCAACATAAAGTGGACCATGTTAATCTAGGCATTTTTCCACCCCATTTACATGAATAATTTATTTAAAATGGAGCTACGGTTATTTAGTTATGAAATAAATCATTTAAACATGGCATTTAGGCAAATTAATGCAAACAACAATTTTAAACATTTAAATGTTGTTATCATGATGCGGATGACATGTGCAAGTTTATGCAATTTTTATGAAAACGTTAACATGAGCATGTTATGAAGCATTGTGTCACCGTGGTGGAAGAAAAGGGTGCCACGACAACGACAACGGAAATGGTGCCACGGCAACATTCCGGTTCCGATAACTCGATTGAGATATCGGTGCAAAGGAAAGTGTGGACGTGAGCGAGTCATGCAAGATGTTGGGGTGATCCCGATTACCGGGTTCCCACGGAATGGTGGCAAGGCAAAAGAGGGACATCGCAAGGACAACCGGGCACGTCGATCGTCACGGGTTATACCTTCGGAGCGTTCAAACGGGACGGTTCGCGTTTCGTAGAGGGAAGTAGACGTTCTCGCGATGATCGCCGAGGGAAGTAGTGGTACACGGCGACGGTAGAGGAAGTAGTGTTTCACGTTCGTTTTCGAAGAGGTACTTGACGGGTCCGAATCCCTTCGGGGTTGTCGTGGTACTTGCGGTCTCGCGATGGTAGTCGTACACGGCGTAGGGGAAGTAGACGTTCATGTTCGATGGTAGTGGTACATCTCGTCATCGGAAGTAGTTGTTCATGTCCCGTGGATGTTCGGGGTCCACGGGGTCTTCGAGGGTCGAGAGTAGTGGTTCACGTTCGTTTTCGAAGAGGTACTTGTCGATATCCGAGACGGTCTTGCGTATCCGAAGGGGTACTGGCAGTTTGTGAAGTCGATCTTGATGGAACCGAATGTCCTCGAGGGTAGTCGTGGTACTTATCGCATCCACGTGTAGTCGAACTTCACGGCCTCGTTGACCTGGTACTTGGCGAAAATCCTGGAGACGATGCGTCCGCGTACGTTCCTTGGCGGCGTTCTTGCTGGTCCAAAAGAAGAAAGACCGAAGGCCGGCGGCAGGGATTTGGCGCTGGTCGATGCGGACGAGCGGAGATGCGTCCTCCTCCCCGCTCGAACGAAGCAGAGGCGGGGCAGGGGGCTCATCTGGTCCCCGGCCAGTGGGACTCCATGGGGCGGCGGCCTTGGCGTCGGGCAGGGCCTCCCGAGGTGGTGCAGGGAGGCGCGGCCATGGCAGGGCTCGGCGAATCCGGCCCGGGGCGGCGCGTGACGACGGAGGGCGACGCGAGGCAGGGGGCGCCGGAGTTGGGACGACGGCGGCTTGGAGAAGACCAGGCGCGGGCGCGGTGGTCGAGCGACCGGAGGGCGACGGGGCATGGGGACGCGGGGGAGATGGGGAACGGGCTGAGCGGAGAAGACGCTCGGGGAGCGAGGAGGCGCCAGGGAGGAGAGGAAGGAGGCCGAGGGGATCGGGATCGAGCGATGAGGGAGAGAAGGGGATCGAGAGGGAGAGATGGAATCGGGGGATCGGGCAGGGAGGCGGCGCTGGTGGGAGGACGAGGGAGATGGCTGCGGGGATGGAGTCGGGCTAGGGTTAAGGGCAGGGGCGGCTGGGCCTTGGAAGCCGGCCCGGTAGAGAAGGAAGTGGCCAGAGGCCTGGCTGGGCTGGCTCTCTTCTCTCTCTCTTTAAACTCTTAAAAAAACAGAACGCAAAGAAAGAAAGGGAGAGAAAAGAAATGAGTGGACAAGAATTAGGGTATGAGGGTAATTTTTCCGGACTCGCAAAAATGAGCTGGAACCAGGAAAATTAGAAGTGGGCATGACCGAAAGATTTAAATCCAAAACCATTTGAATTTAATTCGAATGGTATGGACTAGGATTACATTTTGGAAGAGTCCAAAAATGTTAAGAATTTAGGAGGAGCCTCGAAAAAGAGGTAAGAATTGATGGCAAAGTTTGGGGACCAAACTTGAAGTAGAAAGGGCATTGGAATTTTGCAAGTGTGTTATGATCAATTCCAAATTAATGAAATATTTTATAATAGCTCCATAAATATTAGGAGGATATGTTATNTTTGGAAGAGTCCAAAAATGTTAAGAATTTAGGAGGAGCCTCGAAAAAGAGGTAAGAATTGATGGCAAAGTTTGGGGACCAAACTTGAAGTAGAAAGGGCATTGGAATTTTGCAAGTGTGTTATGGTGATTCCAAAACAATGGAATATCTTATATAGCTCCCTAATATTGGGACGATATGTTATAAAGAGAAATCACCATGTGAATCCCTCGGTTTAAATGGATCGAAAAATCCATACGATTTATTTAGTTGAGTTTTAAAAATTAATGAAATGATGGCATGATGACATGATGCAATGCAAGAGATGACATGATGAATGCTCAAACAAAACAAATCACATGGCAAAACTCGGAAACCCTGGAAGGCAACTGAAGCTCCGGTCTTGGGGCGTCACAACACTCCACCACTACGAGAGGATCTCGTCCCGAGATCTAGGATGGCACCGGAGAAAAACGGAAGAGGAAGAGAGGAGGTAAAACTAAGTTGCTTCTCCGACAAACGAGTGAAACCAAAGAACCTTGAAAGGTTGAACAAAATGAAAGAAAGAAAACAACGAAGATGAAGAAAGTTGAAAACACTCTGTTAGAAAAGAGGAACAAGGAACATTACGAAAACCAAGAGGTTTAGTGATAAGATAGATATTGAAACCACTCCGGTTAAAACTAGATAGACTAGGAATAAGATTGATAAAATTTGGGCAGCACTCCGACTGAAAATGGAAGGAATTAGAATCATGAACTTGAGAAGATGGTATGATAGTTGATGAAATCAACAACACACTGCCTCCGGAACTATTGAAAAATGGCACAAGGGGTAAGAAAGATTTCAGACAGCTCTCCGGTTGAGGAAGCAGGCAAAACTTGATAAGATGAGAGAACTCGAATGAAAACATGACACTCCGGTAAACAAAAGGATGATAAAAGAAAGAGAAGTTGACAACACAAGGTGAAGCCTTGCAGTGATAAGATGAAGCTTTGAAATGATATAACCGAGAAAAGTTGGAACTCCGGAAAGAAAAGATGAAGCATCTCGTACCGAAATTGTGATATGATGAACAAACTCCGGAAAGAAGAGATGAACAACTTAGAACTGAGAAATTGATACCATTACGAACTCCGGAAGAATGAATCAATCACTTGGATGAAACCAGAACAAGAATTATGTTATGCGTATCCTTCACCAATTTAGATTGATGACAAGCAACGGATTTGGCATACTACTTATTCCCGTAGAAAATATTAAGATAGATATGGCGCAAACTTGGGAAGGTCTTCAACGAACCACCGGTAGGATTGGAAAGAACGAATGAGTCTATATGATAACGAAGGAAGAGAACTCTTGAACAAACCACCATAATAATTGAGAATGAACGTAGCAAAGGAACAATTCACCGGGAAGAATTGTAAAACGAATAAAGATGCTTGACAAAATTTAGATACATTAGAACAAAGAGATCATGAACTGATTAGAGGATATTTCGACGATGCACCGGTGAGATTTGGAAAACCAGAGTTGAACGCTTGAATGAATAATTCTGAGATGATGGGCTCCGAAGAATCAAACTGAAAAGACTCCTGAAATGCTCCGGGTGGGTTAAAAGAATTCTCACAATCAAAACAATTATGAGGATGGCACGAAGCTAGAACCATGAATCTTGAAGAGAAAGAAGCGAGATTTAAGAGAAACTCTTCTTAGGTCTTCAAAATTCGAGAATGACGACGAGAACATCACCATGAATTATTGAAGCACTCCGGAATGAAAATTAGGAAGGTTGAACCAACAATGAAAATAATTTGGAAGATCTTGGAGAAAACCAAGACTGATGATAATTCATTCTTACGTCAAACTTTGCAAAGAATTTGGGAATAGCTCCAGGAAAATTAGAAGAGTCAGGTAAGATCCTGGGAAAAGACCTGTGGGTTAGGGCCCATTCAAAAGAACCACCGTTGAACAATTGTTTGAAATAGATATTGCACCGGTAGAGTTAAATGGCTTGAATGAGCTAGCATCCTCAAAAGAACTTGAGTGAATTGAGAATGGAAACTAGAATCTTCAGAGATATCTTCAACACTCCGGAACAATTGAATAGCGAGAAGTGGATGATTAAGAGATGCACCGACATGAGAAAGCATTTGAAATGATTTAAAAAAAATACGATCAACACTGAAAACTTGACTTGAGCCCACCGGAGAAGAAAATTAGAATGGAACAATGATAAGGTTAAAGCTTCCTTAGCGTCTTCATGAGAAATCACCGGATAAAACATTAAAGGAAAAGAATGAAGAAACTTCACTCAATAAAAATGGATACTTGATTAAGAAATCTGAGTCCTTGAAGAAAAAGGGTGGGAGGGCGGGAAATCAAAACAACTTGGGTCGGATGAAACGAACACCGTTGAGAAAAAGCTTAGAATTGATCTTGCGAATGTTGGAATGATCGGATTCACTTGAAGAGAAGCACGCCGGTTGGAAAAGAATTAACATGACAAGCTCAGTGATCAAAAAGGATTAGTATTCACATAGCAATATGAGAACACCAATTAGGAAAGGTATGGAATCAACACTTGGCATTGAAGCAACTTGAATACCACAAAACAAAACAAAACAAAGGATTGGCTTCAAGAATGAGCCGGAACGAACACATGATAGAGATTTCGCCCAAAGTGTTCGTGGTGGGGCCCACGCGGACACGACGTATAGCGGACGTCACGAATGACAAACAAGACGTCCCCGAATCAGCATAGCCAAGGATTCTTTAAGACGTCTCGCAACCACTGTAAATCGACCGTGAATGGGCGGACCACTAAACTTTGAACCCCAATCTCCAATCATACATCTGTCGGAAAGATATCCTGTAAGCTACTAGAATTCCCACCTATAAACTCCCGAAACTTTCTGGTTATGCAATCTGGTGTTGGGGATACAGGGGACACAAAATATATCACCCAAACTAACAATACCTAGATCCAGCTGTATCCATCCGTCAACACATAACCAAGAAATCCTCGGAAATCGTTTACCTCGACCTTCGAAAAACATCCGTTATACAAGTCATGGCAATACTCCCGCACTCGCCACAGTACTGGGCTATCAGGGTTATCTCACCAACAACTGCACAAAAGAGATTTCGATGTCGGTAAAACTCAGGTATTCCAGAACTGCAACGATAAAATTGTGACGACAACACCTCGGAGCTCAACTCCCCGGGACACTGCCACAACCCCTAAGTGTCAGGAGGCACCAAGAACAATGTTCTCGTCACAAAACCATCGGCACGATTCCAAGATACCCACGTGATCCTAAGAATTTTTAGTGAAATTTGAGGAGAGAAAAGTCAAAACTCTACGTCAGGATACCTCACCAGAGCGACGAAGAGACTGAGGAGTAAAAAGAATCCTACTCTCCGATATATATAATCCTAAGACTCAAAACATTTTCCGTTCTAGACTCAACAACGCCAGCAAACAATCAAGTAGGGGGCTCCTAAGTCGGGGAAGGCTCTGATTACCAACTTATAACGCCCTCGATGCGGCTATATCTCCCACGTGTCGAAGCATGACTTAGAGGCATAACCGCATTGAAAGCAATGTCGCAAGTGAGGTAATCTTCACACAACCCATGTAATACATAAGGGAAAAGAGATACATAGTTGGCTTACAATCGCCACTTCACACAATACATGAGTAAAACATTACATCATACAGATACAATCAAGGTCCGACTACGGAACCAAAATAAAAGAAGACTACCCCAAATGCTACACAGATCCCCGATCGTCCCAACTGGGCTCCACTACTGATCAACTGAAACGAAACAACACAAAGAACAAGATCTTCATCGAGCTCCTCCTTGAGCTCGGGTCCATCACCTGCACGGTTTCATCGGCACCTGCAAACTGGTTTTGGAAGTATCTGTGAGTCACGGGGACTCAGCAATCTCACACCCGCGAGATCAAGCTAATTTAAGCTTAAAGGTAGGACAGGGTAGTGAGGTGGAGCTGCAGCAAGCGACTAGCATATATGGTGGCTAACAAACGCAAAAGAGAGCGAGAAGAGGAGGCAAGCACGGTCGAACAACTATGATCAAGAAGTGATCCTAGAACAACCTACGTCAAACATAACTCCAACACCGTGTTCACTTCCCGGACTCCGCCGAGAAGAGACCATCACGGTTACACACGCGGTTGGTGTATTTTAATTAAGATCAACTTCGGGTTTTCTACAACCGGACATTAACAAATTCCCATCTGCCACATAACCGCGGGCACGGCTTTCGAAAGTTCAAACCCTGCAGGGGTGTCCCAACTTAGCCCATGATAAGCTCTCGCGATCAACGAAGGAATAGACCTTCTCCCCGGGAAGCCCGATCAGTCTCGGAATCCCGGCTACAAGACATTTCACAGCAATAAAACAAGACCAGCAAGACCTCCCGGCGTGCCGACACCCTGATAGTAGCCGCGNGTACTGGGCTATCAGGGTTATCTCACCAACAACTGCACAAAAGAGATTTCGATGTCGGTAAAACTCAGGTATTCCAGAACTGCAACGATAAAATTGTGACGACAACACCTCGGAGCTCAACTCCCCGGGACACTGCCACAACCCCTAAATGTCAGGAGGCACCAAGAACAATGTTCTCGTCACAAAACCATCGGAACGATTCCAAGATACCCACGTGATCCTAAAAATTTTTAGTGAAATTTGAGGAGAGAAAAGTCAAAACTCTACGTCAGGATACCTCACCAGAGCGACGAAGGGACTGAGGAGTAAAAAGAATCCTACTCTCCGATATATATAATCCTAAGACTCAAAACATTTTCCGTTCTAGACTCAACAACGCCAGCAAACAATCAAGTAGGGGGCTCCTAAGTCGGGGAAGGCTCTGATTACCAACTTATAACGCCCTCGATGCGGCTATATCTCCCACGTGTCGAAGCATGACTTAGAGGCATAACCGCATTGAAAGCAATGTCGCAAGTGAGGTAATCTTCACACAACCCATGTAATACATAAGGGAAAAGAGATACATAGTTGGCTTACAATCGCCACTTCACACAATACATGAGTAAAACATTACATCATACAGATACAATCAAGGTCCGACTACGGAACCAAAATAAAAGAAGACTACCCCAAATGCTACACAGATCCCCGATCGTCCCAACTGGGCTCCACTACTGATCAACTGAAACGAAACAACACAAAGAACAAGATCTTCATCGAGCTCCTCCTTGAGCTCGGGTCCATCACCTGCACGGTTTCATCGGCACCTGCAAACTGGTTTTGGAAGTNATTTCGAGGGTATGGTCATCTTGCCTGAAATCCCGCAAGGAAGAAGATCAAGTCCATGAAGAGGACAAACGGGCGTAGTCGAACGAATCCTCACAACTCCGGAACGAACCCGAAGCTAACGAGAGAAGCAAACCGGAAAGAAGCAAACAACATAGTAAACACACAATCATAAACATGGCATGATGCACAAACAAATATGATGCATGTCCGGTTTAAAGAGGCATGGCATAGCAATATGCACAAACAACACTACAAGTTAAGTGGAGCTCAATATGCAACGAGTTGCATATTGACGGAACACCACCACACTTATTTAGTTCTCTCTCGGTTAGGTACTCAACAATATTAAATGTTGTTAAACATGGCAAGAGGTGGAGCATAACTAAACTAACTATTTAGACAAGTTTAAATGAGGCCGGAAATAAGAAACAACAATTCCGGAAAATCCTCATGAGCAATATTTTAGATTCGGTACTGTTCTGCCCTAAACACAATTTTAGAGTTGTTAAACAGCAACATAAAGTGGACCATGTTAATCTAGGCATTTTTCCACCCCATTTACATGAATAATTTATTTAAAATGGAGCTACGGTTATTTAGTTATGAAATAAATCATTTAAACATGGCATTTAGGCAAATTAATGCAAACAACAATTTTAAACATTTAAATGTTGTTATCATTATGCGGATGACATGTGCAAGTTTATGCAATTTTTATGAAAACGTTAACATGAGCATGTTATGAAGCATTGTGTCACCGTGGTGGAAGAAAAGGGTGCCACGACAACGACAACGGAAATGGTGCCACGGCAACATTCCGGTTCCGATAACTCGATTGAGATATCGGTGCAAAGGAAAGTGTGGACGTGAGCGAGTCATGCAAGATGGTGGGGTGATCCCAATTACCGGGTTCCCACGGAATGGTGGCAAGGCAAAAGAGGGACATCGCAAGGACAACCGGGCACGGCGATCGTCACGGGTTATACCTTCGGAGCGTTCAAACGGGACGGTTCGCGTTTCGTAGAGGGAAGTAGACGTTCTCGCGATGATCGCCGAGGGAAGTAGTGGTACACGGCGACGGTAGAGGAAGTAGTGTTTCACGTTCGTTTTCGAAGAGGTACTTGACGGGTCCGAATCCCTTCGGGGTTGTCGTGGTACTTGCGGTCTCGCGATGGTAGTCGTACACGGCGTAGGGGAAGTAGACGTTCATGTTCGATGGTAGTCCCGTGGATTTTCGGGGTCCACGGGGTCTTCGAGGGTCGAGAGTAGTGGTTCACGTTCGTTTTCGAAGAGGTACTTGTCGATATCCGAGACGGTCTTGCGTATCCGAAGGGGTACTGGCAGTTTGTGAAGTCGATCTTGACGGAACCGAATGTCCTCGAGGGTAGTCGTGGTACTTGTCGCATCCACGTGTAGTCGAACTTCACGGCCTCGTTGACCTGGTACTTGGCGAAAATCCTGGAGACGATGCGTCCGCGTACGTTCCTTGGCGGCGTTCTTGCTGGTCCAAAAGAAGCAAGACCGAAGGCCGGCGGCAGGGATTTGGCGCTGGTCGATGCGGACGAGCGGAGATGCGTCCTCCTCCCCGCTCGAACGAAGCAGAGGTGGGGCAGGGGGCTCATCTGGTCCCCGGCCGGTGGGACTCCATGGGGCGGCGGCCTTGGCGTCGGGCAGGGCCTCCCGAGGTGGTGCAGGGAGGCGCGGCCATGGCAGGGCTCGGCGAATCCGGGCCGGGGCGGCGCGTGACGACGGAGGGCGACGCGAGGCAGGGGGCGCCGGAGTTGGGACGACGGCGGCTTGGAGAAGACCAGGCGCGGGCGCGGTGGTCGAGCGACCGGAGGGCGACGGGGCATGGGGACGCGGGGGAGATGGGGAACGGACTGAGCGGAGAAGACGCTCGGGAGCGAGGAGGCGCCAGGGAGGAGAGGAAGGAGGCCGAGGGGATCGGGATCGAGCGATGAGGGAGAGAAGGGGATCGAGAGGGAGAGATGGAATCGGGGATCGGGCAGGGAGGCGGCGCTGGTGGGAGGACGAGGGAGATGGCTGCAGGGATGGAGTCGGGCTAGGGTTAAGGGCAGGGGCGGCTGGGCCTTGGAAGCCGGCCCGGTAGAGAAGGAAGTGGCCAGAGGCCTGGCTGGGCTGGCTCTCTTCTCTCTCTCTTTAAACTCTTAAAAAAACAGAACGCAAAGAAAGAAAGGGAGAGAAAAGAAATGAGTGGACAAGAATTAGGGTATGAGGGTAATTTTTCCGGACTCGCAAAAATGAGCTGGAACCAGGAAAATTAGAAGTGGGCATGACCGAAAGATTTAAATCCAAAACCATTTGAATTTAATTCGAATGGTATGGACTAGGATTACATTTTGGAAGAGTCCAAAAATGTTAAGAATTTAGGAGGAGCCTCGA
>LR880968.1:766299437-766311574 GCA_904067115.1 Aegilops sharonensis
AGATGGGGAACGGGCTGAGCGGAGAAGACGCTCGGGGAGCGAGGAGGCGCCAGGGAGGAGAGGAAGGAGGCCGAGGGGATCGGGATCGAGCGATGAGGGAGAGAAGGGGATCGAGAGGGAGAGATGGAATCGGGGGATCGGGCAGGGAGGCGGCGCTGGTGGGAGGACGAGGGAGATGGCTGCGGGGATGGAGTCGGGCTAGGGTTAAGGGCAGGGGCGGCTGGGCCTTGGAAGCCGGCCCGGTAGAGAAGGAAGTGGCCAGAGGCCTGGCTGGGCTGGCTCTCTTCTCTCTCTCTTTAAACTCTTAAAAAAACAGAACGCAAAGAAAGAAAGGGAGAGAAAAGAAATGAGTGGACAAGAATTAGGGTATGAGGGTAATTTTTCCGGACTCGCAAAAATGAGCTGGAACCAGGAAAATTAGAAGTGGGCATGACCGAAAGATTTAAATCCAAAACCATTTGAATTTAATTCGAATGGTATGGACTAGGATTACATTTTGGAAGAGTCCAAAAATGTTAAGAATTTAGGAGGAGCCTCGAAAAAGAGGTAAGAATTGATGGCAAAGTTTGGGGACCAAACTTGAAGTAGAAAGGGCATTGGAATTTTGCAAGTGTGTTATGGTGATTCCAAAACAATGGAATATCTTATATAGCTCCCTAATATTGGGACGATATGTTATAAAGAGAAATCACCATGTGAATCCCTCGGTTTAAATGGATCGAAAAATCCATATGATTTATTTAGTTGAGTTTTAAAAATTAATGAAATGATGGCATGATGACATGATGCAATGCAAGAGATGACATGATGAATGCTCAAACAAAACAAATCACATGGCAAAACTCGGAAACCCTGGAAGGCAACTGAAGCTCCGGTCTTGGGGCGTCACATCAGCTTCTACGGCAAAGACCTGCAGGTCAGCCGGAGCTCGATGATCCCCGCCAAGCTCGCCGGAGCTAAACTTGTCGGGAGCGTTTGCTTCGACGATACAAACCGCATGGTTTGTCGGAGCAGACTGCTCCTCAGCGATATTTGCGTTGGTTTTAGGGACCTTCTTGGCGGCGGCTTAGGAGAGCTCTGCCGGAAAGTAGTCGCCGGAAACCAATTTTCTCTTTTTGCTCTGTCCTGTTGATGGTGTCACGGTTGGTTGAGTCAGCTTGAGCACAAAAATCCCTGGTTCCACAGGTAACTTAAGTGCGGCACATTTGGAGAGGCCATCAGCTATATCATTCTGTGCTCTTGGAACGTGTTCCATTTGAAAGCCTTCAAAGTGCTCTTCCAGCTTCCTCACTTCATCGACGTACGCTTCCATCAACGGACTCTGGTAATCTTTATTTACTTGGCGGACGACAAGTTGTGAGTCTCCCCTGACAATGAGCTTCTTAATCCCAAGGTCCACCGCAATCCTGAGTCCGGCAAGCAAGCCTTCGTACTCTGCAGTGTTGCTCGTTGCTTGTTCCTTGGGAAAGTGCATCTGGACTATGTACTTGAGGTGCTCTCCGGTGGGTGCGATAAGCAGCACGACGGCACCGGCGCCTTGCAGCGAGAAGGCACCATCAAAGTACATCAGCCACTCTTTATTTGCCTCCTTGACGGGGATGCTCGTCTCTGGAATTTCTTAATCTTGTGTCAGCGTCCACTCTGCTATGAATTCTGCCAATGCCCTGCTCTGGATTGTGGAAGTGCTTTCAAACTTGAGACCAAAGCTTGACAGTTCCAGCGCCCACTCAACAATCCTGCCTGTTGCTTCTGGATTCTGCAATATCCTCTTAAGCGGAAAGCGAGTGACAACTGTTATCTCATGTGCTTGGAAGTAATGGCGCAACTTTCTCGAGGCCATAAGGAGGCCGAAAAGCAGCTTCTGCACACCAGAGTACCTCGATCTAGCCCCCTGCAAAAGGGAACTGACAAAGTACACTGGGCGATGCACCATCCTCTTCTGTATCTTGTCGCAACCCTGCGATGATCCGTCCTTGTCGGGACCAGAGCTTGACGGCGGAGCATCTTGCTTGTCGCTGGATGCGCCTGCCTTGGTTGTCGGCTCATCATCCGCCTCCCTCTCCGCTACTAACGCAGCACTAACCACTTGATTGGTAGCTGCTATATACAGCAGCAACTTCTCTTGTGGTTTAGGTGCGACAAGTATTGGAGTGGAGGACATGTATCTCTTCAAGTCCTGCAGCGCAGCCTTTGCTTCGGGAGTCCATTTCACTGGACCTGCCTTCTTCAAAATCTTGAAAAAGGGCAGGGCGCGTTCAGCAGATTTAGAGATGAACCTGCTGAGAGCAGCCATGCAACCGGCAAGCCTTCTGACATCCTTGACGCGCTTTGGTGCTTCGATCTGCTCAATGGCCTTGATCTTGTCGGGATTGGCTTCAATTCCCCGCTGAGATACAAAGAACCCGAGAAGCTTGCCGGAAGGGACTCCAAACACGCACTTCTCGGGGTTGAGCTTGAGGTTGATCTTGCGCAGGTTTGCAAACGTCTCATCCAAATCTTGAACTAAAGTCACTCTGTCCTTGCTCTTGACCACTATATCATCCATGTAGGCTTCTACATTTCTGTGTATCTGCGGTCCAAAAGCATCATGGACTACCCTTGCAAAGGTTGAACCAGCATTCTTCAAACCGAAAGGCATCCGTATAAAGCAGTACGTGCCACATGGTGTGATGAATGCGGTTTTCTCCTCATCCTCTTCTTCCATGAAGATCTGATGATATCCTGAATATGCATCAAGAAATGACAGCAGATCGCATCCAGCTGTGGAGTCAACAATCTGGTCGATACGCGGCAAGGGAAATGGGTCCTTGGGACAAGCTTTATTAACATCTGTGAAGTCAATACAAAGTCTCCATTTCCCATTATCCTTGCGCACCACTACTGGATTGGCCAACCACGTGGGGTGGAGGACTCCTCTGACAAGCCCTGCTGCTTCCAATTTCTTAATTTCTTCTGCTATGAACTCTTGGCGCTCCACTGCCTGTTTCCTAACTTTTTGCTCGACGGGCCGCGCGTGAGGACAGACAGCCAGGTGGTGCTCAATTACTTTCCTGGGAACGCCGGGGATATTGGATGGTTGCCATGCAAACACATCGACATTCGCCCGCAGGAAAGCAACGAGCTCGCCTTCCTATTTAGGATCAAGCGTGGCACTGATGGTAAAGGTACCACCAGCGCCGTCCTCCTTGGCGGGCACCTTCTTGGTCTTTGGCGGAGCTGCCATCGTCTTGTTGCACTTGCCGGTGGAGCTCGACGGTGCGTCCTCGACGGTAGCGCAGCACTCCGAGGAGGTGCGCTTGCCGGAGTGGGCAACAGTGCTCTTGCCGGACCTAGTGGTCTTCTTCCTCCCGGGAGCTTCAGCGGCAAGTGGTTTGCTATCTGTCGCGGCTGCTGCATCCCGGTAAATCTTGTCAGCGCAGATAAGTGCGTCTTTCTTGTCGCCGTGGACAGAAATGACCTTATCGGGCCGGGCATCTTGAGTAGGTTGTATGCATAGTGAGAGGCGGCCATGAACTTGGCAAGTGCCGGACGGCCAAGTATGCCATTGTAGGGCAATGGGAAATCGGCGACGTCGAACGTGACCCTCTCAGTTCTGAAGTTGAGCTCACTGCCGAAGGTTACCGGCAACGTGATCTTCCCCTTGGGCTTGCTCCTTCCTGGGTTGATTCCTTGGAAAGTACCAGTTTCTTCGAGCTCGCTGTCAGGGATTTGAAGTTTCTAGAGCACTGTGGAGGAGATCAAGTTCAGGCCGGCCCCGTCGTCAACCAACATCTTTGTGACCTTGAGGTTGCGGATGGTTGGTGAGACCAACATCGGCAAGCACCCGACCGCAGTGATGCGATCAGGGTGATCCTCAATGTCAAAGATGATGGGCGTGCTGGACCACTTCAGAGGTTTGCGTGACTCTATGGATGGTTCTGCTGCATTGACCTCGCGCATCCATTGCTTGAGTTGGCGGTGCGAGGTATGCAGAGACGCACCACCGTCGATGCAAAGGACCTCCGTTGCCTTCTGAAACTCATGCTCATCAGTCTCGTCGTCCTCATCGTCCTCGTCATCTTCATCTTCATCTTCTTCCTTGTCGCGGCCACGGGGAGGTCTGTCTCCCTGCTGCTGCTTGGCCTTGCCGCGGCGTCCTCCCCGGCCGGGTCTCTTCTTACTTGCCGCACCTGCACCTTCTTGGGCTTTCTCCTTGTCTCGCCGCTCGTATTCAGCTTTCTGTAGCTCAACGAGCTGCTCGACTTTCTTGCAGCTCTGGAGATCGTGGCCCTTTGTGCGGTGGATTTTACAGTACTGTTTGTTGGAGCTGCCAGGCTTGTCGGCGGCCGCCACAGCTTGGCGGTCGGCGTCAACGGCAACCTCCTTGCCGGAGCCACCGGCCTTGGCTTGGTTGGCGGCACCATCCTTGCCGGACTGCTCGACAACTAGTACTTCTTGGTTTTTCTTCCTCCTGTTGTTCCGCCGCCGGCTATTCCTTGCCGGGGCGATCCCCTCACTGTCAAATTCTGCTCCCACACTCTCTCCCGGGAGTCTTCTTCCTTCTTCAGCGCGTGCACACTTGTCGGCCAGGGCGTACAGCTCGCTGACGTCTTTCACTTTGCACATCGCCATCTCCTCCCTCATCCTGCGATTTCGTACATTCTGATGGAATGCACTGATAACCGCCGCAGGGTGGACATCTGGGATGTTGTAGTGCACTCGACTGAATCTCTGGATGAACTTGCGCAGAGACTCCCCCTCCTTCTGGGCAAGCAGGTGGAGATCACTCTCCTGGCCATGAGGCTTGTGGCCGCCTGTGAAGGCGCCAACAAACTGGTGGCACAAATCTGCCCAAGAAGAAATAGAGCCATCCGGCAAGTGCATGAGCCAAGATCTGACGTTTGGCTTGAGCACCAAGGGGAAGTAGTTGGCGAGGATCTTGTCGTCTCGTCCCCCAGCAGCCTGCACCGCGATGGTGTAGATGCTGAGGAACTCCGATGGGTGTGTCCTACCGTCATACTTCTCCGGCACGTCTGGTTTGAAGTTTTTCTTGTCGGGCCACCGGACTTGCCGCAGCTCACGAGTGAACGCAGGGCAACCCACCGCGTACGGCAAGTCGCCTGGTTCCCCTGGCGCATGCATATCGACAGTGGGCCCGGCGCGTTGGTCGGATTGACGGCGTGCTTCTCTTCGGCGCTCGATACGGGTTCGAGCGTCCTCTTCTTGCCGTTCCCGAAGAACTTGGCGCTGGTCGCGACGAGCTCGCGGATCCGACGACGCTGTGGAGTCGCTGTCGAGGTAGATCCGGCGAGTCGGCGATCTTGGCCTTCGGTAAGGGGAGTGTACGGTAGGTGCACCCCCACAAGTCTCGTCGCCATCGGCTCGCGCCTTGTCGCCCCGCCGCGGTTGCGAAGCGCTTGGTTGCCGCGGGACGTCACCGTTGGCGAAGCCGATGAGACTTTGGATTGTGGCCCTCCACTCGTCGACCTTATCGGCCGTTGGAGGGTAATCCAGTAGTAACTGGGCTCTCGCGAAGGCTTCCGCTGGCGTGGTCGGCGGCAAGGGCGTACGGAGCGAAGAACGGGATATGCTCGGACTCCTAACCAAGTTAGGAGGAGCAGCATCCCGCCCTAGGGACCGTACCCCACTCGTACCGGCATGCTGAGGCGCATGCGGGTCTCGAGGGCCTCGGGATCCTCCAGCTTGGCCTTGATCCAATGAGCGTATGGCGCCGCGGGTATCATGACGTTGTCTGTCCCGCGCCTCCTGCGAAGGACGCGGTGCAGATTCGGACGCCGACGCCCGCGCCGCGTTGTCCTTGGACCTGGCGGCATCGTGGGCTCCCTCGATGGCGCCGGTCCCTCCGCCAGCGTTTCCCCCACCACCTGACGGCTCCGGTGGTGGTGGGTTCGACGCGGACGGCTCAGCTGCTGCCGAAGGATTCTTCTTCGGCGCCATGTCGACGAAGACGTCGATGGAGTTGCTGGTGCGACCGTCGGATCGGATTCACACAACCTCGACGCCCCCTACCTGGCGCGCCAAAGATGTCGGGGGAGAAGCGCTGATCGTGCCCCACGAGCACCTACGAGACGCCCCACGAGCACCTACGAGACCTGGGTCCCTTTGTGGTTCGGAGGGGGGCGGAGATTGCGCAAAGAGCGGATCGAGGCGGTGCGCACGAGAGGGTTTTTACCCAGCTTCGGAGCTCTCCGGAGAGATAATACTCCTACTGCTGCTTTGTGGATTATCTGGTGTTCTTGCTAGGGAGCAATGCGGGCTACAAAACCTAACCTGGATGTGATGAACTAAGCTGGAGCTGGACCGAAACTAGCCGAACCCCTTCTACGTTGCCCTCGGGCCTCCTTTTATAGGCACAAGGGGTTACCACATATGGCAAGTAGACAAGGTTACAACGGTAAAAACCTGGGTTGGTACACCACTTTGTACAGTGTACAGTAACCTATACCTAACTCTGACGGCAAGGGACAAGAGTCATCAATGCCCGTCACGGTCGCCCGAACAGTGTAACAGGGACCTTCAAGTGCGCCTCCATCCGCCACGAAGGTAGCTTGTCAGCGCTGCTTGTCGCTACTCTCCGCTGGCAGCGCTGCCCGCCGACACGCGTCCTTGGGAGAGCCCCGTGGTTACACGTTGGCGGGTGAGCTAGAGTGGAGATGGAGAGGTCGCCCGTCCCAGCAAGCGCCTCGCCGGGGCGGGAACCTTGTCGCGCTTGGGGGTTCAACGCCCGCCAAGCCTTCCCGGCAAGCTCCTCTTGCCGGGGCCTTGTTTTCCTTTTGTGCCCTGAGTGGCCTTCCCGGCAAGCTCCTCTTGCCGGGGTATTGACTGCTTTGTTCTTGAATGGCTCCAAGGGAGCTGCTGGGGATCTTGGCGGCCATCAAGCCGTCCCGGCCGTGGGGCGCTGCAACTGTCCGTGCACGAGTTCGGGGTACTAGGGTACCCCTACTCTAGTACACCGACAGTCTACCAAGAATAATCGACATATTGTCATCCTCGGGCATCTCAAGTATAACAAAGTCAGTCAAAGTAGTAACATTAGCAACAACAACAGGCACATCCTCACAAATACCGATAGGTATGGCAGTTGATTTATCAGCCATTTGCAAAGATATTTCAGTAGGTGTGTGTTTATTCAAATCAAGTCTTTTATATAAAGAGAAAGGCATAACACTAACACCAGCTCCTAAATCACATAAAGTAGTTTTCACATAGTTTCTTTTGATGGAGCAAGGTACAGTGGGGATTCCCGGATCTCCATGTTTTTAGGTACTCCATCTTTAAAAGTATAATTAGCAAGCATGGTGGAGATTTTAGCTTCCGGTATTTTTCTCTTGTTGGTGATGATGTCTTTCATGTACTTTGCATAAGGAGGCATTTTCAAGATATCAGTCAAGTGAGTACGCAAAAAGACTGGCCTAATCATTTGAACAGAGTGTTTGAATTCTTCATCATCTTTCTTTTTAGTTGACTTAGGTGGGAAAGCATTTTCGGCTCTAACTTTTGTATACGAACTCCGATTGAGACGTTTTATAACAAAATCAGCCGCTTTGAGGAGACACACAACTTTCATGTTGAAATGTTTTGCATTTGAGGCCACCTGAATTGGGTTTCAAGCCATTCTTTAATCTGCTGTCAACATGAGAATCTTTGAACTTGTCATAACATTTGCATCCGAGCTCCGTTTTAGACCATCTTCATGTGCATCTTGATCTTCTCAAAGAGATCCATCCCATGGTGACTTTCAATAATAAGTTAGAATTAATATTGATATATCTTCAAGCTACTCTTCATGATCGTGCCACTTTTGAGCGTCAACAAGAGGCATGCAAGGTCCTATTATTTTTCTTCTTCTTTTTTCCTTCTAGAAGGACTAGGTGCATCAGTAGTAACTCTTTGGGAGTCTTGTTCAATTCTTTTTGGGTGCCCCTCAGGATAAAGTGGTTCCTGAGTCATTCTACCTCCTCTAGTAATTACTCTAACAACATGATTATTGATATTATTATTCATTATATCAAGCAATTCTCTTTGAGATTTAGCAACTTGTTCTAGTTGAGTTTGAACCATAGAGGCATGCTTTCCCACACCTCTAACATCATTTGAGATTTTAAATAACAAGTCACTCAAGCAAGCAATCATATCAGAATTCTATTTCAATTGTTTCACAATATTTGCATTGAAGTGATCTTGCTTCCTAATGTAATTTTCAAACTCATAAAGGCATTGGTTACGATGCATATTATAAGGATTGTCATTATCATTGAACCTCATTAAAGAATTTATGTCTACCACCTTAGGTGGTGGTGGTGTATCAAGCCCATGTATTTCTTCAATAGGAGGTAAAATTTTGACATCCTCAGCTTTAATACCTTTTTCTTTCATAGATTTCTTTGCCCCGTGCATTTCTTTAGGACTGAGATATAAGATACCCCTCTTGTTTGGAGTAGGTTTAAGCGGTGGTTCAGGAAGAGTCCAATCATCATAATTTTTCAACATGTTATTCAATAATTCTTCAGCTTGTCCAATAGTTCGTTCCCTGAAAACACAACCAACACAACTATCTAGGAAATCCCTAGAAGCACTAGTACAGCGAGCTCCTAAACAAACGGTTATTAACCCCTTTCCGTGACGGCATTTGGAACCGTCGCCAAGTGAGTGTGGGCGATAGGGGGGGTCCTTCCCACACGACCCAGAAACCGCCGGGGATATGCCCTCCTGGCACACACGTTCGACAAAATGAGGTCGTGTGCGACCGGCGAGCGCTCAAATATGGAAATACGTACAATAGAGATAAAAATTACAATTATATGGCAAAATTGTTTCCGGCCGCAAGTACATCGCACACAGTCAGTCCCCGCTAAACATTTCGTTCGTATGTACATCCCACACAGTCGCTCTAAGGAAAACTTTTCCGTTCACATGTACATCACACACAATTTTTCTCGTTAAATCGCTTGCGTTATTGAATATATCACACACGGCCCGTGGAAGAAACTGTGTGGCAAAGGCTGTCCATCACACACAGTTTTCATGTGGTAACGTTTGCGCAAGGTGGCCTAACTCAAAAAGTTTCCAAGAGAAAGTCGTGTGTGGTTCATTGATCCAACACGGTTTATTCCCAGAAACTGTGTGCGTTGCCTGAGGTCATCGCCCACGGTATTTTTTCAACAACCGTTTGCAATAGCAAAACCGAATTAGCAGGCTAATTATCCAATTATTCATAATCCATTTATTAATCTAATTGACAGTTCATATTAAGCACACAATATATTTCATTTTCATAATTGAAATACATCAGATTACAACATCATATAGCTTCAGCACTCAGCTACCCCATTACACAACTACACCAGAGCCAAGTTTCACATGCAACATCTATAACTTTTTGAACTTAGCATCATAGACGGTACATAGACAGATGTATCTCATCTGGAAAACTGCTAAAGCAGAAGGCGAATATTGAGCCTTCGTTGATGTTGAAGGTCTTTGTAACTTTTGGCCAGTGCTTGTGGATGATTGACCGTCCATCCTTCTTCCTCTTCAGGAAAACTTCAATATTGAACCGTGGGTGTTGTATGAATACCTTCCTCGCCTCCTAACCATATAGGTGGTTTGAGAGGTAATCATCAGTGAACTGCTTTGGAAAGGCCTGAAAACAAGGAGGTGCATAAATATCTTCTCTATATTGGAAATGGGGCAAAGGAATAAAATAGGCAAGGTATAATAGTTAGTACCATCCTGTAGTGAACTGATGTCTTCTTCATTGTGCAGACAAAGATCTTGTTGTTTTGTTTTGTTAATTTCTTTATCCTAATAATCTTTCTAAGTTTCTTGACTTGACTGATATTCATGGACAAATCATTTCCCCATATGCAAAAAGGGTCGAACAGTGGGTCAAAACCTCTGACAGCAGGACCTACATGTGTAAGACCAAATTGTTAAAAACCTAAATATTAGAATGGTTCCTGCAATTGCACAATAATGTGCTATTAGAAAATGGACCATGCACGTGCTAACCTCGATTGTAAACCTCAGTGCTTCCCATTGTTTCCCTGCAACACATATAAGGTAGTTAGTCATCAGGTTAAGTAAGGGTTCGCATGCTATCAGTAATATATTTTGATAAAAATAATCACATTGCATATTCATCAGATTAATTGAGGCCACACGGAAAACCCATTTATCAAAACCAAGCATCATTAAGAACTAGGAAATATAGCACTTGTATATGTTTCTCATGTATTAACTACAGCCAAATTTGATTTATTCCTCACATGCACAATAATACAAAATTCTACCCATGACGATTGGACATCGCATTGCGGAATGGAACCAAGCAGTTAACTAAACACCACAAAAAATGAACCAAACATTAAGTGAGCATCACATTGCACAATATAACATACTCCTAATAGAAGATCAGACAGTTAACTACAGCCAATTGAAGCAATTGTATTTGTTTCTCATGTATTTACTACAGCCAAATTCAATTTATTCCTCACATGGTATACAAGAAAAGAATGCACCCACAATTTTGTAAAGATAAATTCGATTTATTTCTCACATGGAAGACAATACAAAATTGCAGCCTGATGAATTGAACATCACATTTGCAGAATTGAACCAAACAGTTAACTAAAGACGACATCTAATTAACAAAACAGTTAATAAGTGAGCACCACACTACACGACATATAGAACATATACACTAGAGCAACAGATTGCATGGTAAAATTAGATAGCACAATTCACTAGAATTTGTGAAGGAAAGACAGGAGCAGCACACACAACGGGTAAACCGAGCATGCTTAACCGGCGTAGCTAGCAAATGGCAAGGTGCTCCTTCAAGATCTGGGGGTCGGCACGAATGGCAGTCATCGCGACTTCATCCGCGCTGCGGCTGCGATTTGCTTCTCCGCTGCCAAATGCTCCTTGAGGTCCTGGCTATACTGCGTGCACCATGGCTTAGGTCGGCGCTTATTTGGTGGAGGGGTCGGTGATTTGGGTGGAAGGTGTCGCGATCGCTCCGGTGGTAGGGGCATGTGGGATGTGGAAGGAGGAGGAGGATGGGGGTCGGGTGTGGATTACCTGCCTGAATAGGCGAGGCCGAGGAGCGTGAAGGAGGGTCGCCACCAGGAGGCGACGGCGCTGTGATACGTCTCCAATGTATCTATAATTTTTGATTGCTCCATGCTACTTTATCTACTGTTTTGGACTATATAGGGCTTTATTTTCCACTTTTATATTATTTTTGGGACTAACCTATTAACCGGAGGCCCAGCCCAGAATTGCTGTTTTTTTGCCTATTTCAGTGTTTCAAAGAAACGGAATATCAAACGAAGTCCAAACGGAATGAAACCTTCGGAAACGTGATTCTCGCACCGAACGTGATCCTGGATACTTGGAGCCTACGCCAAGGAACAAAGAAGGCGGTCACGAGGGTGGGGGGCGCGCCCCTGCCTCGTGGCCCCCCTGTTGCTCCACCGACGTACTCCTTCCTCCTATATATACCTACGTACCCCCAAACGATCAGATACGGAGCCAAAAACCTAATTCAACCGCCGCAACTTCCTGTATCCACGAGATTCATTCTTGGGGCCTGTTCCAGAGCTCCGCCGAAGAGGGCATCCACTACGGAGGGCTTCTACATCATCACCATAGCCCCTCCGTTGAAGTGTGAGTAGTTTACTTCAGACCTTCGGGTCCATAGCTAGTAGCTAGATGGCTTCTTCTCTCTTTTTGGATCTCAATACAATGTTCTCCCCCTCTCTCGTGGAGATCTATTCGATGTAATCTTCTTTTTGCGGTGCGTTTGTTGAGATCGATGAATTGTGGGTTTATGATCTAGCTTATCTATGAATAATATTTGAATCTTATCTGAATTCTTTTATGTATGATTGGTTATGTTTGCAAGTCTCTTCTAATTATCCGTTTGGTTTGGCCAACTAGATCGGTAGTTCTTGCAATGGGAGAAGTGCTTAGCTCTGGGTTCAATCTTGCGGTGTCCTTTCCCAGTGACAGACGGGGCAGCAAGGCACGTATTGTATTGTTGCCATAGAGGATAACAAGATGGGGGTTTTATCATATTGCAAGAATTTATCCCTCTACATCATGTCATCTTGCTTAAGGCGTTACTCTGTTCT
>LR880968.1:766314490-766326999 GCA_904067115.1 Aegilops sharonensis
TTAAATTGAAGCTATTTCCTTTTTCGCTTAGAGATCGTGATAAAGCGTGGTTTTCATCTTTGCCTAAAAATAGTATTGATTCTTGGAACAAGTGCAAAGATGCTTTTATCTCTAAGTATTTTCCTCCCGCTAAAATTATCTCTCTTAGGAATGATATTATGAATTTTAAGCAACTTGATCATGAACATGTTGCACAAGCTTGGGAGAGAATGAAATTAATGATACGTAATTGTCCTACTCATGGTTTGAACTTGTGGATGATTATACAAAACTTTTATGCCGGATTGAATTTTGCTTCTAGAAATCTTTTAGATTCGGCCGCGGGAGGCACTTTTATGGAAATCACTCTAGGAGATGCTACTAAACTTCTAGATAATATTATGGTTAATTATTCTCAATGGCATACTGAAAGATCTACTAATAAAAAAGTGCATGCGATAGAAGAAATTAATGTTTTGAGTGGAAAGATGGATGAACTTATGAAATTATTTGCTACTAAGAGTGTTTCTTCTGATCCTAATGATATGCCTTTGTCTACTTTGATTGAGAATAACAATGAATCTATGGATGTGAATTTTGTTGGTAGGAATAATTTTGGTAACAACGCGTATAGAGGGAATTTTAATCCTAGGCCTTATCCTAATAATCCTTCTAATAATTATGGAAATTCCTACAACAACTCTTATGGAAATTTTAATAAGATGCCCTCTGAATTTGAGAGTAGTGTTAAAGAGTTTATGAATTCACAAAAGAATTTTAATGCTTTGCTTGAAGAGAAATTGCTTAAAGTTGATGATTTGGCTAGGAACGTTGATAGAATTTCTCTTGAGGTTGATTCTTTAAAGCTTAGATCTATTCCTCCTAAGCATGATATCAATGACTCTCTCAAAGCTATGAGAATTTCCATTGATGAGTGCAAAGAAGGAACAACTAGGATGTGTACTTCCAAAGATGCCTTTTTTAAATGTGTTCTTCCAATTCCTATGAAATCAAGATGAAGATCTAAAAGTTATTGATGTGTCCCCTATTAAATCTTTGATTTTCAATATGAATCTTGATGAAACTGAATATGATCTTCCTTTACCTAGAAGGCGTTCTAAGAATTCGGAGTTTTTAGATCTTGATGATGAAATTGATAAATGTGGGATTGAAAGAAATAAAAACCTAGATGTTGCTAAACCCACTATATTGGATCTCAAGGAATTTAATTATGAAAATTGCTCTTTAAATGATTGTATTTCCTTGTTGCCATCCGTGCTAAATTCTCCTCATGCTTATAGTCAAAAGATGCCTTGATGCAATCTTATGAAGAAAAACTTGAGTTGAAAGTCTCTATCCATAGAAAACTCTATGATGAGTGGGAACCTACTACTAAAATTAAAATTAAAAATTATGAGTTTCATGCCTTGTGTGATTTGGGTGCTAGTGTCTCCACTATTCCCAAAACTTTGTGTGATTTGCTAGATTTCCGTTACTTTGATGATTGCTCTCTAAACTTGCATCTTGCGGATTCTACTATTAAAAAGCCTATGGTAAGAATTAATGATGTTCTTATTGTTGCAAATAGGAATTATGTGCCCGTAGATTTTATCGTTCTTGATATAGATTGCAATCCTTCATGTCCTATTATTCTTGGTAGACCTTTCCTTAGAACGATTGGTGCAATTATTGATATGAAGGAAGGGAATATTATATTCCAATTTCCATTGAAGAAGGGCATGGAACACTTTCCTAGAAATAAAATAAAATTACCATATGAATCTATCATGAGAGCCACTTATGGATTGCCTACCAAAGATGGCAATACCTAGATCTATCCTTGCTTTTATGCCTAGCTAGGGCGTTAAACGATAGCGCTTGTTGGGAGGCAGCCCAATTTTATTTTTAGTTTTTTGTTTTTTCTTCTGTTTAGGAATAAATAATCCATCTAGCCTCTGTTTAGATGTGGTTTTATGTTTTAATTAGAGTTTGTGCCAAGCTAGACCTATTGGATCTTCTTGGATGATAGTTATTTGATCTTGCTGTAATTTCCAAAAACTTTGCGCTCAGTGCCCGAATTATTAAAAATCACCAGAACGTGATAAAATACTGATTCTGATTGCTTCTGATCAATAAAAAAAATTCCAGGTCTTCTAATTTTGGTAGGTTTATTGGAGTTCTAGAAGTTTGCTTTAGTTGCAGATTACTACAGACTGTTCTGTTTTTGACAGATTCTGTTTTTTCATGTGTTGTTTGCTTATTTTGATGAATCTATGGCTAGTAAAATAGTTTATAATCCATAGAGAAGTTGTAATACAGTAGGTTTAACACCAATATAAATAAATAATGAGTTCATTACAGTACCTTAAAGTAGTATTTTGTTTTCTTTCTCAAACGGAGCTCACGAGATTTCTATTGAGTTTTGTGTTGTGAAGTTTTCAAGTTTTGGGTAAATTCTTTTGATGGATTATGGAACAAGGAGTGACAAGAGACTAAGCTTGGGGATGCCCATGGCACCCCCAAGATAATCCAAGGACACCAAAAATTCAAAGCTTGGGGATGCCCCGGAAGGCATCCCCTCTTTCGTCCACTTCCATCGGTAATTTACTTGGAGCTATATTTTTATTCAACACATGATATGTGTTTTGCTTGGAGCGTCTTGTATTATTTGCGTATTTGCTTGTTAGTATACCACAATCATCCTTGCTGTACACACCTTTTGAGAGATCCATACATGAATTAGAATTTGATAGAATACTCTATGTGCTTCACTTATATCTTTTGAGCTTGATAGTTTTGCTCATAGTGCTTCACTTATATCTTTTGAGCGTGATAATTTTTGCTCTAGTGCTTCACTTAGATCTTTTAGAGCACGGTGGTGGATTTGCTTTAAATAAACTATTGATCTCTCATGCTTCACTTATATTATTTTTAGAGTCGTTAATAGCATGGAAATTTGCTAAATGTTAATATACTTGGTATTCAAGATATGTGAAACTTTCTTTTGAGTGCGTTGAATACTAAGAAAAGTTTGATGCTTGATAATTGTTTTGAGATATGAAGATGGTGATATTAGAGTCATGCTAGTTGATTAGTTGTGAATTTAAAGAATACTTGTGTTGAAGTTTGTGATTCCCGTAGCATGCACGTATGGTGAACCGTTATGTGATGAACTCGGAGCATGATTTATTTATTGATTGTCTTCCTTATGAGTGGCGGTCCGGGATGAGCGATGGTCTTTTCCTACCAATCTATCCCCCTAGGAGCATGCGCGTAATACTTTGCCTTGATAACTTATAGATTTTTGCAATAAGTATATGAGTTCTTTATGACTAATGTTGAGTCCATGGATTATACGCACTTTTCCCATCCTTTCACCATTGCTAGCCTCTCTAATACCGCGCACTTTTCGCCGGTATCATACACCCACCATGTATCTTCCTCAAAGCAGCCACCATACCTACCTATCATGGCATTTCCATAGCCATTCCAAGATATATTGCCATGCAACTTTCCACTGTTCCGTTTATTATGACACGCTCCATCATTGTCATATTGCTAGCATGATCATGTAGTTGACATTGTATTTGTGGCAAAGCCACCGTTCATAATTCTTTCATACATGTCACTCATGTTTCATTGCATATCCCGGTACACCGCTAGAGGCATTCATATAGAGTCATACTTTGTTCTAAGTATCGAGTTGTAATTGTTGAGTTGTAAGAAAAATAAAAGTGTGATGATCATCTTATTAGAGCATTGTCCCAAGTGAGGAAAGGATGATGGATACTATGATTCCCCCATAATTCGGGATGAGACTCCAGACGAAAAAAAAGAAAGATGAAAAAAAGAGGCCATAAAAAAAAGGAAAGGCCCAAATAAAAAATGAGAGAAAAAGAGAGAAGGGACAATGTTACTATCCTTTTACCACACTTGTGCTTCCAAGTAGCACCAAGATCTTCATGATAGAGAGTCTCTCATTTTGTCACTTTCATATACTAGTGGGAATTTTTCATTATAGAACTTGGCTTGTATATTCCAATGACGGGCTTCCTCAAAATGCCCTAGGTCTTCGTGAGCAAGCGAGTTGGATGCACACCCACTTAGTTTCTTTTGTTGATCTTTCATATACTTATAGCTCTAGTGCATCTGTTGCATGGCAATCCCTACTCACTCACATTGATATCTATTGATGGGCATCTCCATAGCCCGTTGATATGCCTAGTTGATGTGAGACTATCTTCCCTCTTTTTGTCTTCTCCACAACCACCATTCTATCCCACATATAGTGCTATATCCATGACTCACGCTCATGTATTGCGTGAAGATTGAAAAAGTTTTGAAAATGTTAAAATATGAAACAATTGCTTGGCTTGTCATTGGGGTTGTGCATGATTTAATTATTTTGTGTGGGGAAGATGGAGCATAGCCAGACTATATGTTTTTGTAGGGATAACTTTCTTTGGCCATGTTATTTTGAGAAGACATAATTGCTTAGTTAGTATGCTTGAAGTATTATTATTTTTATGTCAATATGAACTTTTGTCTTGAATCTTTCGGTTCTGAATATTCATACCACAATTAAGAGGATTTACATTGAAATTATGCCAAAGTATAACTCCGCATCAAAAATTCTTTTTTTTCATTTACCTACTCGAGGACGAGCAGGAATTAAGCTTGGGGATGCCTGATACGTCTCCAATGTATCTATAATTTTTTATTGCTCCATGCTACTTTATCTACTATTTTGGACTATATTGGGCTTTATTTTCCACTTTTATATTATTTTTGGGACTAACCTATTAACCGGAGGCCCAGCCCAGCATTGCTGTTTTTTTGCCTATTTCAGTGTTTCGAAGAAACGGAATATCAAACGGAGTCCAAATGGAATGAAACCTTCGGAAACGTGATTCTCTCACCGAACGTGATCCAGGAGACTTGGACCCTATGCCAAGGAACAATGAAGGCGGTCACGAGGGTGGGGCCCCCCTAGGGCGCGCCCCCCTGCCTCGTGGGCCCCCTGTTGCTCCAGTGACGTACTCCTTCCTCCTATATATGCGTACGTACCCCCAAACGATCAGATACAGAGCCAAAAACCTAATTCCACCGCCACAACTTCCTGTATCCACGAGATCCCATCTTGGGGCCTGTTCTGGAGCTCCGCCGGAGAGGGCATCCACCACGGAGGGCTTCTACATCATCACCATAGCCCCTCCGATGAAGTGTGAGTAGTTTACTTCAGACCTTCGGTTCCATAGCTAGTAGCTAGATGGCTTCTTCTCTCTTTTTGGATCTCAATACAATGTTCTCCCCCTCTCTCGTGGAGATCTATTCGATGTAATCTTCTTTTTGCTTGTGTTTGTTGAGATCGATGAATTGTGGGTTTATGATCCAGCTTATCTATGAATAATATTTGAATTATCTTTTTGGTTGGTTATCTTTGCAAGTCTCTTCGAATTATCTTTTTGGTTTGGCCAACTAGATTGGTAGTTCTTGCAATGGGAGAAGTGCTTAGCTTTGGGTTCAATCTTGCGGTGTCCTTTCCCAGTGACAGAAGGGGCAGCAAGGCACGTATTGTATTATTGCCATCAAGGATAACAAGATGGGGTTTTTATCATATTGCATGAATTTATCCCTCTACATCTTGTCATCTTGTTTAAGGCGTCACTCTGTTTTTAACTTAATACTCTAGATGCATGCTGGATAGCGGTCGATGAGTGGAGTAATAGTAGTAGATGCAGAATCATTTCGGTCTACTTTTTTGGACGTGATGCCTATATACAGGATCATACCTAGATATACTCATAACTCTGCTCAATTCTATTAATTGCTCAACAGTAATTTGTTCACCCACCGTAGAATACTTATGCTCTTGAGAGAAGCCACTAGTGAAACCTATGGCCCCCGGGTCTATTCTCATCATGTCAATCACCATCACTTTAGTAATTGCTTTGTTTTTACTTTGCCTTTTACTTTTCACATTGCATCTCTATACCAAAAATACAAAAAATATTATTTATCATCTCTATCAGATCTCACTCTCGTAAGTGACCGTGAAGGGATTGACAACCCCTAATCTCGTTGGTTGAGAGGAGCTATCGTTTTGTGCAGATACGAGGGACTTGTGCGTGGCCTCCTACTGTATTAATACCTTGGTTCTCAAAAACTGAGGGAAATACTTACGCTACTTTACTGCATCATCCCCTCCTCTTCGAGGAAATCCAACGCGGTGCTCAAGAGGTAGCATGCTGCAAGCAAGGAGTGAAGGTTTCAACTTGGAAAGGAAGGCGAAAAGAGGGGAAATGTGGCTTTTGGTAAGGGGGAGGGGGCGGGGAGGTAGATATTGCCGCGGAAGGCGATAATTTAGAATCGCTTCAGCCAAAAAAACTGGCGCGCAAAGTGTCATCAGACAGGGTCCCTTATTCAGACACAGACCAAAGATATTTTGTGCTGCATCTCACACGGTTGGTTATAACAAACTGTGTGGGATCTACTTGATTTTTGGTCTTGATTTGAATTACATAATGGGGTCACAACGGCCATGGACGGTGTTTGAATTGCTGGACCTTTTATCTGTAGTGATCATAAAAGAATTGGAATTATTGAGGGTTTGTTTGGACATTTTTACGCATTAAGTGAGTTTTCAATACATTTATGTGCATAATTCAAATTTGAACTACACGTGCATTCTCTAGTGCATATAAATTGGTTGAAAGATCAAATATGTGTCCTTAGGTGCATGCTTAGGTCCCATGCAAGAAATGAGAATGAATTTCAAACACCATGGCACCGTTGATTGTCGGCAAAACATTGAGATGCCTGGTTTTTAAATTCTAGTAAATCCAAAAATAGTCTGAAATTCATGAAACCTGGCACGCTATCATGGAGCGGCATCAACAAGCCATGGTACAAATTTTTTCCCATTTGGGGCAGGTTTGGGTATATGCTTCTCACAAACCGGAGCTTCTCACAACAAGCATGATGGTTTTCGGTAGGGAACGTCCCACCTTTCGGGACGAAACGATGTCCATTGCCTCTTATTGCTTTCAATTTTTTTTCTCGTGTCAACATAGAACAACATGAGTGTTGTGTGAATTTTTGTGATTTTTCGGGGTTTGTTTGGACATTTTTATGCATTAACTGAGTTTTCAATGCATTTATGTGCATAATTGAAATTTGAACTACATGCGCATGCTCCAGTGCATATAAATTGGTTGAAAAATCAAATCCGTGTCCTTGGGTGCATGCTTAGGTCCCATGCAAGAAATGGGAATGAATTTCAAACACCAGGGCACCATTGATTGCCGGCAAAAAATGAGATGCCTGGTTTTTAAATTCTATTAAATACAAAACTTGTCTGAAATTCATGAAACTTGGCATGCTATCATGGAGCGGCATCAACATGTCTGGTACAAATTTTGTCCCATTTGGGGCAGGTTTGGGTATATGCTTCTCACAAACCGGATCTTCTCACAACAAGCATGATGGTTTTGTGTAGGGAACATCCCACCTTTGGGGACGAAACGATATCCATTGCCTCTTATTGCTTTCATTTTTTTTTCTCGTGTCAACATAGAACAACAGGAGTGTTGTGTGAATTTTTGTGATTTTTCAGGGTTCGTTTGGACATTTTATGCATTAAGTGAGTTTTCAATGCATTTATGTGCATAATTCAAATTTGAACTACATGCGCATGCTCCAGTGCATATAAATTTTTGAAAAATCAAATATGTGTCCTTGAGTGCATGCTTAGGTCCCATGCAAGAAATGGAAATGAATTTCAAACACCAGGGCACCGCTGATAGCCGGAAAAACATTGAGATGCCTGGTTTTAAATTCTACTAAATCCAAAACTCGTATGAAATTCATGAAACTTGGCATGCTATTATGGAGCGGCATCAACATGACGTGGTACAAATTTTGTCCCATTTGGGGCAGGTTTGGGTATATGCTTCTCACTAACCGGAGCTTCTCGCAAAAAGCATGATGGCTTTCGGTAGGGAACGTCCCACCTTTGGGGACGAAACGATATCCATTGCCTCTGATTGCTTTCAATTTTTTTCTCGTGTCAACATAGAACAACAGGAGTGTTGTGCGATTTTTTGTGATTTTTTGAGCTTCTTTTGGAAATTTTTATGCATTAAGTGAGTTTTGAATGCATTTATGTGCATAATTCAAATTTGAACTACATGCACATGCTCCAGTGCATATAAATTGGTTGAAAAATCAAATCTGTGTCCTTGGGTGCATGCTTAGGTCGAAATGGGAATGAATTTCAAACACCAGAGCACCGTTGATTGCCTGAAAAACATTGAGATGCCTGGTTTTATATATTCTAGTAAATCCAAAATCGTTTGAAATTCATGAAACTTCGCATGCTATCATGGAACGGCATCAACATGCTGTGGTAGAAATTTTGTCCCGTTTGGAGCAGGTTTGGGTATATGCTTCTCATAGACCGGAGCTTCTCACAACAAGCATGATGGTTTTTGGTAGGGAATTACCCACCTTTGGGGACGAAACGATATCCATTGCCTCTTATTGCTTTCAAATTTTGTTCTCGTGTCAACATAGAACAATAAGAGTGTTGTGTGTATTTTTTTGATTTTTCGGGGTTCGCTTGGACATTTTTATGCATTAACTGAGTTTTCAATACATTTATGTGCATAATTCAAATTTGAACAACATGCACATGTTCCAGTGCATACAAATTGGTTGAAAAATCAAATATGTGTCCTTGGGTGCATGCTTAGGTCCCATACAATAAATGGGAATGAATTTCAAACACCAGGGCACCCTTGATTGCCGGCAAAACATTGAGATGCCTAATTTTTAAATTCTAGTAAATCCAAAAATCGTCTGAAATTCATGGAACTTGGCATGCTATCATGGAGCGGCATCAACATGCCGTGGTTCAAATTTTGTCCCATTTGGGGAAGGTTTGGCAATATGCTTCTCACAACAAGCATGGTGGTTTTTGGTAGGGAACGTCCCACCTTTGGGGACGAAACAATATCCATTGCCTCTTATTGCTTTCAATTTTTTTTCTCATGTCAACATAGAACAATAGGAGTGTTGTGTGAATTGTTGTGTTTTTCGGGGTTCGTTTGGACATTATCATGCATTAACTGAGTTTTTAATGCATTTATGTGCATAATTCAATTTGAACTACATGCACATGCTCCAGTGCATATAAATTGGTTGAAAAATCAAATCTGTGTCCTTGGGTGCATGCTTAGGTCCCATTCAAGAAATGGGAATGAATTTCAAACACCAGGGCACCGTTGATTGCCGGCAGGACATTGAGATGCCTAGTTTTTAAATTCTAGTAAATCCAAAAATCGTCTGAAATTCATCAAACTTGGCATGCTATCATGGAGCGGCATCAACATGCCATGGTACAATTTTTTCCCATTTGGGACAGGTTTGGGTATATGCTTCTCACAAACCGGAGCTTCTCACAAGAAGCATGGTGGTTTTTGGTAGGGAACGTCCCACCTTTGGGGACGAAACGATATCCATTGCCTCTTATTGGTTTCAAATTTTTTCTCGTGTCAACATAGAACAACAAGAGTGTTGTGTCATTTTTTGTGATTTTTCGACGTTCGTTTGGACATTTTTATGCATTATCTGAGTTTTCAATGCATTTATGTGCATAATTCCAGTTTGAACTACATACACATGCTCCAGTGCACATAAATTGGTTGAAAAATAAAATTTGTGTCCTTGGGTGTATGCTTAGGTCCCATGAAAGAAATGGGAATGAATTTCAGACACCAGGGAACCGTTGTTTGCTGGCAAATCATTAAGATGTCTGGTTTTTAAATTCTAGTAAATCAAAAAATAATCATGAAATTCATGAATCTTGGCATGCTATCTTGGAGCGGCATCAACATGCAGTGGTACAAATTTTGTCCCATTTGGGGCAGGTTTGGGTATATGCTTCTCACAAACCGGAGCTTCTCACAACAAGCATGATGGGTTTCGATAAGGAACATCCCACCTTTGGGGACGAAACGATATCCATTGCCTCTGATTGCTTTCAATTTTTTTTCTCATGTCAAAATAGAACAACAAGAGTGTTGTGTGAATGTTTGTGATTTTTCTGGGTTCGTTTGGACATTTTTATGCATTAACTGAGTTTTCAATGCATTTATGTGCATAATTCAAATTTGAACTACATGCACATGCTCCAGTGCATATAAATTGGTTGAAAAATCAAATCTGTGTCCTTGGGTGCATGCTTAGGTCCCATTAAAGAAATGGGAATGAATTTCAAACACCAGGGCACCGTTGATTGCCCGCAAAATATTGAGATTCCTAGCTTTTAAATTCTAGTAAATCTAAAATCGTCTGAAATTCATCAAACTTGGCATGCTATCATGGAGCGGCATCAACATGCCATGGTACAATTTTTCCCATTTGGGGCAGGTTTGGGTATATGCTTCTCACAAACCGGAGCTTCTTACAAGAAGCATGATGGTTTTGGTAGGGAACATCCCACCTTTGGGGATGAAACGATATCCATTGTCTCTTATTGCTTTCAATTTTTTTCTCGTGTCAACATAGACCAACAGGAGTGTTGTAAGAATTTTTGTGATTTTTCGGGGTTCGTTTGGACATTTTTTATGCATTAACTGAGTTTTCAATGCATTTATGTGCATAATTCCAATTTGAACTACATGCACATGCTCCAGTGCACATAAATTGGTTGAAATATCAAACCTGTGTCCTTGGGTGCATGCTTAGGTCCCATGCCAGACATGGGAATGAATTTCAGACACCAGGGCACCGTTGATTGCCGACAAAATATTAAGATGCCTGGTTTTTAAATTCTAGTAAATCCAAAAATAGTCCAAAATTCATGAAACTTGGAATGCTATCTTGGAGCGGCATCAACATGCCGTGGTACAAATTTTGTCCCATTTGGGGCAGGTTTGGGTATATGCTTCTCACAGACCAGATCGTCTCACAACAAGCATGATGGTTTTTGGTAGGGAACTACCCACCTTTGGCGACGAAATGGTATCAATTGCCTCTTATTGCTTTCAATTTTTTCTCGTGTCAACATAGAACAACGGGAGTGTTACATGAATTTTTGTGATTTTTCGGGGTTCGTTTGGACATTTTTATGCATTAACTGAGTTTTCAATGCATTGATGTGCATAATTCAAATTTGAACTACATGCACATGCTCCAGTGCATAAAAATTGGTTGAAAAATCAAATATGTCTCCTTGGGTGCATGCTTAGGTCCCATGTAAGAAATGGGAATGAATTTCAAGCACCAGGGCACCGTTGATTGCCGTTAAAACATTGAGATGCTTGGTTTTTAAATTCTAGTAAATCCAGAATTCTGTTAACCATTGACGTTGTCTGCATTCTGGGAAGGGGGTCCCCGACTTGCCTACCTGCGGCCCATGGCGAGGCTCCTGCAGCGGCCTGGTACGTCCCACCCTCACCAGCAAACACTCAAGACCCTCGCGAGGCGGACGATGCAAGACATCCTCAGGGGCGGCCTCACTAGGATGGCTCGTGAGGAGCGGAGAGATCAAGGCGAGGGGCACCTGGTGAGGTTCCCATGACGTGAGCCATGACGACCAAGGCCAGGCGGGCGCCAGGCGGGCGCCAGCGGGCACAGATTACCCGTTGCCTCTTTGGTGCTAAAGGGGCAAGCACAGGTGAGGAGGCCCGAGGCATCATGCAAAGGTTTCCATATTGGTGCAACGAGACCAAGACCAGCAGGACGGTAGGATGGAGGTCATCGCGGAGCCCACGATGGCGTCATCACCAGAGCCTTTGGCAGGCGAAGACCACCTTTTGTCAGGATAGCTTGTACTAGTTGTGCCCCTTCAAATTGGCCGTTGTGGGATTCCTTCCCACCTAGCACTTGGGGAGAGGACCCGGGCCCCTATAAATAGGACTAGCCACCACCTTAGTAGGGACGGATCATTCAGATCGTCCTCAACCACACAAGCAGACCGAGCTCAAGAGCACTGTCGGTGTCAAAACCGGCGGATCTCGGGTAGGGGTCCCGAACTGTGCGTCTAGGCGGATGGTAACAGGAGACAAGGGACACGATGTTTTTACCCAGGTTCGGGCCCTCTCGATGGAGGTAATACCCTACTCCTGGTTGATTAATATTGATGATATGGGTAGTAAAACAGTAGATCAAGGAGGCCAAACCCTAGAAGCTAGCCTATGGTATGATTGTTGTTCGTCCTACGGACTAAAACCCTCCGGTTTATATAGACACCGGATAGGTTAGGGTTACACAGAGTCGGTTACAATGGTAGGAGATCTACATATCCGTATCGCCAAGCTTGCCTTCCACGCCAAGGAAAGTCCCATCCGGACACGGGACGAAGTCTTCAATCTTGTATCTTCATAGTCTTGGAGTCCGGCCGTGATGATAGTTCGGCTATCCGGACACCCCCTAGTCCAGGACTCCCTCAGTAGCCCCTGAACCAGGCTTCAATGACGACGAGTCCGGCGCGCATATTGTCTTCGGCATTGCAAGGCGGGTTCCTC